>CM053626.1:270579029-270590873 GCA_028646595.1 Phalanger gymnotis
ATTCTTCTCCTCATTGGCTTTTTGGAGCTCTTTTGCCATTTGAGTTAGTCTACTTTTTAAGGTGTTGTTTTCTTCAATATTTTTTTTGGTATTTTTTTGGGTCTCCTTTAGCAAGTCATTGACTTGTTTTTCATGTTTTTCTTGCATCATTCTCATTTTTTGTCCCAATTTTTCTCTACCTCTCTAACTTGCTTTTCCAAATCCTTTTTGAGCTCTTCCATGGCCTGACACCAGTTCATGTTTTTCTTGGAGCCTTTTGATGTAGGCTCTTTGACTTTGTTGACTTCTTCTGGATGTATGTTTTGGTCTTCTTTGTCACAAAAGAAAAATTCCAAAGTCTGAGACTGAATCTGAGTGCATTTTCGCTGCCTGGCCATGTTTTCAGCCAACTTACCTGACCCTTGAGTTTTTCATTGGGGTATGACTGCTTGTAGAGTAAAGAGTGCTTTGTTCCAAGCATGAGAGGATGCACCATTGATTTCAGAGCTATTTCTATACAGCCAGCTCTGTCACACCAGCACTCCTCCTTCCCCATGAACCACCAATCTGGACCTGATACAAATCTTAGGCAAGCTCTTCACTCCTGCTCTGATCAGACACCTAATTCCTCCCACCAGGTGGGCCTGGGGCTGGAAGTAACTGCAACTGTAGTTCTGTAGCTGTACCACCTCCGCTTCCCCTGGGGCAGTGACTGAATTGTGAACTCTCTCCCCCGCAGCTTTTCCCACTAATCTTCTCTGTTGTCTTTGGTATTTGTGGGTTGAGAAGTCTGGTAACTGACACAGCTCACTGAGTCAGGTGCTATGGCCTGTTCCACCCTGCTGCTGCTGCTCTGGTTGGTCCTTTCCCCACCCACGCTGGGCTCCACTCTCCTCCCCCAGTCAGCTCCGTGTGAGAGAGACCTCATCCAGCGACCATCCAGGCTGTCCTGGGCTGGATACCTGCTTCCCTCTGCTACTTTGTGGGTTCTGCAGTTCTAGAATTTGTTCAGAGACATTTTTTATAGGTTTTTGGAGGGACCTGGCGGGGAGCTCACACAAGTCCCTGCTTTCCAGCCGCCATCTTAGCTGTGCCCCTCCATGGAGCTTTATAACCTGTAATTTTTATTACATCATGATCTGAAAAGGATGCATTTAAGATGTCTGGCTTTCTACATCTGATCATGAAGTTTTTATGCCCTAATACACTGTCAGTTTTTGTGTAAATGCCATATATGTAAATGTTTAATAATGATATTACTTCACTGTCTATGTTACCTTTTAGCAGGATGCAGTTTCTTTCTGTATCTCTTTTAATTAGATTCATCTTTTCTTTTGTTTTGTCAGAGATCAGGATTGCCACCCCTGCGTTTTTACTTCAACTGAAGCATAATATATTCTACTCCAGCCTTTTACCTTTACTCTGTGTGTATCTCTCTGCTTCAAATGTGTTTCTTCTAAACGACACATTGTAGGATTCTGGTTTTTAGTCCACTCTGTTATCCATTTCCATTTTATGAGAGAGTTCACATCCCACTCACATTTATGATTGCTATATACTTCCCTCTATCCTATCCCCCCATTTATACTTTTCTCTTTCATTTCACCCTGTCCCTCCTCACCAGTGTTTTGCTTCAGGCATCTAGCTCACCCCATCTTCCCTCCCTTCTACCTGTCCCCCACCCCTTTTTCCCCCTTTCCCCTCCTACTTCCCTATATGATAAGATAAATCTCTTTATCAACTAAGTGTGCATGTTATTCCCTCTTTTAACTAAATTCAATGAGAGTAAGGTTCAAACAATTCTCTCCTTCCCCTCCATTCTGTTTCTGTACTGTAATAGGTCTTTTGAGTTTCTTCACATAATGTAGTCTTCTCTATTCTGCCTCCCCCGTTCTCTTTTCCCCATATAATCTTTTTATTCCACCTCTTATTTTTTTATACCATCACATCAATGACAACTTATACCCATTCTATCTATCTATCTATCTATCTATCTATCTATCTATCTATCTATCTATCTATCTATGCCTTCTTGGCATAGTGATCCAGTTTTCAAGAATTACAAGTATTATCTCCCCATGTAGGGATGTAAACAGTTCAATCTTATTGAATAACATTTTTTTTTCTTTCCTGTTTATCTTTTTAAACTTCTCTTTAGTCTCGTATTTGAAGATCACATTTTCTGTTCAGTTCTGGTCCTTCCATCAGGAAACTTTCATTGAAAGTTATTTCATTAAATATCCATCTTTTGCTGAAAGATTATGCTCAGATTTTCTGGGTAGTTGATTCTGGGTTGTTATGCAAGTTTCTTTGCCTTCCAAAATGTCATATTCCATGCCTTCCAATTCTTTACTGTACAAGCTGCTAAGTCCTGTGAAATCCTGACTATGGCTCCACGATATTTGAATATCTTCTTTCTGGGCACTTGCAGTATTTTCTCCTTGACTTGACAATTCTGGAAACTGGATACAATAATTCTTGGAGTTTTCATTTTGGGATGTCTTTCAGGAGGTGATCAGTGGATTTTTTCAATGACTCTTTTACCCACTGGTTCTAGGACCTCAGGGCAATTTTCCTTGATAATTTCTTGAACAATGCTATTTGCTTTTTTTTTTTTTTTATCTTGGCCTTTGAGTTGTCCAATAATTCTTTAATGATCTCTCCTAGATCTACTTTTAGGTCAATTTTTTTAATGGGGTATTTTACATTTTCTTCTATTTTTTCATTCTTTTGGCTTTGTTTGCTTGATTATTTGTTTTTCATAGAGTCATTAGCTTCCACTTGCCCAATTCTAATTTTTGAGGAGTTATTTCCTTCAATTAGCTTTCATACTTTATTTCCAATTTGGCCAATTCTTTTTAACAACTTGCTTTCTTCAGATGATTTTTTCCCTCATTTAGACAATTATATTTTTTAGGGAATTTTTTTTCTTCAGTCAAGTTTTGTGCTTCCTTTTCCAAGTTGTCAACTCTCCCCTCCCACCCCTGTAATTCTCTTGCCTACCTCTTAGTTCTTTTCTGTTTTCCTTCTGCCTCTTTTACTTGATTTTAGAAATCCTTTTCAAGCTGTTTCAAGAGGACTTTTTAGGTTTGAGACCAATTCATATTCACCTTTGAGCCTTCATATGTAGGTTTGACATTGTTGTCTTCTGAGTTCCTGTTTTGACCTTCCCTGTTGCCATTGCTCATTTTCAGCACATTTTGTGACTTTTAAATTTGAGTTCTCCTTCTGGGGCACAGTGCACACTATGCCAAGCTTCTTATGTCATCTGTCCTAGTCATGTCTATTTTCTTGGAGTTCTGGGGCTCATAATTTGCTTTCTACAATGGTGCTGGAGGCCTCACAGCTGGCCTGCTGTGCCACTATCCAACTGAGCCATGACTTAAAGGACTTGGTTACTGAACTACACTTCAGCTAAGAAATTCCCAGTGGCTTGCCCAGACACTCTCTACCCTGGTCTGGCTCCCCTTTTACCCAAGTGAGACAGACACTTCCTGAAGTCCTTCTAAGTCATCTTACCTTGGAAAATTGTTTCACTATGTCTTTTTGTAGGTTATGTCAATCCAGAATCTGTTAAAAAGTTGATTTAATGTTGTATCTGAAGGAAACTGGGGAGAGCTCAGACATGTTCATGGATTCTCTCCATCATTTTGGATCTGCCCTCTCTTCTCATCTATCAAAGTCTTGCTTAGTTCTACGCATTTTTAGGACTGCTCCAATCTACATACTTCTCACACCTGAGGAAACCCTCAGGCTATGGCACAGGGTATGAGTGCATAAGTGTATGATGGGGTATTTTTTATTTATTAATTTTTCTGCTCGAGGGCAGACTGAAGTTCAATTGGAGTTAACAATTGGATGTAGCAGACAAACAAACAAATACAATCACAGATTTCATTAAGGAATTCCTGCCTCCCAGGAATCAAGTGATATTTCTGCTTTTGTCTTCCCTGGTAAGATCACATCCAGAGTATTGTATTTAGTTCTAGATTTTACAACTAAGGAAGGACTTTGCTTAGCTAAGGAGTAGTCAGAGGCAATCAGTGAGAATAGCTGATGATCTTGAGGCCATATTTTATTAAAAAAAATGTTCTAGCAAGCAAAGGAGTTTAACTACAAGATTAAATAGGGATATGACAAACATATTCACACATTTGGAAGGTTTTCAAGCGGGACAGTCATCAGTCTTTTTTTTTCTCCACAAAGGGCAGAAACTAGGAAAATTGGCAGAAGCTATGGAGAGACAAATTTGGATTTTATGCTAGGAAAAAATGTATAATTTTCTAAGAATTAGGACTATCATAAAGTGAAATGAGCTGTATTGGGCAATGGTGGGTTCCTAATTACTATAGGAATTGAAGCACGCACTATATAGATACTTTATTGTAGTGGGTGTAGGGTCTTATCTTGGGAAATTCCTTTCACATATGGTTTAGAATGGAAGGCCACTGAAAGTCCTTCCAACTCGAAATTCTCTGCATCTGTAGTCTATGATTGCTTTTGTTTCTGAATTTCTATTTCATATTAGATTTTTACCATTCATTAAGTCTTTGGTTATGTCCACTTTTGTTCCCTAATTATTTTATTTACAACTTTTCTATTTGGCATATTCATTGAGGAAAGGCACTATGTGTTATTGTTTTGTTAAATATATCATTAACCCAGTGCTGGGCCCATAGTAGTTCCTTAAAACACTTTTTCAATGAATACATTCATGTGAAATGACATTATAGTGTTTCAACAAGTAGAAAGAAAAGTATCAGTGGCTCATAGAGTAAAATGAGCTCACAAAATTGAAAAAAAAAACCCTTGCTTTTCAATTCATTAAATGCCACATTTATTAAACATCTACAATATGTGAAGCATTGTATTAAGTGCTCAAAACACAACTTCAAAAAGGAAATAATATCTTAAGGAACTTAATATTTTACTTAGTGAAATATTTATATTGTCTCTGAGGATCAAGCACTCTTCTTAGTATCTAACATGGTTCTATTTCCTTGCCCATGCACCTTAAGGGCTTTATACTCTATGACAAAATTTTGTATACTTATAAGATAGATTTTTAGAAATAATATTAAATTTTCTTCATTTTTTGTCATTTAACATTATTGGCAATACCTAATTAGGTTTGAAGTGGATACCTTTGTCTAGAAGGTCTAACTCTAGACTTAGCTGAAGAATAATTGGGCTCAAAGACACTCTTAAGAAACTCACTAGGTTTGTAACCATCTGTAAGAAACTTAACCTCTCTGAGTTTCAGTATCTTCATCTACGAAAGGGAGATAATAGTACTTGTATCATAGGATTGTTGAAATGATCAAATAAATTAACAGACAGACAGACAGACAGATAGATAGATAGATAGATAGATAGATAGATAGATAGATAGATAGATATTTGCAAAACAGAAAGTATTCTTTTCATTAAGAAAAAGCTTCGTATTAGGCTAAATGAAAACTCATAGAAATAGGTAAGCTATGTATTAGGTCTTCAATAACATTCTCCACTCTCCAAGATAATGGATCAACTCTAAAATTCTTTTAGTCAGTGAAGTTGATATAATACACTGTAACAATCTCTACCATCAATTGCATATTATTCACCAACTGGCCTAAAGTAGCAATTAGAAGTCGATTAGAAATGTCCAGAAACAATAATACTTACAGATCAATTAGGAACCCATGCTGCTAAGAAGATTAAATATTTGCTAAAATAACAACAGCCTTGCAACTAATGGTTCAAACTTCATTACTTGAATACATTTTTGAACTGCTATTTTCTGCCTCACTTCACTGTAATTGCAAAATGTAATAGTGGCAGTAAATGTTTCAGACTAAAGTGCATAAAATACGCAAAGCTTTTAGGTCATAATGACACTGGTTTAGATGTTGTGAACAGATTCCTGCTTACCAGTTCTCTTCCCCACGGCCAAAAGCTAGTATAAGTTTCTATAGGCGTCCCTCACTGTAATGAAGACTTAAAATTATATTATTCGAGCTAAACTTTATTAGATATAATTGACAAAAAAACAAGCTACCATGTTGCTTTGTAGTGGGAAAAAAAGACATTTATGTTTAACCAGGATAAGCTGCTCTTATATTTTCCCCTTTGGAATTTTGTGGCATTTAATGGGACATGCTGGAGGCAATTAAGCATTTACATAGAATATGCAAACTCATATTCAGAAAAGAAAGAAAATAACTCAAAAATTCAGTAAAATGCTAATTGGCATAAATGAAATTTACATAAATGGAAAAGGTATGGAATGGGAGAAAACAAACAAACAAGCACCATATCAGTATCAGATATGACATTACTTTGTATGTAGTTTTGTTTTTCACTAATGGTTTAATGAGTAAAATTCTATAAAACTCTTGAAAGTATGTGAGTCTTAAAATTATCATTGATATTATTATGCTTTCTCTTTTTTATTGAAAATAATACTGTAATACTAGTGGTATGTGTAATATGAAACAACGTTTTGTATCTTATCCCGAGCATAAGTAGAATGAGCATGCAATGATGACCATTCAGCTATCATCTCCTTTGAGAATCATCAATTGCATTCAGGGCTACTGGACTTATGCAAAGGGGGAGAAACCAAGAATTTCTATATAACGTCATTTCAGAATAGCTAAACTCACTCATGGATGGAAACTGGGTATCAGTAGGCCTTTTGGAAAGTAGAAATCATTAATGAGATGATTCAAGTCTATTAATGAGCATACAGATGAGTATGAGTATTCAAAGGGTAATTGGCTAATGCATAATTGAACAAAGTTACCCAATTTTAGAAAGGAGGTAAAATCAAAACTCTTGAAACAGGGAAATTTAGTGAAAAATTGGAAATTCTGAGTAAATACTAAATGCAAAATATGGAGGTGCTTTTGTGGAAGACAAAAGGAAGATGTATCATTGCACTAATATATAATAAAGGCAAACCAACCTACATGGGCCATTGCTAGGACTATGGACAGATATCCATATACCCTGTATGTTATAATCATCTATATGGTTTAAAGAGTATTTTCTTCCAGCCATTTTTGACTAAGTGGTTTGCACTCTGTAATGATGAATAGTCTCTTAATTGGATCATGATGAAGAAGAAGTAATTATTCGGGGGTTATGTAAAAGAAAGCCCTTCAAGTTTTCTCTCTTTCTAGCTGCCATCTAGTCCAAGAAATCCAGGCAGGGAGAAGGCTGGGCTGCCCCTATTACTAAGCTCACATCCATGTAGTTTCTAAATGGAGTATTTATATTTTATCCTAGAAATAATACATACCCAGTGGCATTTATTATCTGTGGATAGTGAGCTGGGTAGATCTGCACTTAAAAATAGAAATCTACATGAAGGATGGATTTGGAAGAGGAGAGACTTGACCAAGACAGATAAATTAGGAAGCTATTGCAATAGTCCAGGCAAAGAGGTGATAAATGTCTGAACTTAGATGGGACCAAATGGTAGTTATGTGGGTGGAGTGAAGGGGGCGTATGTGAGAGATATTGCAAAAATAGGAATTACAATATTTTGCATTTGTTTAGATGTGTGGCTAAGTGACAGTGTAGAGTCAAAGATATTGTTGTTCAGTCATTTCAATCCTGTCTGACTCTGTGACCTCATTTGGGGTTCTCTTGGCAAAGAAAGTGAAATGGTTTGCCATTTCCTTCTCCAGGTCATTTTACAGATGAGGAAATGATACAAACAAGGTTAAGTGACTTGCCTATAGTCATGTAGCTAGTCAGTGTCTGAATCCAGATTAGAACTCAGGAAGATGAGTCCTCCTGACTTCAGCCCTGGTTCCTTTTTCCCCAGCACCATCTAGCTGCCCTCATGTTAAAGATAACATGAAGGTTAATCAATTTTAATTTGGAAATGTTGGGTTTGAGATGCCTCTGGGATATCCAGATGAAAAGGTCCAGCAGGAAATTAGAAATGTAGGACTTGAGCTCAGATGGGAGACTAAGTCTGGATATAGTTTTGGCAGTCATTTAGAGATAAAAAGTAATGCCACAGGATTTTTTCAAGTCACAAAGTGAGAGAATGTAGAGATACAAAAGAAGAGGACCCAGGACAAAATCTTGGGAGACAACTGTACTTCGTAGAATCAGGAAGACCTAAGTTCGAATCTGGCCTCAGACACTTATTTCTATGTGACCCTGAGTAAATCATTTAACCTCTGTTGACCTTAATTTCTTCAACTTTAAAATCAGGATAATAATAGTGCCTACCTTCCAGCAATGTTATAAGGATCAAATGAGTTAAAAATTGTAAAGCAATTAGCACAATCGGAGCTTGCCTCATAGTAAGTACTGTAGAAATGTTATCTATTATTAAAAGACACTAAAGAAGAGCAACCATGTAGGACAGAAAGATGGTTAAATTATGCAGAGGTTACTAGGTTGTATCAAATACAACTGGAATGCAAATCTTCAGGAAAGATGTAACGTTTACTTAATTTCACTATATAGCAAGTGTTGGTAAACTTAAGAGAAAAGTTCCAGTGTTGGCCCCTTTCAATCTGAAATATACTTCCTTGAGAAAAATTCAACAGTGCTCATGGAATCTTAAAGAGAAACTGGCCATGGGGTCTTAGGGAGAAATCTAATAGATACCATGGAGCTAGAGGTGGAGGGTATATCTGAGTTCTAGCCACACATTTTCCTTCACTTCCATACGATAGACATTTATTTACTCGTAGGAGGAGACTGTATTGACCACCACCCCACCCACCCATCTAGTATCCAACAGTTGTCCTTCTATTTTCTGTTGGATAAAATGTAAACTTGTGTTTGTCTTTTGTAGCCCTTCACAACTTGATCTCAACCACCCCATCAATCACTTCATAATATATTACTTGCTTTCCTATAATGTATGGTCTATCATTTACTGTGGCTCACACATAGTACACATAATCTATGCTTTTGTCTTGCCTACCTTGCCTGAACCCCCAGTCTCTGGAATCCTCTTCTTCCTCCAATCTGCCTCACAGAGTCTCTTACTTTTTTTTGAATACTGAAGTCGAATGCTGCCTTTTACATAAAGCTTTTTTTTTTTTCTGATCCCACCAACTTCTGGTAATCTCCTTACCTAAACTATCATTGTTTATGCCATGTTTATTTTATATGCAGTTATACATGTGTATATTTTCTTACCATGCAGAATACAAATGTCTTGAAAACAGGGAGAGTTGCATTTTTATCTTTGTGCCTAGAGTGCCTAGCACAATGTTTGACAAAAAGAAGAGCATAATAAATGCTAAATGATAGATTGATAAATCAGTTCTTGGGATGTCATGCAGAACGTTTCAGAGCCCAAGATGTCCTCTATTGCTTTAATTTTTCCACCAGCTTTTTGTGTAAGGCTATGGGTTTTCTGCTATATCGTTTTACCCACTATCTTGGATACTTCCAGAATTCTTCTGGAAATTTACACAACTGTCACTATTTCTTGGATATCTTCGCCTACCAGGAAACATTTCCCAACATAATAGAGGGAGGGGAATATCAGCCCTTTTGGTTGATAGTCCTTGGTCCCTTTTTAGCACTTCTGTATGACAAACTCCTAGCAAGACATAGTCAGATAGTTTAGATAGTGAAATAATTAAACACTTTAAAATCTAACCTTTAAAATGAACTGCTCTTTCTAGACTTTGGCTCATTGATTTAAGTCTCTTACTTTACTCCTATTTAGAAACTTATTTTCAAACACTCTCATGTTCTGATCATCAGTCCAAGTCACTTAAAATTCTTGTGTTCAAAGGATTCTACTTAGCCAAAATGCAAATGACTTGTATATATTGGAACTGTTTAATCTCCAGTACTGTCCTGCATTATACATCAATGATCCTAACAAAAGAAAGGGTCACATGGAGCCATAACCTTCACCTTAGTTCCACTTTTCCATATTCCTGACTTGATTGTATAGTCCTGTGAGGAAAAAAAAATACTACTACTACTACTATTTCTACTACTATTACTACTACTACTACTAACTTCCCTCTGGTAGGAACTAAAAAATGAATAACTAAATTCTTTCAAAATAAAAGTTAAAGAAGTGTCCTTAATTTCAATGGTTCTATAAATAGATATACATAAGAACTAGTTACTAGACCTGTGATTTTATTGGTTTAGGAAACTCTTGGGTGAGGAAACCCTGTCTACCATTTCACTTCTGTGAATTTTCCCCAGATTATAGTCTTAAAGAATTGTTTAGAACACTTAGATGTTAAGTGACATATGAAGGGTCACACGGCCAATACTTGTCAAAGGTGAGAAGTGGGCAAGGCATTTGAGGCCTATATACACTATTTCACATTGCCTGTCATATGCTGTACTTTTTTTTTAATGAGATTTCAATGTCTCAATTCTTTCCTGACAATAAAAATTTCTGCAAATTTAACATAAAAGCAAAAAGTCAATTTGATTAATTTTCCACTGACTATATTTTTAACCAACATGAATTTATCAACCATCTAATATGTACCTAACTCTATGAATTAGTCTATGTAAGAAGTTGCAAAGATGTACATTAAAGTTTTAAAATAATTTTATTAACATATTTTAAAAATCACCTACATTTTCTATTTCATTCCCCTTCCTACAGTTTCCAGAACAATATCTCACATAATAATTTATTTAAAAATTTTTAATTACTTAATTTAATTTTTTATTTAAAGAAGAAAACAAAAGTCCAGCAAAACTCGCCAGTCTTTTGAAAGTTTGACATGATAAGGCACGTAGGTAGTGTAATTGATAGAGTACTGGACTGGGAATCAGGAAAACCTGAGTTTGAAACCTATCTTGACTCAAAACAACTCTATAGCTCTAGGCAAGTCCCTTAATCTCATATGCCTCAGTTTCTTCATCTGTAGAATAGTTGCCTTTGAGGGTTGTTGTAAGAAAACAATGTGGTAGTAATTGTAAAGCACCTTGAAATCCTAAAGTGTCATATAAATAATAGCAATTATACTATCCTATGTTCCATGACCACCACAGTGACCATAGTGATTTAAAAAAAAAAAAACAAAAGCAGCAAAAGTATTTTCATTTCAAATCAAATCCCCTGCCTAAAATGAATAACATTCTTTAATTTATAATAAAATTTTGATTTCAAAATTACCTCAAATTGAGGGAATTACTGAAAAGGTAAAATTTTCCATTCTTGGGAAAACAACATTTTTACTAGAATTGTGATTTTTTTCATCATTCAGTTCATACATGCATTTATTTAAATTATTATATATATTGTGAAATATTAATAAAATAAATTAAATGAGTTTTGAAATTATTTGGATACAAACTAAATCCAACCCACAAAACATGATAATATTTCTATCTCTCACTTTAAATTTCCATCAGAATTATTTGCCCATTTCAACCCATTCATTTTTCCTCTTATTACAGTAGTCACAATTACAATGCATTCTGTTCTGGTTTGGCTTTATTAAACTATTTAATTCTACATTAAGATCTTCGTGTATTTCATTTTTTTTACTCATTTTTGTCAATCCTACATGCCTTGTAGCACCGTGACACATGGAAAAAGCTGCTGGATTTGAAGTCAGACTCCCTAGGCTTTGTCACCAACTCAGTGATCTCAAAAAAGTCACATAACCTCTCAGAGTCTCCACTCATTAACTATAAAGTGAGAGATTTGAACTATATGACCTCTAAGGGACCTTCCAGGTATAAATGTATGCTTGATATTGACTGGTAGAATGGGCAGGTGTGTTGTTAAGCAAAATTGTCTCATTAGCATGGCTTTTGTTTCTTTTGAGTGGAAGTACTTTCAGCTCTTAAGTGCTAAGCCCCAGGGCCAGGGCCCTGTCAGGTGTGAAACCTGTGTGGGTGTGGATTGGTGAC
>CM053626.1:270591373-270606993 GCA_028646595.1 Phalanger gymnotis
GCTGCGGTGGGGCCTAAATAAATTCCTTGTTGTTTTCTCCTTAGAGAATCTCTCATACCTTGCGATTTCGGACCATTCAAACATATACATGATTATATTTGAGATCATAAATTCGGCCTTCCTACTACAGCAGGTGAGAGCAATTTGTTCCAACTTCCATGAAGTTGGCTGAAACAGGCACTGCGGAAGACTTAGAGCTTAGTCAGATATTGAAGACAGTATAGTCATCCAATGTATCCTGGGCCACCATCAGTCATCTTGACTTTTTTCTTGCCACTGGACTTTAATGACTACAAGAGAGAGTGAAGCTCATAACTTTGTGTTACTCTGCCTCACTTAAATCCAATTCTTATGTGAGTTAAGACTTCACCTGGTGAGGACATTGGTCTTCTTCAAAATGAAGGACAAATGAAAAACAACAATCCTCTCATATTCTCTTAAATTACCATAATTTGTTTAAATATTAGCATATTATTAAAACAATGTTGGTTTCGAGGTTTTTTCATTGTTTTTGATTTTATATTCTAAGTCATGGTACTATGAACATCTTTGAACTGATAGCTATAAATACACATGAGTTTATAATGTATATTTATGTGCACATATAGATTTGTTCAAACTTTCAGATTATATGACTCAATTCAAATTGATTTGACTGAGGTAGGTTTTTAGGATTGTTGAGATTTATATTAAGGAAAAAATAGGTAGGAAGAATTGTTTTCTTGAATGGGACATTTATTCTTTAGAACAATAAAATTACTCTGTTAAAAATGACAGAAACAGTCTAAAAGTCAACAAAAACATGTATAAATCATAAAACTCACAAAATTAAATATATAATCCATGCATTGAAATAAATGTCAATACATTCCAATGTCATTTTATAATTTTAGCATGATTTTCTTCATTTTATTCATTTAACAAAGTAGATAGGATTTTTTTTAATCAGTACAGCAAATGAACAGCATAAAGAAGCATACGTGTGTATCCCTGGACAAATTACATGAGAATTATTCCTTCTGGACACTTTGATCCTGCCTTTAGACCTTGCTATAGTTCTAATCATAATTTCTTCCTCCCCTTTTAACAGAGGAAGTTAATAAATTTCTTCTTCATACACTTTGAACCCTTACAAATTAAAAGCCATTGCTTTTGCAGGAAGGTCCAAAACATCAATTGGAGAGAAGCACTCCAGCAGTTATTTTCATTATTAGTTATAAGTATAGATCAACCTGGTATTAAAAACATAGAATAACTTCACTTAGTTTTCCCCCTAAGCTTAAATAAATGAGACAAATATTACTCTGGAGTTTTCTTTGGTAGCAGAGGCTGTTACAAAGAAGCATAATAACCATAACTATTTCTGTGTGGAAGATGATTTTCAATCATATTCATTATGAAAAATGTCATACTTAAGAAAATACACATAGAAACTATGAATCCATTTTATATATTCATAACAAGTCTAGTATATTCTAATCAAATACATTTTCTTACTTTTTAATTAAACTTCTTTAGGCTGAACAAATCCTATTCCACAATTTGTAAAACCAACAATATTGTCTCATAGCCACAGCTTTGTTATATGAACAATGAAAAAAATACTAATTATCTCTTTCCTTCCTGATATCATGTGGGGAAAAATGTAAAAATAAAATCCTTAAGACAGGGCTATGTGAAGCTATAATTTAGAGATGAAAGGTACAATTCCATTCTCTGTTCTGATAATTTAAAAAAAAAAACATACATTTTATACTAAATACTAAATACACCCTTTCACAAGAGGAAGTTAAATGTAACAGAGATTTTAGAGATTCCAAATCTAAGCTTGTTGTATGCTACTTTGTTGACTGCATACAGTCCAACAAGTAGACATATTTGTTTGTAAGTGTACACAAAAGGAGCAGGTAGGTGGCAAAGTCGAGAGAGTGTCAGGCCCAGAGTCAGAAAGACATCTTCCTAAATCCAAAGCTGGTCTCAGACACTTATAAAATGTGTGATCCTGGGCAAGTCACTGACCTTTGTTGGCCTAAGTTATTCATCTATAAAATCAGCTGGAAAAGAAAATGGAAAACCATTACACTATCTTTGCCAAGAAAACCTCAAATGAGGTCATGAAGAATAGGGTAAGACTGAAGGAACTGAACAACAACCAAATGTATAAAAGGGAAAGTTCATCTCCAATACTTTCTTTTTTCATAGAAACAATGGATTTGGGCTTCCATGGGCAGAATTAAGATGGTGAAATAGAGAAAGGGCTCATATGAGATCTCCTAACATTCCCCTCCAAACAACTTTAAAATGATGCCTCAAATCGAATTCTGAGGTGGCAGAGACAACAAAAGGTCAGAACAGGATATCATTCTAGCCTCAGAAAGCATTGGATATCAGAAAGATAGATCTGTGACATGGGAAAGGAGACTAGCTTGGACCTCAAGTTAATGAAACACTAGTGGTGGGATTAGATAGAGGCTACAGAAGCAGCAGTAACTTTTGCGCTTCTCAAGCCAAGGCATTAAAATGACCTGGAAACTGATCAGAAAGAAATTGCAGGAGACCCTGTCCTAGTGCTGAACAAAGGACCAGGCACTATTTAGCAACTCCATTCCCTATATCCATAGCTCAGTAATAGATTAAGGGCAAGGAGGAACATTTTCAATCAAGAGGGAGCAGGAACCCTGAGGAGCAAGAGTTTGGCAACTCCATTGCTTATATACCCACTTCTGAGTCATAGCTCAAAACTGGGGAGGAATATTTAAGGTGAAGAGGGAGAGGAAGCCCTGAGGGACAATATCATTTTCAGACCCCAAAGTTCAGATTAAGGACCCACAGGAGCAGTATTGCTTTTGGTCCCAAGGGATGAGGGGCTCTTTCCTGGGTAAGGACAAAGATGCAGACCAGAAGAGCAGTGATCACACAACTCCCCCAGGTCATAAGACTTTGGGAGTACTGAACACTTCCAAACCCCCAGAACTGGCTTTAGAAGCAACAGTAGAAAAAGCCTTAAAGCTTAAGATAATGCTCCCTTACCCCCATATATGAAATATGGAGACAGAGCCCAAAACTAGCATAAAGTTTAAAATCCAGAAATAGAGTAAAAACTGTATTTGTTGCTGTTTCATAGTTTGATAGTATCTGATACTTCATGACACCATGGACTTGAGTACACCAGGCCCTTCTACACCTTATTATCTCCTGAATTGTATCAAAACTCATGTTTATTGGTTCTAAGGAACACTATATCTCTCATCCTCTGCTGTCCACTTTTCCTTAGGCCTACAATATTTTTGAACATCAGTCATTTTCCAATAAGTCTTGTCTTCTCATTATGTGGATAAAATATTTGAGCAAACAGAGGAAAAGAACCTGACCATAAGAAATGTGTATGGTGACAGGGAAGTTCAAGAGAAAAAAAAAGAAGTCAAAACATCTACAAGCAAAACCTCAAAGAAAAATGCAAATTGGCCACAAGTTCAATAATAATAATTCCTAGAATAATTTAAAAAGGCTTTTCAAAATCAAATTAGAGTGGCAAAGGAAAAAGTTGATAACAAATGAAAGCAAAGGAAGAAAATTATGAAAAATCAATTAATAGCTTAGTGGAAAAGGCACACAAACACTGAGAAAATACCTTAATAAAGAATTAAGCAAATGGAAAATAAGGTACAAAAGCTCACTAATGAAAATAAATTCTTAAAAAGCAGAACTGGCCAAATTTAAAAAAAGATGTATAAAATATCACTACAGTAAATGGAAGCTAATGACTATATGGGAAATTAATAAGCAATAAAATACAGTAAAAAGAATGGAAAAAATACAAGCAAATGTGAAATATCTCCTGGGAGGGGACAATTGACCTGGAAAATAGACCAAGGAATGATATTTTAAGAATTAAGATTATCTGAATGCCATGCTTAAAGAAAGAGCCTATACATCATATTTCAAGAAATTGTCAAGGAAAACTACCCTGATATCATAGAATCAGAGGAAAAACAAAAGTAAAGGAATCCACTCATCACTATCTGAAAGATACCACAAAATGAAAACTGTCAGGGATAGTATAGATGAATAACAGATATGAACAGGCAGTTTTTCCATAAAGAAATCAAAACAATTTATAGTTATATGGAAAAATTATCTAAATCATTATTGATTAAAGAAATTGAAGTTGTCTACATTGAGATATCCTTTTACACTTATCAGATTGGCTAAAATGATTAAAGGGGAAAGCAACAAATGTGGGAGGGGATGTGGAAAAATCAGGACACTAATTTGTTGTTGGTGTAATTGTGAACTGATCCAACCACTTTGGAGAGCAATCTAGCATTAGGCCCAGAGAGATATTAAATTGCCTATATCCTTTGACTCAACAATACCACTATTAGGTCTATTTCCAAAGATGATTAGGGAAAAAAGAAAAGAAACTATATGTTCTAAAATATTCATAACAGCTATCTTATTGGTGGCAAAGAACTGAAAATTGCAAGGTTACAGGTCAATTGGGGAATGGCTGAGCAAGTTCTGGCATCTGACTATAATGGAATACTACTGTGCTATAAGAAATGATGAGCAGTATGTTCTTAGAAAAACATGGATAGATGCATGAAATAATGAAGAGCAAAATGAGAACAAAGAAAACATTGTATACAGTAGAGCAATAATGTTTTAAGAACAACTTTGAACAAATAAGTCATTTTGACTGTAGTAAATATCCAAATTAACTGTAAAGAACAAATGAAGGAAGATCCAGAGAAAGAACTGATAAATAGAAGAATACATATTATAATTACACAGACATACACACACACATGCCCACACTTGGGTCTTATGACAGCCATCTCTAGGGAGGGAGGGAGAAAAAAAGAGAAAAAAAGTATATGGTAACATTATTATAAATTTTAAAAGAATGGCATGAGATTTGCAATCTCATGTGCAATAATTTTTTATTATATAATATTATGGAAATGCTTGCTTTATGAAATAAATTATAAAAAAGTAAAAATGCTTTAAAAGGAAGACTTGATTACTTTTATTGAGACAATGATTGACAGCAATTTCAAATGATCAATGAAGAAAAATACTCTCCCCCTCTAGATAGAGAAATGATGAACTCTGAATGCAGATTGAAGTATTTTTTTAGTTTCTTTATTTTTCTGTTTTCTTTTGCAACATGACTAATACAGGGACATGTTTTCCATGACTTCACATGTAATACTGATATCAAACCACTTGCCTTCCCAAGGAGGGAGATTGGGCAGGAAGGAGGGAGGGAATTTAGGACTCAATTTTTTAAAAAAATATCTTAATTTTTTTATATGCAATTTGGAGATGTTTAATAAAACAAAATATATTAAAGGAAATTTGTTTTGGAATTATAGATGCCCTGAAAACATCTCTGGGAGGCATAGGAGTATCCAGACCACACTTTAAGAAGTACTTCTTGAGTATTCCAAGTGTACGGCATAGTATAGAGTCAAGAGAAGAACAGCAAATATGCCAGTGAGGTTAGATTATTGAGTACATGGAGGATATTAAGCTACAAAACTGGAAAATTTAAAAGGGCCAAATTTTGATGGGCTTTAAATGTTAAGTGGTATTTTATAGGGAGGTATTACTGTTTATTGAGCAGGTAGGATGAGTTGCATGTTCAGTATCACTCATTAGGAAAATCACATTAAGAGCTTAGAAGAGTATGGAATGTAGTGGGGGGGGGGAGGAGGGCTTGAAGCAAAGAGACCAAGAAGGTTATTCCAATTGGCCAGTATAGAGGAATTGAACACTTGCTATATACATGGACAATATACATGGAAAGGAAGAAATGTAAAACAACAACAACAACAAAAACAACCAAAAAACCCCTTGCATTGTTATCATTGTCATTGTTGTTGTTGACTAGTTTCAGTTGTGTCCATTTCTCCACGACCCCATCATTGAGTTTTCCTGGCAAAGGTCCTGGCTTCGTTTGACATTTCCTACTCCAGCTCATTTTGTAGATAAGTCAATTGGGCAAACAGGGTCCCACAGCTAGTAAGTGTCTGAGGTCAGGTTTGAACTCATGAAGATGGGTTTTCCTGATTCTAAAACCAATACTCTATCCACTGTGCCAACTAGCTGTCCCAAAAATGCATGGGAAGGGGCAGAGGGCACTTAGTGGGAGAGAGTATGGCTGAGTCACCACAATTCCATTATTCTTACTTGACAAGCAATTTAAAGGCCACAGCATGTAAAGGACAATGTGGAAAGTTTGGTAAACCCAGCTCAGTAAACTGGCATTGTTCTTGTTAATATTGAGTCATTTCAATTATATCTGACTCTTTATGACACTATTTGGGATTTTCTTGTCAAGGGTACTGGAGCGGTTTGCCATTTTCCTTCTCAAGCTCATTTCACACATAAGAAATCGAGACAAAGACAGTTAAGTAACTTACCTGTGGTCACACAGCTACTTAGTAAAAACAAGCCATGACAGCAAATTGGATATGTAGGGTTAGTACAATTGAAGAGTCAAGGATTACACCCAGGTTGGGAGTCTGTACATCTAGAAAATGGGTAGTACCCTTGACAGTAATAGGAAATTTAGGGAAAGGTGACAGATTATAAGTTTTATTTTAGACATGTTAAGTTTGAGCTGTCTGTGGGACTTCTAATCTTATATGTAGAAAAGGCAGCTGCTTATGTGGGATTGGAGCTCAGTAGAAAGAATGGGATGGATTTATACATCTGAGGATAACATAAACAAAATTAATAAATAAACCCACTAATGGTGATCAGATAAACAAGCAAAAGTATAAAGAGGAGGAAGTTAAGAAGGTACATGATGGATCCTTGGGGGACTCCTACACTTAGTGGCTATGACTGTGATGAATACATTACAAAGGACATTCAGCAAGAAAATGTCATGGAAGTGTTAATAGCCTAAAAATTTTCTTAGACCTCTTGGTATTCCCTAAATATTGTGTTTGGGTATATTTATGTTTTTTATATTTTATTTCTTTATATTTTATTTTTAAGTGTATGTATATGTATATCTACATACATACATATATATGTATATATAATATATACACATACATACATATAAAGGAAAAGTTGTGAGAGATTCAGAATAAACCAATTTCTTACCATGAGTCATGGGGCAAAGCACATATCATATGATATCAAGACATCCCAGAGCTTAAACCCCTTTTTTTTCAAAACTTATATTGCTGTGGACTGGGCCATAGCTTTCATGACAATCAAAATCATTCCCCTTGATCTGGTTAGGCAGAACACAAGAACAATTGATGGAAGTTCTAGGGAGTAACAACTTTATACTACATAAAGAATAATTTCTTTAAAATTGGAGCCACCCAAAATGGAATGAATTTTTTCATCAGTTACTGAGTGTCTCATTACTCAAAAGTTTTGAACAGAGGAGAGATGAATATTATTCTGAAATGATACAGCAGAGGTACCTATTCCAATACCTATTACAAGAGCCAGTTTCTTGAATTCCTTTCAAAGTATGATGTCCTGTGATTGTATATTATGAACAATCATTCTTCATACTTCCTCTCTACATTGGTAATAAAGCTAGTGATGAGGATGCAGAACTATTGTCTAAAAGGAGGGAGACAGAGACAAAGAGAGATAGCAAGAGACAGAAAGTCAGAGACAGAGTCATAAAGAGACAAAAAAGTTTTTTTTTTTAAATCCCCAACAGCCACAATATTAACATTCATTCAATAATCGGTATTCACAATTCATTCATTTCACTATCTATACCCTTACATGAATAAATAGAAATGTATGGCTTGCCATAAATATATAATTTGTGGGCTTTATGTTTAAAATATGTAACTTTGATTTGAGGTAACACATTTTAGAGTCAATAATGGTGACTTTGATTATTTTCAACCATTTCTAAGTTTACTTCAGAGGATCATAGATTTAGAGTAAGAAGGGATCTCAGAGGTCATCTAGTTCAACACTTTCATTTTATAGATTAGGAAACTGAAGTCCAGAGGGTAAAGTAACTTCTCCATGATTGTTCCATTAGAAAGCTGTAGAGCAGTGATTCAAAACCACATCCACTGGCCCTAGCTTCATTGATTTTCTACTGTAATATTATGCTACAAAATAAGTCGTAGGATTTAGGATTTGCAAGTCCATTAAGAAAATTAGAGAATAAGTCATTTATAATGGCATATTTGTGGAAACAGAAAGTACCTCAGATATCATGTTCCCCAAGGCCTCCATTTTTCAGATGAGGAAACAACATCAAGAAGTTAAGTGACTTATTGTAGGTCACACGGTCACAAGTTACCATCCTGGGCATTTACTAAAAGATTCACCCACACACACCTCAAAATGAAAGCCAACACTCCCCAACCATATTCATGTGGTAAAGTGGAAAATATGATGGATTGGGAATCAAAAATTCCCAGATTTATATCCTTAGTCTTCCCCTTGTGTTTGAATTTAGGCAAATCAATAGATCTCCAGGGGCTTCAGTTTTCTCAGTGCCTAAAGTCCCTTAGAGCTCTAAATCTTTGAACCTAAAGCCCTAGTTCTGTTTCTGTATATGGCTCCTCTGTGAAAACTGTCCATTTAGGGGATATATATTAGAGGCACAATGAAGGAATCTATAGCTTTTCCTTGGCTTCGCTTTCCTAGGAAATATCACACGAAGTTGGAGAAAGAGTGGGGGATGGGGACACTTTATGAAAAGAATATTGGAGATAAAGTTAATTCCTGTAGACACTATCTAACTCTAGTTACTTTTGGTCTCCATTTAATTTATTAAACCAGATTACTTATTTCCTCTCCTTCTACCCCCTTTGTTTTCCTTTAACTGTGGCAGGTGTTGGTGCTTTATGACCCGTGGTGAGGAGCTCAGATTCTGAGGTACTTCTGTGAACTAATGGAGGGAAAAGTGCTAAAGGGTTCTGGCCCTTTTGGAGCCATAACATGCTTGAAAGAAGGAAAACTTCCCTCTAGACTAGCAAGGTATTAAGTAATCAATGAGTGGCCGAGGCAAGTTCACAGAAATTGAAACAAATTTCGGCTATTCAGAGCTGAACTTGCAAACTAAAACCAATTTCAGCCAACATAGGAACACTGTTAGTGAATAGTAGAATAGGAAATTAAAGGTTATAGTTAGACACGAAAAGTGTAAATACTTTACCAAGTGTATATTCACTTGGTAGAGGCCTTGGGTCATGAAACATTCACCCATAGTGGTTCCCTGTTGTACTAATATTCACCCCAGGTCTCCTACAAGCTCCTATAAGAAAGGAAATTTGAAAACTGATGATTAAGGCTCTTGTTAGGACATTTTTTTCCTCTCTAACAACTTTCTTTCCTAAAAAGTATCAGTGGACATATGGTAATCCCCCATATAGAAATGAAAGGGAACCAGCATGCTGGTTAACTTGCACTCCCTAGTGCTTAGCATAGTCCTTGGGACACAGTAGGCACTTAAATGCCTGTTGACTTCATTCTTTCCTGGGATTTCATTCTTCAGAAACCTCATATTAAGCTTTTTAGGACTACTGCATGTGAAGGATTTAAAATAGATAAATTGTCACTAGAGCCTATTGAATTTTGAGATAGCTCTAATTTTTTTTAGTAAGTAGTTTCTTATATTTTAATGAAATGTCCCTCCTACAACTTCTTTTGAAAAAGTTCCATATCACTGGTTGAATTTTCAGATGATCACATTCTAGAAAGTCTAAGTGACTTGTAAACTAGCATCTGAATCGAAGTACCCTGACTCTAAATTTAGTGTTCTTTACACTGTCAAATGATTTCTGACAGAACAGAAATGATCGATTACTGATTTGGATGTTATTTCCTAATCAGATGTCTATATACTAATCATAGCATAAACTTGTTAAAGCTGAGACCAGTACCAAATTAGAAGGACTAAAAATGAGAAGATATAGTGTGCAGTTGATAAATCTCCACCTTTTAAAAACAAGTTGTTGATACCTATGGGATACATAATTAGAAGAGGCATTCGGAAATGTAGGATTGGGGTTCAAGAGAAAAATAAGGACTGGATATATAAATTTGTGTTGCATTTGCATAGAGTATAGTTTTGTTCATAGAAGACAATGAGTTCATCAACAGACAGAGCTTATGAAGAGAAAAGTAGTGAACCCAGGTCAGAGATCAAATATATGTGTGAGACAGCCAGATGGCACAGTTGTTAGAGTGCCAAGCCTGAAATCTAGTTCAATATCACATACTCATTAGCTGTGTGACCCTTGGTAAATCAGTTAGTCAGTTTGCTTCGGTTTCCTCATCTATAAAATGGGGATAATAATAGAACTTACTTTCCAAGGTTGTTGTGAAGATCAAATGAGATACCAGTTTTAACTCATAGAACATCGCTTGGTTTGGAGTAAAACTTTGTAAATCTTAACTATTATTATTCTATGCAGCAGAAGAAGGTAGGTCATGGAAGATAAACCTTAAGAGATGATAGAGAAGGATTTGTCTGGTGATTATATAGATAGCCAAAGGAAAGTCAAATCACCAAAAAACCAAAAACACCTAGGTAGGGAAGAATGTCGAAAAGGAGACAGCATAGAATCTTGCAGAGAAGACAAGAGAGGTGATGACCAAAAATAATGTACTTAGCAAAACAAGATTTGTAACTTTGGAGAGAACAATTTCAGTCCAATTTGGGGATGGAAATAAGATTACAAGTGACTGACAAATGATATCAAAGAAAGGTGAAATATCAAGAAACTCCTGTTTCTGGTAATTTGTTTTTGCCTCAGGGATGAAGAAATATAGGTCATGTTTCTGGGAAGCAGTAAATGTGCCAGTTGATAAAGAGGGTTGAAAAGCAGCCAGAGACAGAGGATTATTGAAGGGGCCAACAGGTAGAGAAAAGAAGAGATATAATGAAGGGTAGATAAGATTTTGGTAACAGTAAAGAAAAAAGCATCTCATCTTCCAAAACCAAGATAAAAGAGGAAAACATGGAGTTTATTAAGGGAACTTGAATTTTGGAATTGGTACTGACTGGAACACTGCCATGGATAACTATGATTTTTCAGTGAAGTATGAAGGAAAGTATTCTGTTGAGAGAATAGGGGAAATGATGCTAGTATAGATGTCTTTGGAAAAGAAAAACTTTGGAATGTATGCGCTGGTGTATATGAAAGTGAATTCATCAGGGAAGAATACAAGGACTGACTTATTTCAGTGATGTCCCAGTTGAAGCCAGAAAACGAATTTATAGTTGATACAGTCATCATAGTTACGTGGCCTCCTCCAGTTCCTTTCTGCAGCATGAGAGGAGAAGCAGTGAAGAAGAATAGTAGGAATAAACTATACTTGAGGTCTGGAAATGCAATAGGACAATGAGGCAAAAGGTTCAATGTTGAGGTATATGTAAATTGAGCTGGTTTACTTAAGAGTTAAGATTTTGAAGGGTGGAAAGTAAAGTCAGTTTAGTGGTGAGCATGGATTGAGGAAAGGTGGAATATTTAAAAAATATGATGTGGAAAGAGAATGGATATAGGAGGGTTTAAGACTGCAGAAAAGTTGGAAAGACAATAGGTCAAATAGAAAGATTCTACTTTTATAGATTATGGGAGTGGAATATTTGTGGAATACAGACCAGATTAAGGTTCACTCAAAATATTTGAGGGGAAATCAACCTATAAATTAAATTCCCCCAACATAAGGATAGGGTTTGGGATATAGACAACATTAACCATCTACTATACTGTACCTTCAGGGAAAATCAGGGATATAATGTTTTCAGGCAAGAGTCAGAATTCTATATCTTTAAGGAGATGAAATGAACATGAGATAAATAAACCTAATATGAAAGGATTTGTTATGATTAGTTTTCTGTTCCTCAAGGCAGAGTGGAAAGATCTATGAAATTTGGATAGAGATCTGAGAGGAATGGTACTGACATAGATGGCTATGAAAGACTGCGGAGAAGTGGCCAGGAAAGGGAGGTTTGGTATAGACCAGGGTTTTGTTATAGATTTCATGGGGTTTGTGAATGCTTGATATTTTGATAACTGTATGCCATTAGGGTTTCCTTTGTAATCTGATATATTTTATTTTATGTATTTACAAATATAATTCTGAGAAGAATCCCTTAGGTTTCACATAATAAGTGAATGGGTCTGTGTTCCATAGAAAAGATCATGCCCTCTCCTATATAGTCTACAACCTGGAATCCCTTAGAAACTATCTTAGAAAGAGGGAGAGAGAGGTGGCAAGGCAGATGACAATACAAGTGGCAAGGTACCTATGGTGGCTAGGCCTCAGTGACTTGCTAGGAGGGTTGGATGGAGTGAAGCTTTATTTTGGATTTGTAAAAGTTAAATTAATGATTACTGAATGATTAATAATCAAGAGTTATAGTAATTCATTGGAATCTGTACTTATGTAGTAGATTCAGATTTTTATTGTAAGATCAGTCTTAGTGTTAGCATTTATAAGAGTTTAACTTACCCATTTCTCTGGGCTACAGTCTGTACTCAATCTTTCTTAACTGAGGAGGAAGAAGGGGGAAGTGAGGATGAAGCAACCTTTTAGTAAGAAGGTCTGCTTGTTCATAAGCACCATGGTATAAGGGATCACTGATACTAGGGGATGTAGGACTTTCTGGACTTTTGGATATGGAACTTTCCAGACTTTCCAGAAGATGTTGAGTAACTCTTTGTTTTCTCTGTTGCCCTGGACTTTGGAAAATATCTTTTGCAAATCAACACAATTATGCCAAAAGTAAGTCTACCCTTTACCTTTACTCCATCTCTACTGTTGACCTATCACAATCCTTGTTTAACACCGCTGAACTTTCTGTAACCAACTGCATAAAAGGTTGCTCTGTTTGCTCTGATGCTTCTCTGGCCACTGAGGGGCTTAGTATTTCACTTACCAGTAACTGGCAATTTTTAGCTTTGTTAATATATTGATCATGCTCAGAGCTTTATGCCTCAGATTCATTTGTTACAGATTGAGTGAACACGGATTAATACAGTGAAACTTTATTCCTGGAAAAACGTCAGAGCTGAGTAGATTGACTCCAAGAAAGAGATGGGGATGGACAGTTTCTGGATTTCCTAAAGGTCTTTGATCCTGGTTTAGAGGGTGTAATGTTTGGGGGCAGGGGATGAAAGATATATATATGTGTGTATATATATATGTGTTATATATATATATATATATATATATATACATATATATAGGTGTGTGTGCATGTGTATACACAATACACACAATAATATATATTGCATGTATATAATGTGTATGTGTTTGTGTATATATGTATATGCATGTGTATATACATATATGGGTGTATGTGTATATATGAGTACATGTACACGTATATATGCGTATGTGTATATACATACACACATGCATATACACATACACATATATCCATGTGTATGTGTGTGTGTCTGTGTGTGTGAAGGAAGTGACCTTGAGCAAATCCCTTCATCTCACTGAGCTTCACTTTCCTCATCTCTAAAATGGGGTAACAGTCTCTGTAGTGCTAATTTTACAAAATTGTAAGAATGGAATGACTTGAAATCAGGAAAGCTTGATTCCAAATCCTCACTTCCACCCTTATTAACAGTATTACCTGACCTAGGGCAAGCCACTGAAACTCTTTCTTCCTCACTTTCCTTACCTATAAAATGTATTTTAATTATATCACCTACCTCCCAGGGTGGTTATCAAATGAATTACCATATGTAAAGTGTTTTATATACTTTAAAGTGCTAAATGAATGCTAATTATTGTTATTATTTCATATAAAGCATTGTATAATCCTTAAAGTATTATAAATATCAGCTTTATTTTAGATGAAATTTATATTTCTACATAAGGTATTTCTTAAGAAAGTGATGACCCTATGTCCCTATTCTCTTTACTCTTAAAGTACAGTGAATATCAGAAAGTATTTTATTTTTTTAATCACCTTTATAATCAAAAACTAGGTTTTAGGCTTATTTTAAAAACTCTTTGAATGAATCAGTCCTTCCAGTTTCAGTTTGGTTAACTTTCTTTTTTTATCTTTCTCACTTCTTCAATGTGACTAAGGTAAAGAATCAATTTTAAATGTGACCTTATGAGATTTGCATACAAGAATAAAAAGTACTATACAATTTTTATTCATCCCAGAATTCCTTATAAAAGTTAAATTACATATTAATGAAACCATATATGTTGGCTAAGTTCTCTTATATTCATCGATCTGTATTAGTTGGGTTAATGGTTTGCATTGAATTTCTGAAAACAATTTTAATGTGATTGAGAGTCCTTTGCATGCTCTACTAATACGACATGATTCTTATAGATCCGTTCTGTTATTCTGTTTGTTTGCTATCTTTAATTCCCTCTTTTCTTCTCCCATTTCTGTTGTCCCTTCACCATTTTTGGACTTTATAACATAACTAGGCAAGGGTAAGTTGTGCAGCTTTGGTCGTATCACTTCACCTGTTTAGGCCTTGACTTCCTCTTAAAAATAAAGTGGTTTTAGACATTGAATAATATCTAAAGTGTCCTCTAGTTCTAAAATTGTGTAATTCTTTTCAAGGAAAAAACTCCATATGAATATTCTATGAGAATAAGTTCATTCGCAAATATCAAAACTCAGATTTATAGAATTTAAACTATATTCTATAACATCTAAAACATAAATATTAAAATGAACTTTATTTACATTGGCAATATTTAGATGCTAATTGTCCATTAAAGTGAGTAGAGCAAGGTAGCTACTTTTTTTAAATTTTAATTAATTAATTTATTTAATATATTTAGTTTTCAGCATTGATTTTCACAGGAGTTTGAATTACAAATTTTCTCCCCATTCCTACCCCCCACCACACTCCAAGATGGCATATATTCTGGTTGCCCTGTTCCCCAGTCAGCCCTCCCTTCTGTCACCCCGCTCCCCTCCCATCCCCTTTTCTCTTCTTTTCTTGTAAGGCAAGATAAGTTTCTACACCCCATTGCCTGTGGATCTTATTTTCTAGTTGCATGCAAAAACTTTTTTGTTTTTTATTTTTGAACATCTATTTTTTAAAACTCTGAGATGCAAATTCTCTCCCCTCTTCCTTTCCCACTCAGCCTCCCTGAGAAGTCAAGCAATTCAGCATAGGCCACATGCGTATCATGATGTATAACCCTTCCACAATACTCATGTTGTAAAAGACTAACCATATTTTGCTTCTTCCTAATCTATCCCCCTTTATTGAATTTTCTCCCTTGACCATGTCCCTTTTTGAAAGTGTTTGTTTTTGATGACCTTCATTCCTGTCTGCCCTCCTTTCTATCATCCCCCCTTTTTTATCTTCTTCCTCCTTCTTTCCTGTGGGTAAGACACCCAATTGAATATGTACGGTATTCCCTCTTCAGGTCAAATCTGCTGAGGGCAAGATTCACTCATTCCCCCCTCACCTGCCTTCTCTTCTCTTCCTATAAACTGTTTTTTCTTGCCACTTTTATACGAGATAATTTACCCCATTCTGTCTCCCCCTATCTCCCTCTCTCAATATATTCCTCTCTCATCGCTTATTCATCTTCAACTCACCCTGTGACCACTCTCTCTCTCTCTCTCTCTCTCTCTCTCTCTCTCTCTCTCTCTCTCTCTC
>CM053626.1:270607493-270622493 GCA_028646595.1 Phalanger gymnotis
CAATGGGGCACAGAGATTTATCTTGCCCTACAAGAAAGGAAGGGAAAGGGGATGGGAGGGGAATGGGGTGATGGAGGGGAGGGCAGACTGGGGAACAGGGCAACCAGAGTGTACGCCATCTTGTAGTGGGGGGGGGGAGGAAATGGGGAGAAAATTTGTAATTCAAACGCCTGTGAAAATCAATGCTGAAAACCAAACATGTCAAAAATAAATTAAAAAAAAAAGCATCGCCTGATAGTCCCATTTATAGATGCACTTGTGATTAAATGTCATTCATTTAAAAAAAAAAAGTGTTTCACATTCCATTTGGGGAACCTCCTGATTGCCTTTTAATGGGGCAACTGTCATAGTGTTGGACTTATGCCATCTGGTGCCATGAGAATGGACATGCACTCAGGCTCAATATTGAAGGTCTTGAACTTTGAGATAATGAATCTCAGCTTCATTTGAGGCAATAAAGTTGACTCTAAGAGTGTGCATGTGTCTATACTAAATTAGCCAAAGCACATATTCTCAGGTCCATGGGAGGTACTCCAGTTCAGCAATGGGAGCTCCTCTGAACAAATATGTCAAACTTCATTTGATTATCATTTGTCACATTTCTCCTAAGTATCTGCCCCAATACGGCTTCTGACTCCCCTCACACATAAACAAAAATTATCTGTAGCTCTGCTGGTTGAACTAGCCATGTAGTGTAGTAAAAAGAATGCTTGCTTTAGAGTTCTAAGAAAGAGATTTCAATCTTGATTCTGTCATTTATATTTGGAATGATATTGACCACTCAAAGCCTCTCTGGGTCTTAGCACTTTAAACTCTAAAATGAGAGGGCTGCACTGAATAATATCAAATGCCCCTTCCAGCTCTAAAACTTTGAATCCATGAAGCTTTTGTCACCAATACTGAATTAATTATTATAAGAATCTCCTATTACTAGTCATGGATGGTAGTAAAAGAAAGTCTCAACCCAACGGGCATTAAAAGAAACCATAGCCTTCAAACCTAATGCATTTAGGCCCCAAAGTTTAATCTATAAAGCAGTTAAATTTAACAGACTGGGAATCATTAGTGTACTGGAATTTATACAGCAATCATCATTCTGAACACATAGAACCCAAGCAGATGATTTTAGAACAAAAGCTTCTCCATGGTTCTTAAATCTGATTCCAATTTAAATTCATTTTTAATCATCTATACCTCTTTGTTTCATGTACAGATTACTGGTTTTGGAGATGCACCAAGGTACAGAAATGCAGAAATTTGGGAGACAAAAAATGTTAAGAAATCTTAATTGTGAAGCTCAGAATCATATGCCATAATAAAGGGTAATCAAAATGAAGCTTATCACAGTATTCTAGGAAGTCATGCATTTTTCATGGCTACTTTAAAATCACAGCATTTATTTCACTTGCTATTACAATGTGTAGAAAAGGTACAAGGCTACGATATATTACATGAGCATCTGGAAAGGAAAAGTTTATGGATTGATGTATCCCAGAATCAGGTGCTGAAACTAGAGGCAAACAAAATTGTAAGATGCATAAATCTTTCTCTGGGTTTACAAGTTCAAAATCACTTTAAGCTTTTCTACATTTTGCCTGATGTTTAAATACCTGTATGATGACATATTGAGGTTAGAGTTCCCAATGAAGCAATGCTGTCTGTCTGACGGCAGTTGTATTGATTTTATCAGCAGATAGCAGCAATGTGACAACTGATGGATTATAGAGAACACAGTTCGTTAACTTTGTATGCCTGTCTCTTGGCAGTAGACTTTTAAATTGCCTTCCATTTTAGCAGCCCATTCAATATTTCCTCAAGAAAGCAGTCTGATCACACTTGTATATTTCAGACTTAAGAAATCAATAATATTAATTACTCATAGAGCTGTATTAAATAAATTAGACAAAATCTAATTTGAGGTTCTCATTCTTTTTACCAAGGTTCCTTGTAGACATATAATAGTATTTAAATTGGGTAACTTTTACTTAACAGATGATCCTTTAACAAATTAAATTGAAAAGCACCCGATTCCATACTTCAATTTGCTTAGCATTAGCAATCAGAATAACAAATGTGGCAACATGGTTCAAAGGGGGAAAAATACCTGAGACTTAGTTTCTTCATCTGTAAATGATTTCTTTTTGACCTAAATCCATGATTTCTTCTAAAGAATAAGTGTGAACAACACTAGATAGAGACAGGATGGACTTAGTGATTTCCGGATTGAGTGAAGAGAGAGTGCAAAAAGAAATGGAATTTGATTGTTGTAACTATGGATTAGTGGCAGTGATTTAATTATCTTTCCTTCTAAAGAGAAAGCTGGGAGTGGTAAATAGAAGTGTTATAATAGAGTACGATGGAAAGAAAAACAAACCTAACTGTGAATAGGATGAGGATAAATTACCACAAAGTTGAAGCAAGTACAAAGTGAATCTGAAAACAAACACCAACAATTTATTATTTATGATACATGTTTAAAATAAAAAAAATCCCCATGGGGACAGGAACTTGATTCCCCCATCCCCACCACCATTGGAGTAAGGCATCACTGGGTAAGAAAACCCCTACCAAAGAATAGAGATTTCTTTACAACTTCTGTTTTTAGAGAGTTGACTTGCTCACCAAATATTTTTTTTTTTTAAAAGAACTTGTCTATGGCCACATGGTATGTGTTGGATGCAGAGTTCAAATCAAGGATTCCTGATACTATTATACCACATTGCCTTATATAAAGATTCCTGTAGATTTAAATAGAGTAGCATCTATTATACCTTTGATAGGAAAAAAAAATATATGAAAAGGAGATAATCATCATCTTTGATAGACAATATTAAACACACACATATGCACACACACACACACACACACACACATAGATGATTAATATATATAAGAAAAGAAACTTCATTATGCCTAAAGTAACCCTGTGTAATAAAACAGCATCAATTATATATACACCGACATACACACATATAAACACATGAACTGAAAGACCTGACATCTAAGTACCTAAAATGTCTGTTTGCTGTCTTCCATTTTTATATAGGACCAAAATAACATTGCTATGTTTCAGTCAAGGTACAGTGTGTCTGACTGTGGTTGATCAGACAGATATGAACTCAAAAGCTCTACCATAGGTTGGGCACAAATAATTCACATGAACATTTGGATATATCTCCAAATTTGAACATCTCATGTTTCTCTTGAGCTACTGCAATTCTGCTTTGCTCACAGAGCACAGCACATCCTTGGACACAGGCATAGCATGCTGGGCAGTCCTGTGCCAGTGTATGCTATGTTCCACAGTTGATTGCAAAGTTCTTCGGAAACACCTTGAGAGTGTAATTGTATTGCTTCTTCTGACTTCTGTGTAAGCACTTGCCTTGTGTGAGTTCTCCATAAAATAGTTATTTAGGCAAATACGTTTGGCATTTGAACAACATGGCCAATCCCTCAGAGTTGTGTTCTCTGCAATAGAGTTGCATGCTTGGCAGCTTTACAACAAGGGCTCTTTGTCTTTCAGGTGTACTGGATTTCTTATTGTCCATAAGTGTGCACACATTACATGTACCAAAGATGACCTTGTGGCTGGACTACCTGTGTACATTTTGTGACTACAGCTCCCAGTGTATCCACCTACTACTTCATCACTTGCCTGTTGCCATAGGACTTCGAGGTAGGCAAAATGGTAAAATGGTATGGCTGATATCTTTTGATTCACATATAAATTGGATTTAAGCAAGGCAGAGTTCTTCAAAGTCATTGGCCTGATTCTCTTCCAGAATCATTGGAGTCCAGTGGCAAGACAAATTCAAGATGACTGGTGATGGCTCAGGATGCAGTGGTTGACCTTAAGGGCTCCACAGCGCCTGTTTCAGTTGCTTTCATGGATGTTAGAACAAATTATTTTTGTCTACCCATTCTGCCAGGAGAAATCTTCACGTGCTTAGGGGGTAGACATGCCACTAAATGATCAAAAGGTTTGAGACCCCTTGGTTACATACAACCTGGTTTAGCGCATCTGTTGACTTGATTTACTGAGGTATGGCCACTGCACATGCTACAGCTTCTTGGAGCTACAGGTGAGATTTATGTGAATTAAGTAGACACCAATGGTGGAAAGCAGCCCTGAAAAGTGCTTGACAGTCCTCATACTAGAGGTGCTCGTCTTCCTCGAACACATCCTACACTCCAGCATTTAAAATAAAAGCTAACTGGAAAGCAGTAATGGCTGGAAAATTCTATGTGCTCCTTTCCAAATTGTAATACTAATTAAGTTGGGACTTTTCTTTTTACTGTTTTAGAATGCTAAATTAATTAAGTGTCTTTGATTGAGCCGTACTAAGTGTAAAGCTTACGTGGGCATGACGCCTCCAGGGCCCTAAGGGGAGTTGCCAAGACCAGAGCCAATAGTAGGCTTCTAAGTTCTGGTAGCTCAGATGATGTTTGATGACATCCAAAGACTGTATAAAAAGAGAGAACAGAGCTATTTGCTAGAGGATTTCACTCCTGGAGGAGTATTGGCATGGGACTCTGGGCAGCCACTCTAAGAGCCTCCTGACTCGTCAACCCAGACATTGATGGTTTCTTGGTAACTACGAATTTTATTTGGTCAGTTTATAATGTATGTTTGGAATTTGAATTTGTTTGTATTTGCTCTGAACTTCAGGGTGCTGGCTTTTTCACCTGAACTAAGTGAATGATATTTGTATGTCAGATTGAAGTAAGATTGTTAACCCCCTAACATTACTTTTTCTTAGTAAAGCGGATCAGAAGAAGCTGTGCTAGCAGCATTCTTGTTGTTTGGCTTGTGTTGGTCTTTCACTCCCTCCGCAGCTGCTAGCCAAATCATTGCAACACAAATCTAGTCATATTTATCTTGAAAACAAAAGATACTGAAGACCTGAAGAGAACATTAGAAAAATCAGAAGTGATGTACCTTCGTTCCTATTGAATGAGACATTATAAAGCTGTAACAACAATGTGGCTAGCAGCTGCTGTGGGGAAGAAAGACCAACACAAGTCTAACAACAAGAATACTGCTAGCACAGGATCTTTGATCTGCATTTCTAAGGAAAGCAATTTTAAGAGGTTAACAATCTCAGTTTAATCAAACATACATATATCATTCACTTAGTTCTGGGGGAAAAGATCAGCCCCCTGAACTTCAAGGCAAATACAAACAGAAATTACAAAACATAGACAGTCAGACTTGTCTGATTCAAATCACAATTTATAGTAACCAAAGAACCAATGAATCTGGGTTAGCAAAGCTGGGGGGTGGGGTGGCAGTCACAATGGCTTGCCTAGAGTCCCTACAGTCCTTCCATGAGTGAGCCCCAAAAGTCAAACACCAAGCTCCCCTCCATTATATCCTCTTTGCATCCCTGAAGGTTCTGACCTCACCCAGTGTGTGAGTGTGTGAAAGTTGCCCATCCCCAGTATCACATCATACACTATTCAATGACTCTCAATTGTCTGAATGCTGATAAACATTCTAAGGCCAAAGATCACACAGTATCTGCCCCATTCAAACAAAGAACAGTGAAAAGTCTCATTTTGCTTGTCATTACATTTGAAAGGCAAGAATCATTAAAGACACTTAAGAGAAGAACAGCAAAATGCCCCGCCCTGATTACCATTCCAAAAGCATATACTTATTTACAATTAAATGGCATCTTTACAAAATTTTAGCATATGACAATTCATAAACATAGGAAGTCAGAAGAACTAAATACATCATTTACATTCATAATAGTATAAAATATAATCAATAAGAGAAACTTAAAGAAAGGACACAATATTGCTGGATACCAAATATCTTAATCTTAAACAATGAATTAGCAAAAGATATAACAGTAATAATAACTATAAAGAGCTACCATTTATATTATGCCTACTGTGTTTTAAGTGCTTTACAAATATTGTCTTATTTCATCACCACAACAACACTGAGAGATAACTGCTCTTATTATTCCCTTTAAACCACTGGGGAAACTGAGGAAAATAGAGGCTAAATGTCTGACTCAATATCAAAGAGCTCATTAAGTATCTGGGATCAATTTTAACTCAGGTATTTCTAATTCTGGGCCTAGTGCTCTATTGATTTTACCACCTAGCTGCCAGCAGTAGAATATGACTAAAATTTAGGCTCTTTGCCCACACATCCAGTAGCCTAGTAACTCATTGTCAATAATGACAATTGTTGAACTGATGAGGGTACAGCCTCTGGGAACCCCCTTGAACTCTCCTAGAATCTTCCCACTAGATCTAGCCTTTGCCTAAAGCCATAAGGCTTTCATTATCTAGGCCCAAATCTCTACCTGGCCTAGCCCTTTTATTATCCAACTGCTTCCCACCCTTGATCCTATCAAAATCCCATTCTCTTCTTTCCTGGAGTCTTGACCTCTAGTCACCTCATTCCCATGAAGCTCCTCAGACACCTCCTCAAGACCCTCCCAAACCCTTCCTTTAGTCACCCCAGACTACTGGATCACCCCTCAATCCCTCCCACAATCTTTCTCTATATAAGTTTCAACTTGCCTCCATGAAGGCACTCAGATTCAATCTACCTCAGACTGAATTTGGCCAGCTTGTGAAAACAAGCATCACAAATAGTAAGATTTCTTAAGGCAACCCATTAGGTGGAATCCTTAATAAACTTTGTCTTTTTCCTTGGCTGAGAAGGCTTGAGTCAAATTCATTTGGCAGGACCCAGCGTGTCGGTATTTTGGGATCTTGAGCACCCCTCGACACCAAACCTCATCAGAACTACGAAAGTTTGATTCTATCACCTCAGTAACCAATGTACTCTGTGAAAAATGTCAGTAGTAGTTTGGAAAAGATAATCAGAAAGAAAAACTGGAACTGGCCATATGTTTACAGAAGGCATCCATGATGGAACTGATACAGTTTTAAATGTTCTCAGGGATTGATTTTAAAGCTATTTTGAAGAAGGAAGATTGACCTCTATTTTTCCCCCAGCTTCAAATTTATTTCACAAAAGATCACAGGTGATTAAGAAGGAAAATAAAAGGCAAATGACAGTCCATCAAGCAATGTTCATCCCATATGACTACTTTTAGCTTCATAAAATATTTATGAGTGCAATTCTCTCCTCTTATGAAATCATAAATTTACGAATGTAAAACCCTTCTCTTATAAAAAAAATATGAAATGTTTAAGGGCATAACACCCAAGGAGAGGGGCATAACCCATGAAAAGAGGTGGGAAAGAATAGGTATGTGGCTCTCAGATGGGAGAGCAAGAGAGGAAAGCTGTCATTGGACTTGACTTGATTCACCTGAAAGAGAGGTTTATCACAGTGAAGGCGAGAGTGAGAGACAGACAGAGTTATTATGGTGAACTAGTGGTGAGGAGAGTGTGAAGGCTGCTGTAAAACAATAGATAGATAGATAGATAGATAGATAGATAGATAGATAGATAGATAGATAGATAGATAAACAGATTGATAGATATAGAGAAAGTAGATATATCTATATCAATATATATATGCACATAGATATAAAGACAGATAACTACATCTATCTATCTATCTATCTATCTATCTATCTATCTATCTATCTATCTATCTATCTATCTATCTATCTATCCTAAGATCTTGGGAACTGGTTTCATCACTTCCTGGTAAATAGGGGAAGAGAAATGGAAACAGTGTCAGATTTCACATTCTTAGGCTCATAGATCACTGCAGATGGCAACTGCAGTCATTAAATTAAAAGACATTTACTTCTTGGAAGGAAGTCTATGGCACATATGGACAGTGTACTATAAAGTAGAGACATCGAGTTTCTGATAAAGGTCTATATAGTCAAAACTATGTGTTTTTTTTTTTTTATTTTCCAGTAGCAATGTATAGCTATGAGATTTGGACTATAGAGAAAGCTGAAACATGCAGAATCACTGCTTTTGAATTGTGGTACTAGAGAAGACTTTTGAGAGTCCCTAGGATAGCAAGGAGAACAAATTGGTTAATACTTAAAGAAATTAATTCAGGCTATTCACTGGAAGGTCAAATACTGAAGCTTAAATACTTTGGCCACATAATGAGAATACATGACTCATTGGAAAAGAACCCGATGTTGTGAAAGGTTGAAGGTAAAAGTGAAAGGGATGATATGGATAGACAATATCATAGAAACAATGAACATTGGACAGACTTCAAGAGATAGTGGAGGGTAGAAGCACCTGGTGTGCTATGGTGCTTAGGGTTACAAAGAGTCAGACACAACTGAATGACTGAAGAACAACTAAAGGTAAATGGCTTCTCATTCCCAGGGTTTACCATTGAGTTCACTCACTGTGCTACATCAGTGATGAACTAGTTCTATCAAGAAGACATCATAAAGAGAATGAACCAAAATAATGGAGATAAAAGAGAGAAGTATAACTCATCTCTTTCAATACACCCCTGCATAAATGTCTAGAAAAAAAATTAGGCTGAATTTTGATCAGGAAATCTAAAAAAAAAATAATTTTGATTGATTTTATCAGTAAAAGTCAACCAACATACAGACCAAAATCCTTAATGAATTTGGATGAAAAAATTTAAAATATTAGTGTTCTCACCAAAATTTAACAAAGACTATACTTTATAACTAGGCTAGATTATACCAGGAATGTAGGGCTGGTTCAATATTAGGAAAACTATAAACGTAATTGGCAATATCAATAAGAAAAATAACAAAAAAAGTCATGATTATACAAATTGATACAGAAATTGCTTTTGACAAGATTCAATAGCTATTCCTCTTAGCAACTCTAGAAAGCGTATGAATAGTTTTCTATAATATAAGTAACATCTATCCTAAAGATGGAGCTAACATTATTTCTAATGTGTATAAACTAAAAGTCTTTCAAATAAGATTTGAGATAAAGCAAGAACCCCTTCTATGAGCATTACTGTGAAATATAATGCTATAAATGCTAGTGATAGCAATAGTATTAAGGAAAAAAAATAAATTGAATAAATAAACATAGGCAAAGAGGAAACAAAATAATGACTTTTTTGCAAATGTCATGATGCTAATCCCCAAAGAATTGATGTATAAAAAGAAAAAAAAGTAATTCAAAAATTAAGAACTTCAATATAGTTTCAAGATGTAAAATAAACCCATATAATTCATTGGCATGTCTGTATATTACCAACCAAATTCAATGGAAATAGATAAATAATAATTTCCATGAAAAAATAATGCCAACATATAAAGTAATATGGAATCTATCTGCCAAGACACACAGAAATTATATAAAATAAAATTACAAATACTTTTTTGCAAAAATAAAGAAAAATATAATTAGAGAAATATTAATTGCTCATGAGTAGGTTAAGTCAATATTTTTTTTTAAATTACAATAATATATATATACATATATATATATATATATATATTAATTGAGTCATTCAGGACCATCACATACTACTTCATTATTAGTTTATTGAGATAGCAAAATAATAATAACAATAATAATAGTAATAACAATAGTAATACATCCAAAAGACCAAACGATCAAAGATGTTAAGGAGATTGATGAAAAAAATGTGGAGGAAGGGACCCTTATAGTACCAAATCTGAAACTCTACTACAAAGCTTTAATCATTAAAATAATTTAGTACTGAGTAGGATACTGTTTGATTAGTGTAATTAATTAGCTATATAATATAGGGGCAAGAGAACTCAGTAATCTAGTGTTTGATAAACTCTGAAATCATTTCCTTTGGATCAAGAACTTACCATTAGACAGGAAGTGTTGATAAAACTAGAAAATATTCAAACAGAAACTAAAGAAAAACAAACAGCTTTCATGTTATATTATGAAGTTAAGGTTTAGATAGGCATATGACTTCGACATTAAGTGTGAAATCATAAATAATTTAGAGGAGTAAGAAAGAAATTACCTGTCAGATATTTGGATAGGGAAGGTTTCATGACCATACAACAGATAAAATGTCACTGAAAACTAAAATGGGTAATTTTGGTTACATAAAAAAATTTACACAAACAAAAGCTATGAAGTAATGTTAATAGAAAAAAGGTAAATCTTTGTTGCAATTCTGGAAAAAAATCTCATTTTGAAGACATAGAGAATTTATTATAATCTATGAGAATAAGAGCCACTTACCAACTAATTAAAGGCTAATGGTTGTGAATGGGAAGATTTTAGAGGAAGCAATCCAAGATGTCAATATCCATAAAAAAAAAAATCTCTAAATCAGTTATAATTAAAAAAAATACAAATTAAACCATTTCTGAGGTTCAACCTCTCATCTCTCAGACTGACAATACTGACAAAAAGGGAAAATGACAAATAACAGAGATGCTGTGGGAAAACAGGTATATTAATGCACTATTGGTGGAACTATGAATTGGCTCAGCCATTCTGGAAAGCAATTAGGAACCATAACCCCAAAAGACATTCATTTATGCTTTGATCCATATTTTTCTCAAAAAGATTAAATGAAGAGGAAAAGGACTGACATGTACTAAACTACTTATAGCAGTTCTTTTTGTGGTGCTAAAGAATTAGAAACTGGGGGATACCCAATAATTGGAGAATTAGTTGAAAAAGTTAGAACATATTTATCTGATGTAATATGTAACAATTGTTGTGTAATAAATAAAGTAGATAGTTTCAGAGAGACATGGGAAGATTTTTATGAACTGAGGTAGAATGAAGTGAACAAATCCAGAAGAATACTTAATACAATGATGATATGGTAAAGATGAACAGCTCTGAATTTCTTACAAACTCTGATCAACACAATGACTAACCACATTTCTGGAAGACTCATGATGAAACATGCCATTGATCCCCTGATTAAAAGATGAATGACTCAGAGAGCAGATTGAGCTGTATAATTAAATAGAAAACAAATAATGAATACCTATGCACGCATACACATGTATACATATAGACATGCACTTATATGAGAATGTGTGTATATATATAGATGTGCATATGTGTGTATGTTTATATGTATTTGTATGTATACATAGATCTATATATGTGAGTATGCATGTATATGTGTGTATGACAGCAACGTATTTTGTTTGACTATATATTCATAATAAGGGTATTGTTTACTTTTCTTTGTAGGGATAAGGGATGGGGGACATGGGAAGAAAATGATGAGAATCTTCATGAAAATAAAGTAAAAATAATAAAATAGAGACATTAGAAGCTCCTGTTAAGGGCAAGATAAAGAAGGCCCAAGTACATACTGAATCTACCTTTTTTTTTTTTCCTCCTTTTCAGTCTAGCATTGCTTCCACCTTTGTTCTTTGCAGAAACTTTCTAATATAACAAATATTAACCTTTACTCAATCTTCTCAAAGCATTTTACATGTGAGTAGTGAAGGGAAGTGTAGATAATAAGAGAAGGATCTTGAATGAAAAATCATCTATGTATTTTGGGTATTCAGTCTTCATAGGCTGTTTTTCAAAGACTTTTTTTCTTTCACAGAATATAAAATTTTTATTCATAGACTTGACTGTGGAAACTCAATATCTCCCTATGGGTATTTCTTGAATTTAAAAAAAAAATCCACCCAGTGGAATAAAACACAGCTTTGAAAGTTCATGTTAAACATTATTTCTCCCTTATGTATTTTAAAATCATGTAAGATTCTCAGAAAACATGACCATAATGATAACTTTACTATTATTATTACCAATGAGTTGAGTATCAACATCAGGTAAAGTATAAAACAGTGAGAAGTGTGCTCATCAAAGTTATCCACTAATTCCATGGACTGTTTCCTTCAACAAGAGATTCTAAGCTATTAAAAAAATAGAGTAGATGTATCTGTTGAATTGACTGATGAAAGGCAAGGCATGGCAAGACAAGGCAAGGAAAGGGAGTTTATAAAGCACCCACTATATGCCAAATACTGTGCTAGGTGCTTTGTAAATATTATTTAATTTAATCCTCCAAATAAACTTTAAAGTTAGGTGAGATTATTATCCCTATTTTATAGTTGAGGAAGCTGATAGAAATAGAGGTTGAGTGATTTACTCAGGGTCATGTAGCTAGCAAGGAGAAAGGGAAGGAGGGATGAAGACACTTATATGGAATCTACTATATTCCAGGCATTGTGATATGCACTTTTACCAGTATTATCTAATTTCTTCCTCCAAACAACCCTGTGAGATAGGTGCTATTATAATTATTCTAATTTTACAGTTAAGGAAATGGGGGTGGGGGGGTGGGCAGAGGTTAAATGACTTACTTGGAGTCACACAGCTAGTAAGTATCTGAGGATAAATATGAACTCAGGTCTTTCTGATTCTAGGCCCCATACGCAATCCCTTGTGCCAATCTATCAAATACTTCACAAGATGCCAAAACAGAAAGGATCAGCCTAACCATCGATAAAAATACAAACTATATGTGCAATACACATATCCAATATTATACATACAGCTGGTTTGACAGCCCATTGAGTGCTAACTCTAGTTATGTATGTATAATTTAAATAGATATTATATGTATAAAATATATTGGGTGTAAAATTGAATAAGAAGGAATTTTCTAGAAATAATAAAAAAATAAAAAGAACAATAATCTGGAAAACTATACAGTGCTCTCAATGATCCAGTTTCTCTTCCTTTTGTGTATTTTAACATGCACATCACAATACATATATGCCTACATACACACATATGTGTATGTACGTACATATTCTGGTGGTGTTAAATGGTTGTGAATAACAGTATACTAAAAAAGGCAGGAGACTCAAAGACCAATGAAAAAATGAATGGCATGTGAAAGCAGTCTATGGCACATTGCCAACAATGACCTACATCTGACAATAGTATTAAACACACCATTAAGAAGACTTCTGAGGGAGAGAGCTATCTACATCCAGAGAAGGACTACGGAGTCTGAATGCAAATTGAGGCAAACTGTTTGCTCTCTTTGGTTTTGTTTTGTTTTTGTTTCTTCTCTTTTTTCGGTTTTGTTTTGTTTCTTATTTCTCATGATTCATTCCATTGGCCATAATTCTTTACAACTTGACTATTGTGTAAATAAGTTTAATGCAAAATGTATGTAGAAGATATATTGGATTCCATGCCATCTTGGGGAGGGAGGGGGGTAGTGGGAGACGAAAATTTGGAACTCAAAATAAAATAGAACTGAGTGTTGTAAGCTAAAAAAAAAAATTAAGAACAAAACAAAGCAAAAAAAAAAAAAACACCATCAAGGACATGTATTGTATAATGAGAAAATCAATTGGGCTAGTTATGTATTAAGTGAGAAATAACAGTATCCTGACAAAGACATAAAAGGCTGAGATGAGAGTAACCAAGGAAACTTATTTTCAGAATGAAAGTAGAGGTCAAGTTCTTAAAAAAGTATAGCTTCTACATTGACTGCTGTAGTACACCAAGTTGTGGAAGGAGTTAATGAGTTCTTTGTTACATAGCATCTTGCAATTTGCTCCTCTGGGAAACAAGTTTGGTAAAATAAATATCATAGAAGTGGTAATGCACTGGAAGTGGACCCAGGAAGACCTGAGATCAAATCCTCCCTCAGAAACTTATTAACTACATGATTTTGTGAAAGCCATATAACCTCTCTCAGCTTCAGTTTCCCTCTCTACAAAATTGGGATAATGATCACATCTACCTTATAGGAGTATTGTGAGGAACAAATGAGATAATATATGTAAAGTTTTTATAAACATCTAGGTGCTCTATAAAATTCTTCTTCTTCTTCTTCTTCTTCTTCTTCTTCTTCTTCTTCTTCTTCTTCTTCTTCTTCTTCTTCTTCTTCTTCTTCTTCTTCTTCTTCTTCTTCTTGTTCATGTTACGATTATGATTATTGCAGCTTTAAAAGGTTTCCAGTTCAGCAGAAATCAGCTTCGGCTCCACCTGGGCTTAGTTGCATCTTAATTTACTTAACCAGAAGAATAGTGGATTCCGCCCCTCATTATCTCTTTCAAATAAAATTCCAAGCTGAATTCTCGAATAAAATCTAGTAAGGACACATTAAGACTGAATCGAAACTATGCAACCTCAATAGCAAATCCAGATATATGTCTATCCTAACTTTACAACTTTAGTGAATGTAATAATAATGATAAGTTATTATTTATATAGTGCTTAATTTGTGTTAGGCATTGTGCTAAGGAGTTTACAATCATCATCTCATTTGATCATCATTCAAGCCCTGGGAGGTAGATCCTATTTTTTTCTCATTTTATTGATGAGGAAACCGAAGCAAAGACAGGCTAGATTATTTGTCAAGGACCAGAGATCTAGGAAGTGTCTGAGGACAGATTTGAATTGAGGTCTTCTTCCTGACTCCAGGCATAGGTCTCCATCCACTATACCACCTAGCAATTTATGAAGCCAGATGCCTAGGAATAGCCATACTCTTAAACCATTATCCATAAAATAGAAAAAAAAAACAAAAATATAACAGTCAAGTAGGCCCACCATGAAATATTTATGGAAAAATATTTAATTGTGTCACAGAATATAAGATGGAAAGAAAGAATATCAATGTCTACCAAACATCTATCTTTCTGCTGTCCTTTGGGTCACCTGAATTTTTCATTCTTCTAAGATCATTTTTTTTCATGACTCATACCCATAGAACGTCACAGGAAATATACCAATTTTTAAAAGATGGGTAAATGAGATCATGGATCCACTCAGGTATTGAATCACAAGTGCATTAATTAGAAGACCTAGGGAAAATGCTTCATAAATATACATATTCTTATTAAGGAATTTTTATTCAATATATCCCAGGATAGTAATGGAAGGAAACACATGAGTCAATTACTCCAAACTGTGTCTGAACAGAAATATCCTCTAAGATATTCTTATGTAACATTCTTGATCATCAGTCCTGCCTGCATAGTCAATGGGTGTGGGGGTGGAGAGAGGGGTAGGAAGAGTAGTGAGCCTGTCACTAAGCATACAGAATCTTCAGGTATGCTCCAGTTATTCCATCTCCCACAAGCAGAT
>CM053626.1:270627493-270639274 GCA_028646595.1 Phalanger gymnotis
TTTTTAAAAAGAGTCCATGGTCTAAGCTAAGTCAAGTGAGGAAATGAGGAAAGTCTTTTAAGAGTTAATCAGGTTTGAAATATTTTCTTATAGAAAGCCAGGTATCACAAAGGAAGGTGGCCTAGCCATACCAGATTGAAAACTATATAATAAAGCAACAATCATCAAAATTATTTGGTAGTAGCTAAGAAATAGAGTAGTGGATCAGTGAAATAGGTAAGGTACACAAGACACAGTAGTATATGACTACAGTAATCTACTGTTTGATAAATCTAGACTCCAGCTTTAGGGATAAGAACTCACTATTTGAAAAAAAAAACTGCTGGGAAACCTGGAAAATAGTATGGCAGAAACTAGGCATAGGCCAACATCTCACACTGTATACCAAAATAAGCTCATATAGTATACAATTGAATCTTTATTATAGGTATGTGAGGTAGTTACTATGGACATAATTATCTCCATTTTACAGATGTGGTAACTGATTGTTTATACAACTAGAAAAGCACCAGATGCAAAATTCTAACTCATCTCTTATGACTAGAAGTTCTTCATTGTAGCTCAAGAAGATCATTTATCTAGCAGTGAATTATTTAGTGATTTCTATGTGCCATGCGTTGTGACAGGTTCTGGTGATTCAAAGACAAAACTAAAACAGCTTTTGACTTCAAGGAGCTTATGTTGTCACATGTACAAATAGAAGTAGAGCATAATATATGTAAAAGAAAATATAATTTCTATTGGGAAGTAATAACATTTCAGGAAAATTAGCAAAAGCCTATGTAAAAAGTAGATCTTAAGCTGAACTTACAAGAAACTAGGTATGCCGAAAGATTGAGTTGAGGCGAAGTGAATTCTTGATATGAGGAAAAGCTTATGAATAGTCATCTAGAGAGGTCATGGATGTTATGTGTGAGTAGAAGCAAGACAACCAGTCTGTCTAGGCCATAGACCACTTAAAGGAGAGTAATGTCTATGAAGCCTGAAAAGGTAGGCTGGATTCAGTTCATAAAGGACTTCAAATGCAAAGCAGAGGAATTTGTACTTGATCCTAGGGGTAATAGGGACCTCTGGCATTTGTAGAATAAGGGAGTAACATAATCAGACATCATTTTTTGGCAAAAAGTACAGAGAATACATAGAAAGGAGAAGCTTAAAGCAGGCAGAATAGTTAGGAAATTATTGAAATAGTATAGGCAATGAAATACAAGTATCTGATGAGGGCAGCTAGGTAGCACAGTGGACAGAACACTTGACTCAGAATCAAGAAGACTCATTTTCATGACTTCAAATCTGGTCTCTGACAATTACTAGCTAGGTGACCCTGGGCAAGTCATTTATCTTTGCCTCAGTTCCTCATCTGTAAAATGGGCTGGGGAGGAAATGACAAACCCCTCCAGTGCCCTTGAAAAGTAAACCTCAAATGGGGCAAGGAGAGCTGGACACTACTGAAACAACTCAACAACCACAACAAAACCTGGTGTAGGCTGGTCACTGTGAACACTATGGAAAGGAGACAAATGAGAGATGTTGTAGAAATAGAATTGATAAGACTTAGCAAGGTTGGCTACATAGACTGATTGAGAATTAGTCAAAGATAATTATTTAGGTCTTGAATCTGGATTTTGGGACATGATGGTACTCTTAACAGAAATAAGAAACTTCTGAAAATGTGTGTGTTTGGGGAAAAGTAATGACTTTTGCAGACATTGGTTGAGTTTGAGATTTCTATAGTACATGGATGTCAATTGGGGGTATACCACTACAACTCAATGGAGAGACTTTGGCTGGATATTTGAATCTGAGTCACCGTATATATTAACTGATCCTCTAGCAGCTCATGAGGTCACTGATGTGTATTTGTATCTATACAATAAGCTAGTCCTTATCATTTAATACCTCAAAACAAATACCTAAGAATAACTGCAATTCTATTTTTATATAAAAATACCAAAAAAAAAGAAAAGCCTAGAAAATCATTAGCAGGTTGTGGCTGTGGGAATGGATGATGCCTTAGGGCATGCAAGAAGCAAAAAAAGGCAATAGTGGGATAAGGGGTAGACATATGGCAGTTGACTCAGATAACAAAAAAAAAAGAACTTTACTTACTTCATGATAGTGAGCCTTTAATGTTTTTGAACATGTTAATCAATTGATCAACCAGCCCTAAGGATATATAAAATAGACCCTTCTCTCTTGAACTTACATTCCATCATGGAGATGCAGATAGATATATAGACAGATAGAAAAATAGATGAATAAATAAATTTATATGTGTTTATTTGTAGTGATCAGCATCTGATCTGCAATTGATAGTATCACAGACTTGTCTGAGGGGCATTAAGTGGATAAATGATTTGCCTAAGGTGACATAGCCCTTTTATGTCACAGGTGAACTAGGGTTTTCTTGAATCTGAGGACAGCCCTCAATTCTCTAGTGCTACACTACCCCTCATACAAAATACGAACACTGCGTTTTTTTTTTTTGTTGTTGTTGTTGTTTGGTGTTTTGTGGGATGGATGTATTAACAGTTGGGGGAATTAGAGAATGCATAAAGTAGAACATGGTGATTGAACAGAGTTTCAAGGAAACTAGAAATTTTAAAGAATAGAAAGGGAAGAAAATGCTAGCTCGTGAGCAGATCTGTCTTTTAATAATATCACCTTATTCTTACATGACATTTAAAATTTGAAAAGCACTTCCTTACAAAAATCCTTTAAATTAGGTAATGAAGTTATCACACCTATGTTAGTGTTGTAGAATCTCACTTCTTGAGACGTTAAATGACTTGGCCATGTTGCATATCTCATATTTGAAGCAAGTGTTGAACCTGGGTCAGCTGACTCCAATTCCAACATGCTTTTCACTATCCCACACTGATTTTCCAGTAAATTACTTGGGCAGCAATACAAAGAATGTAGTAGAAATGCTAATCACTGGATTCAGGGAGACCAGTTACAAAGTTACAAAAATATTCTATTCAAGGGATACGAGGAACTGAGCTAATGAGGTGGCAATGAGGATTCCTGGCATAAACTAGGAAAGCAATGATCTTTGAATGCTAAATTTCTTTTTATGTAATTCAAGATGGTTAAGTTGAAAATTTCTTGAAAATCAAAGGAGAGCCATCAAACCTTTTCAATAGTGTAACCGTTAGGTTAGTACAAGAATCCCTGGGAAATGAGAAAAAACTTAACTTATATTCTAATTTCTTTTGCATTTGAAGAGACTAAAAAAAATTCAAACTGTTCTGTGTTAGGAAAAAGGTTCAATTACATCAATATCCTGATGCCATTTAGAAAAAGTCCAGCTTTCATTGTACTGTATAGTACTTAGACTGTATTTCAGAGTGACCCATGGGTGCTATAAAAAGTGGTAATTAGCTTTATCAAACTGATTTGTATGGACTTTTGCCTGTAGCCATGACTATAGTAGTTTCAATAAGCTCAGTGATAACAGACTTTAAGTATTACTTATTTTTCTAAAGAAGTTTCTTGACCGCACATGGTTGAGCATTATAATGAGGAAAATTATGCAGAAATTATTCTGTTTAAAATATAAGAGATAAGACTTGACAACTCCTGAATTTATAGAATCCCAGCATTATAGCTTTAGAGATAGAATTGACCTCAAAACTCATTTAATTTTATCCCTTCATTTTATAGATGAGGAAACTGAGACCAGAAAGTTTAAGTGATTTGGCCCACAGTCACACAAAGTAGTGCACATAAAAGGCAAGATATGAACCAGATCCTTTGACTCCCAGGCTAGTACTCTTTCTACCATACGAAGATTTTTAATCTTTAATTTCCTTAAGGGAAGAATTTTACCAGTGCTAACCAGAATACAAAGAAATAATAGCAGTACTTATTATCACTCCATTATTTCAAGCTAATCTTCCATAAGGCACTCAGTATTTTCAGATTTAGATTGTCATAAAGCTCCATCAGCCATTCAACTTCATGGCAATTATCCCATATTTCTTTATATCATATTTGTGTATGTACATGTCATATCTTCCCTACAAGATGTGAGGATAAAGACTATGTCTTATCTGTCATTTCATGCCCCATAGACCTTGGCACTGTACCAGACATATAGGAGTATCAAATTAAAAGCAGGTCTCTAGGCTCAGATGATGTGGAACAAAGGGCATTGAAAGAAACTGAAGCTACAACTTTTGCCATCTCTTCATTTTCCACCAAGCTGCACTCCTATGGTTTGGAATTCATCATTTTCCTAGGAACCACATCTTCTGGAAACTCATCATTTTACAAGATCACATTATACTTTGTACTCACACTTCATCAGTTCCATGAGTACTCTCTGGCCCTCTGATAGTATGGTTGGAGGATAGAGCAAAGGACCCCTCCCAAAACCTTCAACTGAAGAAGGCTCTCAGGCCAGCCATTTTTTTTTAATTTCCCACTTGGTTTCATTTGTTTGAAGGGGACTTCATAGCACCACCACACCCTTTTTCATCTGCCTTTTGTATTTGCCTTCCCTTTTTAGATTGGAAATTTCTTGAGGACACAGAGTATCCTTCTTTTTTCATATTTATATCCCCAGACCTTAGCTTGAAGACTGACATAATAGGCACTTAATGAAGGTTTGTTCACTCTTTATAACGTTTGAGAGAATCATGGAAATGAGGTGAAGTATCTGTGACATTTTATTAAGTTCTAGGTACTGCATAATGGACAGAGCATTGACAAGTTATCACCAACAAGAAATGGGAGACCAGGTGGGTGAAGAAATATGAAACCATATCTTAGGAATATAACTATGATTATTTAGCCAGGGAAAGAGCAGACTTAGGACAGATAGGATTATGGTTTCACAGGTTTGTGTGACACCTTCCTCAAGGGGCTACCAAATTCTTTTCTCCAAAAAACACATTGAAGGATCAAAACATCCCAACATATTCTGGATCATGGAAATGGGTGAAAATCTGTAGATCTGGTAAAAGGCAGTTTATAGATACAAAACAAACACAAGGTAATTGGAAGAGAGCCACTATCTGCTGTAGGGATAAGAAAATATTTCCTATAGGAGATGGCATTTGCACTGAGTTTTGAAAGAAACCAAATATTCTAAGAAGCAAAGTTTAGGAGGTGCGAGAATCATCCTATGCATGTGAGAGCCAGTATAAAGGTGTAGGTGGTGGGGAAGAATGGAAGACCAAGTGTAAAGGGAAAAGGTTAATTTTATGCAGAGTACATGACTGTCAATAATGTATAATAATTCAGAAAGGTTGATTGGGGTCAGGTTGTAAAGGGCATTAGGTTCCAAACTCAGAAATTTGTATTTGCTAGTAGAGTTCAGAAGGAGCCACTGGAATTTATCGAATAGGGGATTAACATGGTCAGATCCATGAATTAGGAAAATCTCTCATGTTTCTGTGTGGAGAATGCACTGAAGATGAGAGAGATAATGCAAGGAGACAGAGTAGGAAGTTATTCCTTTAGTCTTGGCAAGAGGAGCTGATGGCTAGAGATAGAGTGGTTTTTTACATGTGTGGTAAATGAAAGAGATATGTACAGATAGAAACCAAAATATTCAGCAGGTTATTCATGTGCTGATGAGGAAGGCTGAGGAATTCCCATTCGAATAAAATCAGTAGTTATGTGTTACAAATTCTAAGGGTTGATTAAATGATTTGATACTAATAATCTGGAAAAGGTAAGGAATGGAGAGTTGGCAACAGAATCAGAACAAGAGAATTGCTTTTTTTCTATTTCTATAAGTATAATAATTAATTTGACTGTAACCTCATTCTGTCATCCTCAAATGTACAGAATAAAACATTCATTCTAATGTCTATCAAAACAGTTCAGAATAAAAGTGTGCAATCTTTGTAAGAGAGAATTCACATATCAGTCATTTTGAGGGTTAAAAAAGGCAACTCACCACTATATTCCAGATCATAGGATACCTTTGTCCATTCTCCGTCTCACTTTACTACTGGAGACATCGATGCAGTTTCATTTCATCTAAGGAAACTAATCATATAACTGAGTAAAATCAATCTTATTCTCTTTTAGAGATTTGATTTGTTAAATTGGCTTTAGAATTTCCTTTTCTCTATTTTTAAATGTTCCTCAAGGTGAGAGAATGAACTAGATGTCTTCTGGTTATTTCATGATGCTGTGTACAAATCACTTAGGAATGGCTACCTGTCAGAATGCCTAACCAGAAATTTAACTTAACAAATAATTATGAGAAGTTGAATGTGAATGTAGGAGTCAGGAACACTTTAGTTCAAATCCAGCCTTATACATTAATTGCTATGTCACCTCCAGCAAGATGTTTAATCTCCCAAAACCTTAATTTTCTCATTTGTAAAATAGGGATAATAATAGTAAGTGCTCCACAGTCCTATTTTGAGCATCAAATGAATTAACATAGGTAAAATACTTTACAAAGCTTAGAGTGCTATACAAATACTAGCTTTAACAACACCATACATTTTAGAGATATTAAAAAAAGAATGAGGGAAACATTATGAGTCATGTCATTGATCCAAGAGTGATAAATGGACAAAGCTGAAGAAAATATAGCTTTGGGATTTCAATCAGAAGAAATACGTGAATTAAGCTAGTGAAAATACCTAGTGATGGGAGAAAAAAAGACAAAAAAAGATTGGACAGATAGATATTTTTTATAAATCAATATTTGGTATACATAACTTACTAGTTATATTTATAAATAAAGAGATATGTATAACCCGGACTAATACGCCAGTTTCCAGGGACCATTTAGAAACTGTTCACATACAGAACTAATCATTAGTTGCCATTGGTGAAAAACATTGAAAATGGATTATTCAGCTGCCTTGATATTCTCTTCCACTGAACACAGTGTGAAATGACTGACAGATGTTGTGGAAAGCTCAGAGGAAACCCAAATCCTGTGGTAGGTGAGGGCCACCTGTGCATATTTAGGTCCAATACAGATAATCCATTTGGTAACTAGAAACAGTGGAAATGTTTATGGGTGGAGAAATCCGTATGTCTTCAGAAACAGAAGCCACCTGGCATTAGAAACAGAACAAAGTCAGAGACATGGAACAAAATATGGGGAGGCAGTATCAAAGCTAATGGTCAGATAAACTGCAACTCAGCTCTGAATTACAGAATTGTATTCATAACAAATTCAAATGCCTGGTAAATTTTGGTCTTCCCTAGCCCTATAGAACAGCTGCTGAGCTACTCATATGAAGTGGGAACATAATGACTCATTGGACCTTGTGTAGAAGAGATCTTACATAATGTCTGTTGAATTTACTAGAAGATAGAAAAGCTTATGCCTTAAATATAACTGCAAATAAATATTACACAAATGTTGTTTAGTCCTTTTCAGTCAAGTCTGACTCTTCATGACCCCATTTTAATGGTTTTCCATTTTTTTCTCCAGCTCATTTTACAGGTGGAAAAGCTGAGGCAAACAGGGTTAAGTGACTTACCCAAGGTCGTAGAGCTAATAAGTGTCTGAGGCCAGACTTGAACTCAGAACTTCCTGAATCCAGGCTCAGCATTCTATCTACTGTGCCACCTAGCTGCCTCATATATTGGTAGCTATGCTACCCAGACAATTCACTTAACCTCCCTGAGTCTCAGTTTCTGCATCTATAAAATAGGAATAAAAATAGCACCTACCTTACAGAGTTGTTGTGGGGATTGAGTTAACACGTGTAAAGCACTTTGGCAAGCTTAAAAGGCTCTATATGGGAGCAGCTAGGTGGTGCAGTACCAGCCCTGGAGTCAGGGGGACTTGAGTTCAAATCCGGCCTCAGACACTTATTAGCTGTGTGACCTTGACCAAGTTACTTAATCCCATTGCCCTGCCTTACCCCCCTCAATTTTTTTTTAAAAAAGCTGTATAAATGCTATGAGCTCTAAGAACATCATACATTTTACAGCCAGAAAAAAAAGAATTGAGGAAAATATAAGGAGTCATATCATTGGTCAAAGAACGATAAATGGAGAAAATTGAGGAAAATATAGCCTTGGGAACTCAATTAGAAGAAGTATGCTAATTAAAATAGGGGAGAATCCCTAATGACATGAGGAAAAAAGACCAAAAAAAGATTGAAGATATGAATTATACTCTGGAATTGACCTATAAAATGGATAGTCAGATGTGGTGCACTGGATAGGAGGCCACAGTTGGTTTGAAATCCTGGGACTCACATTTAATAGCCAGCTATGTAATGACAGGCAAATCTCTTCACCTTTTGGAGACTTCGTTTCTTTGTCTATAAATTGTACAAACCATACCATGTAGTGACTACCTCACAGGATTGATGGAAAGAAAGGAATACATCTAAGTGTTACATGAATAAAAACTCTCAGCCTCAGTTTCTTCATGAAAATGGGGATCATGATACTAACTACTGTAAAAGATTGTTGTGATGAAGGAACCAAATGAATGTTTATTATCATGTGCTATATACCAGGAACTTGCTAAGCACTTTTACAAAGTTATCATTTAATCTTTGCAACAACCTTGGGAGATAGATACTATTATGATCTCTGTTTCATAGTGAGGAAATGGAGACATACAAGGTTGAGTAAATTATCCAGGGTCATGGAGCTGGTAGTGTCTGAGGCTGCATTTGAACTCAGTTCTTCCTGACTCCAGGCCCTACATTCCATCATTTGTACCATCCAGCTATCTCAAAGGATCAAATGAGAGAACATATTTTAAGATTTTGAAAACCTCGTAATGTTACTTCATTATTAGGTAATATATAAATGTCAGCATTTGTGGGTTGTTTTGTTTGGGTGCAAACAATTCCGTTGTTTTGGGAACTTACTTTGTGAATGAAGATTTGCCAGTTATGTCTCATATAGAGCTTTCGAGAGATTCCTGGGCCACTAAGAGGTTTCATGAATTGCTCATGGCCACATAGTCGGCATCTGCAGGATTTCACGTGTCTTCTTGACTCTAATGCTAGACCTAAATTTACTAGGGCTAATTAAACAGTTCAATTATTATTTTTAAGGGGATAAGGGGGGGGTGGAATATGAGGGAGGAAGTTAGTAGCTGTACCTATGGTTTCACTAGAAATTGGCTAGAATCGGCTACTTCCAGTGTGGAGACTATAGACCTAGATCTAAACATATTTGTATTGCTAGATAAAAATATACTTAAATATAGATATCTATATATCTCTGCATATACACACACATATATGTATATGTATGGGTGTATATATACATATATGTGTGTGTGTGTGTGTGTGTGTATTGTGTATGTATGTATGTATTTAATAAAAGGGCAGTCTTACTATTACTCTCACCTCAAACCTCTGACCTCTCAGACAACGTCAATGATTTTGATAATATCAGCATAGGTATTACTTATTTAGTACAATTAATGGTAAAAACAACAATAATACTTAGTGTAACTATATTATCACACAACTATTATAATATATTTTATTACGATATTAATAATACGTTGTTATTGTTATAAGGGCAGCTAAGTGACAGAGTGGATAGAACACTGGGCCTAGAGTCAGGAAAACCTGAGTTAGAATCCAGCCACAAATACTTTCTAGCTATGTGACATTAGGCTAGTCACTTAACCCTGTTAGCTTCAATTTCCTCATCTGCAAAACGACAAACCACTCCAATATCTCTGCCAAGAAAACCCTACTAGGGGTTGTGAAGATTTGGACATGATTGAAAATGATTAAACAATCACATTATTACTATTATCATTATTGGTGTTGTTTTCATTACCAGTAGTAGTAGTAGTAGTAGTAGTAGTAGTAGTATCAGTAGTAGTAGTAGTAGTAGTAGTAGTAGTAGTAGTAGTAGTAGTAGTAGTATTTTTGTTTTGCAAATCTTAAGGCAGTTTATTTGTCTCATGGTAAAAATAATATATTACATATATTATAGACTACATGGTATATTTCTATTACAATAAGAGACAAATGGAATGCTTTAAGATTTCCAAAACAAAAATAACAATGGGCATTATTATTATCCTGATAATAATGTGACATATTTATCTTGTACTTTCCCTTGGAGAAGATAATGCAGGTGTTCTTATGTTGCTAGGCAGCATTATAGGTAAAACTATTGCGGGACAGGATGCTATGATCCAGAGCCAGGGAATGCTTAATTTAACTCCCCCTCCCTACCTAACACCAACGGCAGGGCAGTGAGCAGAAGACAATTTATATTTGCTTTGACACTATCTAATTCTGAAACCTGGAATGCTCTGCCTACTCACCTGTACTACCTCTTAACTTCCCTTACCTCCCTCAAGATCCATTTCAAATCATGTTTCTCAAAGGGCCTTTAACCATTACTTCCTTTCAGTGTCTTCCCTCTGATATTATTCTCTACTTAAGCTGTATATATCCTCTATGTTCACTATTATTTACATGTTGTCTCCTCTGTTAGAATGTGGGGTCCTTAAGAATATGAAACATTTGTGTCTTTCTTTGTTTTAGGATCCATCACTTGGCATAGTCATTTTTTGTTGTTCAGTTGTGACTCTTTATCACCATATTTGGGTTTATTTTTTTTTTTTGCAAAGATGCTGGAATCGTTTATTAATTCCTTCTCCAGTTCATTTTACATATGTCACTGAGGCAAACATGCTTGAGTGACTTGCTCAGGGTCACACAGCTAGTTAAGTGTCTGAGGCCACATTTGAACTGAGGAAGATGAACCTTCCTGCCTACAGGCTTCCCAATCTACTGCACCACCTAGCAACTCCAATAGTAAGCATTTATTTAATGTTTGAGTCTGACTGATGGAATGTTATCATACAAACCAGAGGCAATTTGAGTTGATTTTGCCCCTAAATAGAGTGACTATAAATTAAGCTGTGGGCCTTTTGGGCATAGTTACAAAAACTGATCTATATAATAAATGGAAGACTTATGAGACACCACAAAGGCTCCATGTGGCCTACTCTTACATAGATGTTATTACATAGGTATGTAATGAATTTTTTTTTTATTTGGAACCTCAGGGATTTAGTGGTTTATTGAACTCATTGAAGAAACTCTCCTTGTTTTGAGATGGAATGATGGAATACTGGACTGGTACTTCAAACATTTGAGTTCAAGTCCTATGATTAACCCTACAAGATATGTGATTATGGACAAGTAACTTAACTTCTCTAAAGTTACAAAATGATATCCTAATATGTACCTCACCTAGATTCTAAGAAGAACAAATGAGATGATGTGTATAAAGTGTCTGAAAAGAAAAAAAAAAACTTAAAGCCATATATAAAATGCCATTACTTGCTGCACCCATTTTACAGATCAAGTCATTTGATTTTAGTAAGCCAAAGCTAAGTGGCTTATCCACTCAGTGTGCCAGTAAGGCAAAATGGGCTTAGTTTAATGGGTGCCCTTGAGGAGTTTGGCTTTTGTTTACGGTGAAAGTACTTTCACCTGTTAAATGCTAAGCCCCAGGCCCAAAGCCCTATCAGGTGTGAAACCTGTGTGGGCATAGATTAAGGACTTAAAAGGGGCCAATTCGAGAACCAATGGGTCTCTGGACTCTGGTCTCTAGTCTTGAGGCAGGACTTGAGAACTCCAGAGGCTTGGCTGCGAGGAGAGGCGAGAAAACTACAACTGGAAAAAAATCCGAAGCAGAGCCGACCCCTGTCTGGACCCAGGAGTTCGAGCGAGGTCTTGAGGCCAGTGAATATGATTTATGCCATCTTATTTTTCTGTGGCCTCCTGGCTACTCTTGTGAGGTGGGCCTACTGGGCCTGGAGGCTTGTGTTCACAATACTGGAATGCG
>CM053626.1:270658013-270677158 GCA_028646595.1 Phalanger gymnotis
AGCAAGATAGTAATCATGAGCTCAAACATAGTTAATAGTTGAAATAGATTTAAACAAAAGTGAAAAATTGAGAAACTACACTGTGGGTCAGAAATATTATTCAATATTGTTTTAGAGCATTTAATATCCCTAGACAGTATAAAATACCTGAGTGTAAAACTGTCAGAACAGACACAGTAACTCTTTGAACATAAGCACAGAACACTTTTTATGCAAATAAACTTAGATCTAAATAATTGAAGTTATATTTATTGTTCATGGGTAAAGCCAATATAATTTTTAAAAATTACATTTTTGCCTAACTAATCTTTTCAAAGTCATCCAATTAAATTACTAAAAAAAATTTTTAGTGAGTTAGAAAAAATAAACGACAACAAAGTTCTTTTGGAAGAACAAAAGGTCTGGAACTTTCAGGAAACCAGGGGAAAGACTTGTAAAGGAAGTAAATTAAGCAGTATAAGACCTTAATCTATACTATAAGGTGTGAGCACTGTTGAAATGTAAAAAAAAAAAAAAAAAGGTTATTTTGTTTATTTTAGATTAAAATTTTCTTGTATAAATAAAACATGTAGCAAAGAATAGAAGGAATGCAGAAAATTGAGGGGGAAGCTCTCATAGACAATCTGTCAGACAGGATGTGATAGGTTTGAATATTGCTGTGGTAGAAGAAATAGTGAGTTGGCTGATTTAAAAAAAATGTAAAGATTTGTACTTATGAAGGAAGAGGCTATTCACGTTGAGAGATACAGATGGCAGAGGAAAAAACAATGTTATGGTATTACATATATGTGTATGTTTATGAATGTTTATGTATATGTATATATGTCTACACTTAATTGTAGCCTTCTTTAGGGTGGTCATGGAAGGGAGGGAAAAATAAAGTAAAAAGTGCACAGAAGAAAACAAAAATAAAACAAAAAAAGAAAGCAAAGAAAAGCCAGGCAGCTTTGAAAATAATGTGTAGCATTTATTATATAAGGTTTTTTGAAATGGAAATTTGTTGTTTTATAGTGAATCCTCTCTTATGGTCTGCTGTGTACATGGCAACATTTCTTTGTTCTTTTTTTTCATTTTGCATCTATAAGTAAGATAAAAAACTACAAAAAAGAGAATGTCGTACAAAGAAAGCAATATCATAATGATGATCAACTGTGAAAGATTTAGTTAAACAATATAATTGTCACAGACAATTCCAAAGGACTTACAATTAAACAAAAAGGTACTCATGTCTAAGAAGAAAACTGATGAACATTGAGTGCCAAATGAACCATGCTTTTTTTCATTTAATTTACTTTTCTTCCATTTTTTGGAAACATTGGTAATATAGAATATATTTTGCATGAATTTAGATGCATAATTGATATCATGTTGCTTGCGTTCTCAATGGGTGAAGGAAGTCATAGAGGGAGGGAGAGGATTTGAAATTCAAAGTTTGAAAAAAAATTGTTAAAATTTAAAGAAGAAAATCCTAAGCAAAATCCAAAGACAAAAATTCAGACAATGTTGCAGCAAAATTGCAGTCTGTGTTCATGGATTTATTGATTTATGGATTCATGGATACCTACATAATGCTACACCGCTACAAAAATTAATTTACAATGTTAATGTTATAATAGCAAACTATCAAAGGATACTTACAAAACTTGCTACTTAAAAAAAAAATTCTTTAGAAAGACAGAAGCTCAAGATGATCAAAGGGAATAACAGGGAGAAAAGATAAGAATGAAGGTGAAATAGAACTTCCAAAATTCAAGTTGTATTATAAATCAGCAAATCATCAAAACTGCTAGATATTAAGTAAAAATAGAGAAATACTTCAGACAAATGTAAGAAAGAAATGGAAGAAGAAAAGACAAGTCATCTTGAGGGACAATTAATTTGGAGGACCTGAGGAAAAAAGAGAATATTGATAACATTTATATGTGTGTTAGAAACAAATAAGACTGTTATATAATATTTTAGTTCCATTTCAGGTTAGTAAACATCAATTTTTCATGGATCCAACTCTCAAAATAGAATGGCTTCTTCCAAGTAGTACTTGAGAAAGAGATAAGGAATAGGAGGAGGAAAGTTAGATCAGGTGTTTTGGTAATAAAAGAGGCAATGTCAGAGAATCTAGGCTCAAATCTGATCACTGAGACTGCCTCCTTACTCATTAGAAGGAGAGCAGTACTTGGAGCTAGGAAACCCTTAATTTTAATTCAACCATGGACACTTACTAGCTGTGTGACCCTGGATAAGTCACTTAACTCTTTTCAACCTCATTTCCCTTGTAGGTCAAACTGAGATAACAATATCACCAGCTTCATAGAGTTGTTTTCATGAAGATCAAATGAAATGTCATATGTAAGGTCTTTGTAAACCCTACAATTTTATATAAATTCTAGCTACACTTCCATTCTCTACGACTTTTGACAAGTTACTTAATTGAAATCATTCTCAATTTCTGAATTTATTTATAAGAGACTGCATCAGATTATATTTTGAAAAGCTGTATCAGATTGTCTATAAAGTCTCTTCCAGCTATTAATCAATGATTCTATAATAATGACATACTTCGAGTGATCCAGGGTTGAAGATTAGAAAAACACAAAGAGCAGAAATACCATGTTTAAGGGTATTGAATCTGTGATTAAACTGTTTGAATTCAATTTTCACGTAACAATCAGTTCCTTAAGTATCTTAAGGCATTTATTTTATCATCTTTTGTCCACTCTTCTATTGGAAAAGCATCCATTAATCCTTCAAATTATCTTAAGGTATATTATTTTTCCAGTTTCATAATTTGGTCCTCCTCTAGATTCACTCCAGATTCTTGGATTTTTAAATGTGATATTCAGATTTGGACACAATATTCCAGAGGTAGTTTCACTAAGACAGAATAAAATATTGCCTCATTGTTCTAAATATTAAACTTTTATTAATGTAGCATGAGACTGCATTAACTTATGGTAGAGTGGAAAGAATACTGTCTCAAAATCAGAGGTCCTGGGTTAAATCCCCCTTCTAGATATGACTACCTCATGTGATCTAAGGCAAGTCACAACTTCATTGGGTGTCTACTTCTTCATCTGAAAAATGGAAAAATTAGACTAGTTGGCCTGTGAGGCCCCCTACATGATTCTATCACCTTTTACGGCTTATAGATCATATTGTTAATTAGGATTTCTTTTTTACATGAACCTCTTTCTAGCTGTATTTAGATTTATACTGCCACAACTGCTTCTTGAATCCAACTGCAGGAATTGCTTTCTTCCCTATTAAATCACATATTGTTAACTTCAGTTCTCTATTTTTGTCTATTTACATCTTTTTGCATACTGAGTCTGTCACTCAGTATTTTAGCTATTCCTACCATCATCACATTGTTGAACAGCTGTCAGTGAACTTTTTTGGAATTATGGAGAATACAAGAACTTTCAAACACAGAAAAGCAAACTTGTGATCATATTTGATAAGCATACCATCAGACATTTAAAAAATCTTGACAACAGGGTCAAGGTTATAGCTTGGTAGGTAGAAATCCTCTTTCCTTATAATACTAACCAACAGTGTTTGACTCCAATCATTTATCTAATTCCAAATTCAATGCAATAATGAAAAGTTTACTATATTCGAGAGGTTATAGGCAGTGCTTGGAGTGCAAAGACAAGAAAAGAACAATTCCTGGACCCAGGAAGTTATGTTCTAGCACACATATAGAAAATTATATTTTAGCCTATGTGACAGATCATAGAGTATTAATTAGGGTAGTGGCATATTATTATGGAGAAGATGGTGCATGCTAATATTATTATATTACCTAGTTTCATCTTTTCCCAAAATAAATTGTTAAAAAATATGAAATGCCATGATTCAATTTAAATATAATATATCTATGATTATTCCCATAATCTCCTGTGGTATTTTAACAGCATGGTCTAAAAAGGCGAGGAGATTGGTGTGAATGACTTTTTTACAATGCATATTTGATGACAAAAAGCAATCACATCTTACCTGTTTGTTCATAAATCCTCATTTTAATAATCTACTCTAGAATTTTGAGAAGAATTGATATCAAATTTATTGCTCTAAGCTTTGGAGTATCAATCTTCTTCCTCTTTTAGAAAATCAGGACAATTTTTTTTCTCGCCTCCTGTGGTTTGTTTTTAATATATTCTCAATAGTTTTATAGAGAATGTAATGCTGTTCGGCAAACATATCCATTTTTTTTTCAGATTTCCATGAATGTATTTAGGCCTTAACTAGTGATTATGTCTGGGCTTTTCAAGTTACTCTAGAGATTAATGGCAGACCACTTGAGAGGTGCTATGTCATAGATTTAGGCCTAGGCTATTTCAGGTAGACATTATCATAGAACCGTAAAACAGAAAATTGACTGTGCAGTCAATAGAGAAGAACAAAGCCTACCTACTGCATACAGGTTGCTCAAAGGGAGTGGCAACAGAAGCAAACATATTGCTTCCCTGGTCATGTTTCTATATGTCTGTCTTCCAAGGGACACGCAGAAATATAGCCATATTGTAGGCTTATATATTTTTGAGCCATCTTGTGGAAAAGATTGAAATAGTTCCAAATAAATTGCTGGGGAAGCCCATTAACTCTTCTCATTTTTAATTCAACTCTGCACCTTCCCCTCTATGTCTAAAAGTTTGGACCTCTCTCATAATACTGACTTACCTCTGGGATCTTAGCTCCCTCATCACAACTAGTCAGACTATTAACACAACTAATTTGAAATCTCTCAATATTTTAATATTTAATGAGTTTAATTAATTGTTAGTCACTTTTGATTATCTTTACCAACATAAGGATCATTCTTCTTGACAACGAAAAACAAAACAGGAATATAATGGGAGTTAAGTAGTTTTGCTTTCACTTTATTACATCATATAATCTTGTCTACAATGCAGGATTCCTGTTTTTTTTTCTTTCTTACTCTCTCCATAAGCAAAGGTTCCTCTTCCTATAAATGAAAATTATTTGAATTGTTTTTGACATGTAGTATTTTGAGCCTAAATTCATTCTGTTTAATTTTTCTTATACTATATAGCACCTTGCCACCCTTTTAAAAAAATTACTTTTACTTATTTGCCTTCAATTATTGCCACATTTTCTTCACAGGATCATGCATATTAAGACCTGGAAGTGGATTAAGAGGTGAGTTAGGAGAAAGATCTTGAATTATAGCAATTTAACTATTAAGTATCTTACCTAGGAATCATATGCATATCTTTCTCCATCTCCAGCACTCTTTCCATTATAGAAGTATCAAACATGTGCCTGGGTGCTTGCTACATGCAGTGCACAAGACTCCTGACTGTGGCCTTACCTAAATTAAAATATAATCAGAAAATATTTAGTAACATAAATAAAATATAATAAAAAATAGATGATATTAATAGGTGATTCTTTAAGTTAATGTGTGGTCCACAGGCATCCTTATATGAAGCTTAGTGGCCCCCATTTTTATTTGAGCTTCAAACCAGTGCATTATATCATATTAAAAATTACATGTTGAACGCAGGTAATCTCACTTCAGAATGTGTGATCCTTCGACTGCACCAACCTACATCCAAGATTATTAATTGGTTTAAGAAATCATGTTTTCAGATATAAGTTTAAAGGAGGAATGGCAAAAAAAAATTGTCCATGATTAAAATGCATATTTTGCTGAACTAAAAGGAAAATTCAATTTAATTCAACTGTGTCCATGAGGAATTTTTTAAATAAAATTTAAAAAATAAAACAGGTTACATAAATAAAATTATAAATAAATTTATATAAATATAAATAAAATTATACTATCTAAAGGAGATTTAACTCTGATCATTTTATTCCTGGAATATCATACTCAATACTAAGTACTACTTTTAGGAAGGATATTGACAAGATGACGTGAATACAGATGAGGCCAACAGAGACGCAAAGATTTCTGGACACTATTTTTATTCCATTGTGGCCTTCCTCTTTACTCCTTAAGGGCAGGGACTGTTTTTTCCTTTCTTTTTGCATCCCGAAAGCTTAGTACAATGCTTAGCACATGTTGTTATTGTTCAGTCCTTCAGTGGTCCTGACCTCATTTTGGGTTTTCTTAACAAAGATCCTGCATTAGTTTGCTATTTCCTTTTCCAGCTCATTTTACAGATGAGAAAACTGAGGCAGACAGTGTTTAAGTGACTTTCCCAGGGTCATAAAATTAGTTTCTGAGGCCAGATTTGAACTCATGAAGATGAGTCTTTCTGACTCTGGACCCCAGAACTCTATCCAGTGTACCACATAGTAGGGCTTTAATGAATATTTATTGATTGACTGACGGTGGTCATAGATATTGAATGGGATACTATCCCTCTTTTCTTGCAATTAGTTGTCTTAAATTAGCTGTAGGTGCTGTTTCTACCTTATTTTGCAATTAAAAGACACTTTTAATGCTAGTTTATTAAGAAAAAAATCTTTTTGTGTTTGAAAGACCTGTATCCAATTATACATTTTAGATTAGGTATAGTATGTTCACTGATTTTTTTTTCTTTTTAATGGGATCTGCATAATTACATGGAAAAAAAATACTTCACTTATAGCTAATCAGATCTGTAGTTCTTGGACTCACAGGTTTACACAGTTCTAGATGCATAATACAATTATATTATATATAAAACACTTGGAACCTATCATGGCAAAGAAGGAGGACATTTAGCCTTAATGTACTTTGCAGAATCATTTCTATTATAATTATTTAGTAAAATCTGACAATTATCTTCCAAGGTGTTTTATTCACATAAATGTATGGGATCATTAACTTTAACAATGTCAATGTGTTCTTACTATCTCATTTACCTTCATTCGTGTAGTCACTAATTTTTAATGTTGTAGTTGGCACTGAGAACATGAAACACTTTTTTCATGGCCAATAAGTGGCACACTGCAATGGATTTTGTACCTTCATACTAAGAGTGCTTCAGAATGGAATAATAGTAAGAGGGAAGGGTGGAATGAATTGAATCAAAAATCTAAGGAGTGGAATGTGAGGGAAAACAAACTTCATGAACCCTTGCCAGGAACAAAATATCTGTTTTCTTAGTAATTCATACAATTTATTAACTTAAACCAGGACTGAGCTTTTACTTGAAGCAATATGGTCCTGTGAAGGGAATATTTTGCATCTATCATTTGTAAGATCTATATTCAAATTCCATTTCTGATATTCGTTAGTTGGGTGATAAAAGGCAAGTCACCAAACCTTTATTGTTCAGTTCCCTTGACTGTAAAATGGAGATAATTATACCTGCAGTATCTACCACACAGGAATTGTGAGGTTCAAATAGTATTACTTGAAAGAACTGAGAATGATTAGTTTAGTAAAGAAGAAAATGAGGTGGTGGGGGTAGGAGTCAATTATTGTCAAGTATTTGTAGTTACTTGAAATGCTGTTATGTGGAAATGAAATAAGGTTTGTTCTCTTTGGCCCCAGAAGTTCAAGAGAAATAGGTGCAAATGGCAAAGAGGCATGATTAGGTGTGATATCAAGAAAAATTTCCTAACCATCAGAGCTCTCCCTAAATGACAAGGCTTGCCTACAGTGGTGGTTCCCATCATTAGAGAGTGCCAAAAGATTGGCTGACAACTTGTCAGGTGTATTATAGTATGTGTACATTGGACCAGAAAGCGATTGAAGTCTCTCCTTCCAATTTTCAAATTCTATGTTTATAAAGACAGATACAAAGTGTTTTGCAGACCTTTAGGTATGACAAAAATGGAAGTTGCTTTTTTTTTAATCCTTATTGCTCAGTGTATTAAAAAAAAATATCTCATGCAGGTGATGAGCACTACTGGTTAAATGTAGCATCCTAAGAATCAGGGTATTAATGATGTGACCAAATCAAACACTCTTTGTAATTACAGATTACCACTAACCAGTCAATTTGCTCATGTAGTTTCTGTCATAAAATCATTGAACTCTACTATGGTCAGGGTGCTTTGGCCTTTTACATAACTAAATTATATTTAATTTTCTTGTAATAAATAACAAGTCATGCAATGTTCATAATATGCTTACCCTCATTCTCTTTATCTTATAAAAAAAAGAAAATAGTTTATTTAAATAACTGAGATTCCTTTAGGGTTCTCTGTATGCTGGTTTATGGGGCAGGGGGAAACTTGCCAGTGAAATGATCTATTCTGCTTAGTTCCAATCAGATGCATTTTTTTTTGTTATTTCTCAAACAGCTACACAGCTGTGCAGAGCTTATTACTACAGATTGAAGTCCCATATGTTCATTTTAGTACATAACAGTTTTCCCCCTACAAACCAGAGAATGATAGCACTAAACACATTGTAATAAATGCCTACCTCACAGATTTCAATGATGTCACTTTTGAAGATTTTCTTCCATAATATCATAAGTAGAAATAATATCTAGTTATTGAATTTCATATTTATAGAGACTATTTACTGAGCTGTAATAAAGCAGCTTCACTGGCATGTCAGGATATGAAGATTTCTTACCATATTTATGTGTCTCTATATGCATGTATAGCTTCCTGGAAAACATAATTTTGTGTAATAGAGTGAAATGTTATGCCTTGCTACTTCCTGGAAGCCCCATTCAAACCATCCCTAGGGCATCTGTCATAAAACACAAGCCCCTCTGCTTAAAGCTCTTCACAATTTGTCTCAAGGCTATATTTCCAAAATTGATTTCAGTTTAGTTCCCTTCACACACTACACATTTGAGGCATCCTGGTCAAATTGCTTTCTCTTTCTTATGTATGACATTGGATTTCCTGCCAACATGCCTTTGTACATTTTATCCTCCATACCTGGAATGCATCCCCTTCCTTACCTCTGTTTTTTTTTTTTAGGATGCTTAGCTTTCTTCAAGATAAATCTCAAAGACCCCCCTCATAAAAGAGGCCTTTACTAATTCTCTCATTTGGTAGGGCTTCCACCCTTGAAATTATTTTGTATTTACTTTGCCTTTTACTGTCCTCTTTTCTCTCTGCAACCTTTTTCTTAAAGATCTCATCAGGTCCCATGCACTCCATTATCTTTTCTATGCAAACAGTCACCAGACCTACATACATAAGCTTAGATTCTCTCCTAAAGTCTACTCCTGTATCCCCAACTGCCTTGGCAATTTCCAACTGACTCTGCTATAAGCAAACACCACATTTTCAAATTAAGATTCACCTTTCTTCCACCAAACTCACTCTTATTCCCACTTTTTTATTTCTTTTGAGATTGTCAGCATCTTAGCAGTCATATATCTTTGACAACTCTAATTTTTACTAATTGGCCAGTTTCTCTTGTTCTTAATAACCAATGAATAATCAAGTTATTGTTTTTACCTCCACAGTGTCTCATACCTAATATACACTCCTCCACTCACATGGCTATAGTTCAGGTCCTCATCACCTTCATGCCTAGAATATAGCCATATCACCCTAATTTGTATCCCTGACTCATTTCTTCCTCCTTCAATCCAATCTCCACAAAATGGCAAACTTTATATTACAAAAAAAAAAAAAAAACTTTTCCTCTGCTCAAAAAGTTCTGTTTACTATTGCCTTTAGGATCAATTGCAAACTCCTATTTTAAACTTTAAACCTACCTCTACACAATATCAGCTTACCTTTCCAAGATGATTTCATATTGCTTTGCCTCATGAATCATAGGTCTCAGGCAAATTGGACTATAGTGTTTGCTGTTCCTTGTACATGCTAATTCATCTTCTGCCTATAGGCCTTTGCAAAGACTATCTCCCATGCCTATAATTCTCTCCTTTTTTCTCCTTCTCTTATAGCATCTAGTTCAAATGACACATCCTACATGATGCGTTTCCTGATCTCCCTAATAGCTCCCATTTCCTTCCAAATTTCTTTGAATTTACCTTGTATATGTTTTGTATACCTTATATGCATATGAGTCTAATTCTATGAATGGATAATTATTTCTTTGAAGACATAGCATATTTCTATTTTATCTTTGTATTCCTCAATGCCAAGCATAGAGTGGGTCAAATGAGTAAATATATATAAAGACATCTGCAAAAGTTAAAACTCTATAAAAAACCTAGTTAGTATTTTATTAACATAAATAATAACAAAATTAAGACTATTATTAAATGGTTGTTAATATTTACATTATATTAACATCATTTTAAGCAATCAAATAATTTTTATTCATAATTTAATTAATAATAATTATTAATTTATCTCATTGTTTATTTATAACACATATTAAATAAACTACTTACATAATAATTAATGTTTGTTGGCTCATTCATATATCAATGTACAAGTTTAGAATGTAGTCTCTTAGATGGCAGGGATTATAGTTTTTTTTTTTTTTTGATATCCAGTACCCAGGATAGTGCCTGGCACATAGTAGGTATTTAATGATTAATGTTAATTAAATTGAAAACAAACACTTTTTACTAATGTACTGAAAGAGAATGGATAATATTAATATTTTAGACATGGTTCAGAGAAAGAGTAATAGTAATAACTTACATTTACAAAGCACTTAAAAACAAATGTAGCCAAGATCAGAAGTGAAGCAGAAAATTGGAGCGAAAAATTATAGTTTCTCAGATAAAGGTGTCATATCTCAAAAAGAACTATGTAAAGTCTATAAGAATATGAGTCATTCCGCAACTGATAACTGGTCAAAGGGGATGATGTGAACAGGCAGTTTTTAGATAACGAAATCAAAACAATTTATAGTCATATGAAAAAAATACTCTAAATCATTATTAGTTAGATAAATGTAGATGTAAAAAATCTTGAGATATTATTTTATATCCCCCCCCCCAATTGGCTAAAATGATTGAAGGAGAAAACAACAAGTGTTACAGGGCATGTGGAAAAATTACGACATTGATTCACTGTTGATGGAATTGTGAACTGGTCTAACCATACTGGAGAACAATTTAGAATTATGTCCAGAGAGGTACTAAACTTCCTGTATCCTTGGACCCTTTGATACTACTACTAGGTCTATTTCCCAGGAGGAAAGGAAAAGAGCATATATGTTTTAAAGTATTTATAGCATCTTTGGTGTGGCTCAAAGGCACTAGGGATAAAAATGCTCAGGCATGTGAGATAGAAAGATAAAACATTTTAAATGCTATTTTTTCTCTTGAGAAATTTATCTTCCAATTGAGAGATAAAATATGCACCTAGAAATGTATATACAAGACATTTTGATGAAAGAAAACAGACAGATTACATTTGCATAATAATATAGAATGCTACTGCTACTTACTTTTGCTAAATGTTGCTATATCCATTGCCAGATATACACACAGAGAGAAAAGTCCTGGAATAAGATATTTATTTTCAGAAAGAGTTTTCTGGCCACAATGTCTCCAGGGCAATTATCTATGAATTTTTATTTGTTGCCCTTATTATATGAAGAAAATCATTTTCAGAGAAGATAATATACTGGGAAATACCATGCATTTATTTTAATTAACTGAACCCTAAAATAACTAAGTAGGCAAAACACAACTGCTTTTTTCAGTAGCTTGAATTAAATCTGATTTAACTAAGTAAATTTGGAATAGCATATCTGAACATGACATTCATAAATGAGGTTATCCAAAGGTGTATATATTCAAAGTCTTGTCTGAATAACTAGCAAAGAAACAAAAAGAAAATGTCAAGATGTTATTGTGTGCTAACACTTCAAAATTCTTATAAATAATTAGACTACCAGATTACTTTTTGTATACATACAGCTCCAGAGCCTCTGGATGCCAATTGCACATGATTTTGGTTTTGGTTTTTGTTTAGAATTATAGATTGGAATCTTTAGAGGAAAACATCAACTTGATTTGAAATGGGGTGAGCAACATTAACGTTGAAATAGCAGGCAAAAGAGTCATGTCCAAAAGAAGTTTGGTTTATTTTTTTCCCCCTCACAAATGTCCTGGATAAAGAAGAATGATGTAGTCATTTCGTTCACTTCTTAAGTAATGACCAGTTATAAAAGTAAATCAACACATTAATCCAAATACTAGAAAGTAGTTGGACAAAATTGCTTTTGGCCTCCCAGTGGACTTTTTTTTTGGCAGGGATGTGGGAAGGCAGAGCAGAAGTTTTGAATGATCAGGTTTGGAGTTGAAAAGGACCATAGAAATTATCTAGCCCAAATTCCACATTTTAAAGAGTGAGCGCAGTGCAGTGCCCATTGATATGCCACACTTATCTAAAGTTAAGCCCCACCTCTGGTATTTACAAGATTGTTACTATAGGCAAGTCACTTCAATTTTCAGAGCTTTGCCTGAAAAAAAAGGTTTGATAGCATACCTCTTGGAGGGTAGTTTTGAGGCTCAGAAAGATCATCTGCATATTATGTAATATCAACATCAGTAATTCTTTCATAGATGCAGAAACAGAGGCCCAGGGTGTTTAAGTGACTTGCCCAAAGCCACATAGCGACAGGTGTAGTTGGGTTGGGATTCAAACCTAAGCTCTTCTCTTGTGAAGTTCATGTTCTCTTGCATGTACCATGTTGTCTGTCTCTGTCTCCACTGATGCACCTGCTACTTATTTATGAGTTGGCCTTGGGAATACTGAGCAGCTTTGTCTTCCCCCCCCCCATGGATAAAATTATGCTTATTTTTCTTGTTACTGTTTTGTTGGCCAAATTTTTCAGTCTACATTATAAGAAATATGGCTGTGGTATAGAGAAGAGGGTGTTGAATTTGTGATGCAATGAATTGCACTTTTCTCTTAATTCACACATTGAATGACCCACAAATCTGAGCCATAGATGTCTCCTGTCTTTCCAACTAATTGATTTCTAGAAGTTAAGAGCAGTTGTCCACTTAACACTCAGTGCTTTCTGTCAGTAGTACTCTTCATTGTTACCCAAAGTTGGGATACAAGAAATATCTAAGTATCCAATGATGTTTTTTGAACATCTTGGGAGATGATTTTAAAAAGTTTTAGACATATTTTGCTTGGACCTATTTGTCACATCCACACACTCTTTAATCTAGTGATTCTGGGCCCCTTAATTTTCCATGAATAAGACACTCTATCTTTTAGCTCGGTGAATTTTTTTCTGGCTATCTCCCATTCCTAGAGTGTTCTCCTTCCTCATCCCTGGTTGCCTTTCCTGGCCTCCTTCAATTCCCAACTAAATGCCTGCCTTCTACAGGAAATATTTCTCAACTCCTCCTAATTCTAGTGGTTTTTCTCTTTTTAATTATTTCCTTGATTTCCCTTTCATATATTGTTTGTATATCTGCTTGCATGATGTCTCCCTTATTGGATTGCAATTTCCTTGAGGGAAAAGACTAACTTTTGCCTCTTTTTTGTTTCTCCAGCATTTAGCACAATGCCTGGAACATAGTATATGTTCAACAAATGTTAACTGACTCTGACTGATTGACTATAGGCTTCCTTATGGAGAGAAGAGCACTGGCTCTCATTCCAAAGAATCTGACTTACTACTTATGTGACCCTAGGGAGGATCCTTTGCTTCTCTGTTCTTCAATTTCCTTATATATCAAATAAGAGGTTCGGGGTAGGTGGAGTCTGAGGTCCCTTCCAAGGCTATCTTTGGACATCACTGACAGATGGGTGTTTGAATTGCCACTTGGAATTTCTGCTTTAGGTGGAGAAGCTTGAAAGTTATTGGGAAAATAAATCATTGGAGTAGTACTTAAAATTTTCTTGTCATTCATACAACAATTATTATTATTATTGTTTGTTTATTTAACCTTACTTGATCTCTGTGGACTTCTTTTTAAATGTGAATTCTCTCCAGAGTAGTAATAAATTAAATTTCACTTAGTTTGATAAAGGTAATCAGATAATTTCCCTCCTGGATTGGAAAAGACACATGAGAGCATAGAATACCTGCGTCTTGAGGAAAAGGAACATATTGGAGGAGGAGAGCACAAAATGGGGTGAGCAAATGTCATTGTAACAATGACAAATTCTTTCATTTTTTCCCATGTAGGTAATATAGACTTCTCTGTGGTCTGTAGTGCTTCATAACAAAGAATTTCAAGACAATTGTCCTGCTTATTTGATTATGATGCTGCACTCTTAGCCATATCAGTGTCATAGACTCCTTTGGCACTTTGATAGAGCCTATAGACACATCCTCAAATATATGCTTTTATATGCATAAAATAAGTCATATATTTTAAAAAAATTATAGTTAAATATAATTTCTACCATCTATCAATATCTCTCTCTTCATATGTATGTATATATGTGTATATATGTAAATATGCACACACATGTATGTACAGACACATATGTGTGTGGGTATATAATCTTCCTTTCTTAGCCCTAAGATCCTGAAGTTGATAGTTAATTTTTGGATTACTAGAAATAATTATCCACCTACAATGAGATGATATGATATACATAATTTTAAGTAAAATTTAATTGCTTTTAAACACTAATATAGATATTACATTAATAGCCATGATAATAGCTTCAAACTGTTACAGGTATTCCTATTTTAAGGGAGTAGGGAAAAAAATCCTAATTAAAAAGAACTATAATGTGCTCACCCAGTGTGTGATGTAGCATATTATAAATTCATACTCATGTTAATTCAGCATAGTTTTGTGGTCTCAAGATTAATAATTAGGAAGAGTGAAAAGAAATGAAGGTAATTTATTTGCTCTTTCTCCAGTACTGACATTTTTCACATTAATGAGCACTTAAAATGTAAATTATACAGTCAGCTTTAAAAAATAGAACAGAGGGAATGTGTGTGAAGTGCTCACTTTTTATTTGTGTTTGAATTAGCTAGAATTATGAAAAGCTTTTCAAATGTGAGTGTCACCCATTGACTTGTCCATGGTGCTGGCAAGAAGGAGAAACTTAATCATTTGGGGATTCCACAGATTTTCAACAAACTTTACTAAATGTAGAATTTACAGATGTTGTTTTAACTTTTCTTGAAATGTTGTGTTTTTCTGGTGACAGAGACAAGTGACTGTTATTTGCATTTGTTTAGCATTGATATAATTCTAAAGGAATAGAGGAAGTTAAAGAGCTTCTCTATATTAGGCTTTTTTCCCTTATTTTATATAATATTTCATTAGGTTCTGGCTACCATTGTTTGCAAGTTACTACTCATGGAAATAAGTAGTGTTTGACATGTGATTGCATAAAAGGACTCTAAAATATAAAAATACTACTCATTTTTAATGGTTCATTCATGTGCAGTGACGTACACTAAGAATGAAAGGTCCTGGTTAAGACACTGGAAGTAGAGTGATGAAGTCTTGAGTTCAAATCCTGACTCAAAAATTTATGTAGCTCTCCAGATGTGGGTAGTCAGTTAAATATTAAGTGCTTCAGTTTCATAACCTGCAAGAGGAGGGCATTGGATTCCATGGTCTCTACATGACTTATGGCTCTAAATCTATGATCTTATAAAAAGACTAATTTCATTTTACTTCTAGTTTTTATTATTTTAAAAACTCAGCAAATCACTCATGCAACCTGGCTGTTTTGGAGGTAAGGGAAATAATATAAAAAGGGACACATGCTTATTTTTTTTTTCAGAAAATGTTAACTTTTGAAATTGTTTAACTTTAAGGTCAAACCAATCATTAAGTTTCTCTTATACGAGATTTTTCAGTAAATGAGACTGAAAAAAAATATCTTAACTGTTGTTCCATGATTAAAGACATGTGAAAATAAATATAGCATGTACAAGTTTGACTTTTAAATGGAACCAAAAAGTTGGAAAATTTTGTAGGAAATGACATTGGAAAGGGACATCTCCTTACTTGTAAATCAAAATGTATTTATTTTTTCATTTCCTTCTTTCATTCCTCCCTTCTATACACTCAGAGGCAATTCTAGTGGAGACATCCAAGGAGGAAACAAGATTGAGAAATAAGATAAGCCTGCCCAGACTAGAAGTCATTTGACAGATGGGGAAACAGGGTCAAAGAGATTAAGTGACTGATTCAAGGTCACATAGGAAGTTATCAAAATACTAACATTGTTTAGTAAATTTATAAAGCATATTTCCCTCATATATAAATTTAAAATATTCTCTATCAAGAGAATGTTCTTTTTAAGTTGTGTTTCTAGAAATGGTGGTATTTTTAATGTATTCCATCTTTATCCTTGAGCTCAGCTCTGATCATGATAAAAGGTATAGATCTGTGAGATGGCTTACAGGAGACAAAGAGAAGAGGGGATGCAACACATTATCCTGGTCTCATTATCACCTTCCTGGAACCACTTCTTATAATGAATAAAAGGCTATTTAAATTGTGTAAACATTGTACCGGAACCTTATGTGAAGGTTAACCAGAAAGTTTAGTAGTTACAGAGCAGGCTGCATTAGTCAGAGTATAAGTGTGTGTGTATATACATACACACATATGTACACACACATACACACATATGTATATATGTTATTTGGAATACACTTCCTCTTCAACTCTGCATCTTAGAATCCCTTACTCCCTTCTAGACCCAGTTAAAATGTAATTTCTAGCACAAGCCTTCTGCAGGACTTAGTGAATTCTTTCTCCAAAATTAATTTAAACTTTAACCATTGCATCACCTATATCACTAGCTGCTTGACAACTTTAATTTTGTGTTCTGAACTGGACTTGTTTATTTTTATAGAAGACCTACAGAGCAAGGCAAGTCATACATTTAATGTCTTTAATTTATTGACTGATTCAAGATAGATGCTATTACCTGATAAAGGTATCAGGGCAAGAGTATTTTGTTAGTCATTTTAAATGGGCTTAGCGATTAATAGATGCGATCGAACACTGACCCTACACTAGGATTAAGAGCTGAAAACAATCAAAAAAAATCATCTAGTTCACTCCCCTCATATTAGATATTAAAACTGAAATCCAAGGAGGGGGAGTGATTTTAGTAAAGCATTCCACTGAAGTAGAGACTTTCTTAATCATTTGTAGATTAGGAAACAGATTTCCTGAGAATTTAAAAAAAAAGATTGAGATAATTCACATTTTTATGGCAGTCTATGAATTGAAAAACCTTCACTCATTTTATTTCATTTGATCAGCCCCCTGTTGGGGGGCTGCTTTTCTTATCATTCCCACTTTGTAGTTGAAGAAGAGACACTAAATTATTTGTCAATGAATATATAGCAAGTTCTTGACTTTAATTCCAGAACTCCACAATGTACATGGCATTTCAAATCAAAGTCTTTTGAGTTCAGAGTGATTAAAAAGGACATTAATCAATTTCTTTATTTGCAAAAAAATATTACCATTGTTCTTTTTCTTTAATAATTAACTCAAGCACCATATATTTGTTTGACATTTTTTAAATAATATAAAACATCATTTCATTGATTTCTTAAGAGGTTTCATTTGGTGGGTGGAGGAAAGATGGCAGGAAGAAAGCAGAGATTCGCTTAAGCTGTCCCCCAAATCCCTTGAAACAACTGTAAAAATGGCTCTGAACAAATTCTAGAGCTGCAGAACCCGTGAAATAGCAGAGGGAAGCAGGTCTCCAGCCCAGGACAGTCAGGAGAATTGTGGCTATTTCAGTAGTCCCTGGTACACACGGTGGGAAGAATCAGGTGATGGATCACAGTGGGAGTGCAAGGAGTGCTTTGCTTGCACAGAGGCAGGTTCTCTTGCTGTGCCCTGCTTGGATCTGGGTCAAGGCCCTGGTTGGATGATCCTGGGGGAGAAGGAGCACAGCTGTGGCAGACCTTGTGGTAGCAATGGAGTAAAAGTAGCTCTGAAAACAGCAGCACAGCCCCTACAGTTTGGGACAAAGTACTCTCTACTCTACAAGTAATCATATCCTGACTCAATGGTCAAGTAGTTGGCTGGGAACATGAACAGGAAGTAAAAAAGGACTCAGAATCAGACTTAGACTCTAGAATCTTTTTTGTTGGTAAAGAAGATCAAAACACACAGCCAGAGGAAGTCAACAAACTCTAAGAGCCTACATCAAATGCCTGCAATAAAAATATGAATTGGTCTCAGGCCATGGAAGAGCTCACAAAAGATTTGGAAAATCAAGTAAGAGAAGTACAGGAAGAATTGGGAAATGAAATGAGGTCATGCAAGAAAACCATGAAAAACAAGCCAATGACTTGCTAAAGGAGATCCCAAAAAATATTGAAGAAAACAACACCTTAAAAAATAAACTAACTCAAATGGCAAAAGAGCTCCAAAAACCCAATGGGGAGAAGAATGCCTTGAAAGGCAGAATTAGCCAAATGGAAAAGGAAGTCCAAAAGACCATTGAAGAAAATACTTCCTTAAAAATTAGTTTGGAGCAAGTAGAAGCTAGTGACTTGATGAGAAATCAAGATTTTATAAAACAGGAATGAAAAAATGGAAGACAATGCGAAATATCTCATTGGAAAAAAACACTGACCTGGAAAATACATCCTGGAGAGATAATTTAAAAATTATTGGACTACCTGAAAGCCACAATTTAAAAAAGAGCCTAGACATCATCTTTCAAGAAATTATCAAGGAAAGCTGCCTTGATATTCTAGAAGCAGAGGGTAAAATTGAAATTGAAAGAATCCACCAATCATCTGTTGAAAAACATCCCCAAAAGAAAATTCCTAAGAATATTGTCACCAAATTCCAGAGCTCCCAGGTCAAGGATAAAATACTGCAAGCAGCCAGAAAGAAACAATTTGAGTATTGTGGAAACACAATCAGGATAACACAAGGTCTACAGCTTCTACATTAAGGGATCGAAGGGCTTGGAGTATGACATTCCTAGATGTCAAAGGAGCTAGGATTAAAACCAAGAATCACCTACCCAGAAAAACTGAGTATCATGCTCCAAGGAAAAATATAGATTTTCAATAAAATAGAGGACTTTCAAGCTTTCTCTGTAAAAAGAGCAGAACTGAATAGAAAATTTGATTTTCAAACACAAGAATCAAGAGAAGCATGAAAAAGTGAACAAGAAAGAGAAATCATAAGGGACTTATTAAAGTTAAACTGTTTTGTTTACATTCCTACATGGAAAGATGATGTGTGTAATTCATGAGAACTTTCTCAGTATTAGGGTAGTTGAAAGGAATATATATATATATAGAGAGAGAGAGACAGAGGGCACAGGGTGAGTTGAATATGAAAGAATGATATCTAAAAAATAAAGTAAAATTAAGGGGTGAGAGAGGAATA
>CM053626.1:270677258-270701475 GCA_028646595.1 Phalanger gymnotis
GAAGAGGGGCAGGTCAGGAGTAATGAGTGAATCTTGCTCTCATTGGATTTGACTTGAGGAGGGAATAACATACACACTCAATTGGGTATCTTATCACACAGGGAAGTAGGGGAAAGGTGATGAAAAAGAGGGGATGATAGAAGGGAGGGCAGATGGGGGAGGAGGTAATCAAAAGCAAACACTTTTGAGTAGGAACAGGAACAGGGTCAAGGGAGAAAATTGAATAAAGGACAACAGGGTAGGATGGAGGGAAAAATAGTTTCTTTCATAACATGATTATTGTGGAAATGTTTTAAATAATGATACATGTGTGGCCTATGTTGAATTGCTTGCCTTCTTAGGGAGGGAAGAAGGGAGAGAATTTGGAACTCAAAGTTTTAAAAGCAGTTGCTCAAAAAAAAATTGTTTTTTCATGCAACTAGGGAATAAGATATATAGGGAATGGGGCATAGAAATCTATCCTCCTCCACGAGAAAGTAACAGAAAAGGGTATGCGGCAGGGAGGAGTAGGGTGACAAAAGGGAGGGTGGACTGGGGAATGAGGCAATCAGAATATATGCCATCTTGGAGTGGGGGGAGGGTAGGAATGGGTAGAAAATTTGTAACTCAAAATCTTGTGGAAATCAATGTTGAAAACTAAAATATTAAATAATAAAATATGAAAAAAAGTGTTTTCATTTGATTAGGAAGTCACATTATGCCTTTCCTTCTTGCTTCCTCATTGAAAACAAATATCTATTATGGGTAAGTGTTCAAGGATCAAAAACTCTTATTTTATATCAGTGGCAGTATTGGAATAGATTGTTTTTTTTTTCTCTGAAATTATATGACTAACATGAGGAGAAGCAATGAATAATCTCTGAATCTGATCGATGTTCTCATTTCTAGCTTGACTGAGCTATCTTAAGTCCTCCTGATAGAAACTTATTTGTGTACTGATGAAATCAATATTTATGGGCCGAGGAACCATTAGCAGTCTCCACAATTACTTGTGATATATAATTGTGTAGCTTTTCATTATTCACATTTGTTGATTTTTTATTAAAAGTAATTGAACAGGGTTATTTTTCCATTGCTGCCTGTTCTAAAAATCCATTATGGTATATTGTGCTTCAGAAACCCAGTTATTCATGAAAGGTCAAACTTTGTTTTTATTGATAGACATATTCTGCAACTAATCCATGGAAATTTCTGTCCATTATTACATTTTATCTGTGCAAGAACTCTCTTGCCTCTACTCTGTTCATTATAGTTTATAGCCAAAACTTTATCCCCATGCTAGCTACATGGTATTGTGATTTTTGTTCTTAAATTATTCCTTGTCAATTTTGTGCATCCATCAGTTGGGCTATATTGACAAAGTCTGACTCCCAAAACAAAATTGTGTTTGTTGTGCTAGATACCAGCACTCTCAGGCAGTTTATTCATGGTTGGCTAACATTTGTGCTGCCACTGTATTATCACTAGCAGACACATGGCCCAATATACAAATGCTCATCTGAATTTCCTCAAGCTTCCCTCCCAAGAGGGTCAAGAAGAAGAAACAATCTAGCATTTGGACTACTTATTTCAGGGAAGTTTTAATTACAAACATTTTTATTTTGTTTTCTAAAGTCACAAATCAAACTATATCTAAAAGGATTTATATATGAGCTTAGATATAAAAGCAAAAAATAAAATCAAAACTGACTTCAAGTTGTTATAATTCCTGAATAATGTTTACATGAGAAAAAAGTGAATCATCATTTTTTAAAAGTTTCCATAAATAAAAATTTTCTATGTTAAAATAAAGCTACAATATAAAGAATATCCTCTTTTAATGGCATATATACACACACAAATACATATATTAGGTTCCTCAGTAATATAGGAAACAGAAACAGTATTGTAACATTACATTAGGTTAATTATATTATTATGTTTCTGAAGAACATAAGAAACAGAGGAATATTCAAACTTATGTAAAGGATCTTCAGTTTTGAATTTTTGAGATCCCCTGAAAACTCTAACTCTGGAACCCTTTGCTGTTTTTCTCCAATTCAGTATATGATGCTTTGAGTACTAAATTATTCAAATCATAGACCAAACCTCTCATCAATACAACATTCTTTGTTCAGAGAAAATACAAGATCAACTAATTACTTACTGCAGTACTTAATAAAAGAAAATTAGAATTATAATTCACAAAAGAATTGTAAGAGATAATAGATATAACCTCTGACCTATGGGAAATAACATGACTAGTGGTCTAAATAGGATTTTTAGCATAGACATTGAGATCTCCATAGTCCGTTGGGGTTGTGTTTGCCTGAGCCTAAGACTGACATATGTGTGTACTGGCTCTTAACTACTAGGTCTCTAGAACACTAAAATACAAGAATAGTTTCAGTGTCAACTTATTTCCTCCAACTCTATCCCTTCTTCTTGAAGTGAGGATTAATTCTATGGTTTAGAGGCTTTTCAGAGGAATTTTGGATGTATGAAGACTGCTCTAACATCCTTAGGGAGACCCTTAGGCACATATATTGGAAGGCTTTAAGCAGGGTAGCTAGGGAAACACAATTATGGTGAGAAGCAAGAGACTTCCTGGATATTAATTATCAGTAATGTATAGCCAGATGTGCAATTCAAGTGTACTGCTTTGTGAGTGCCAAGAAGTTCCAGATCCACCTGGGAGCTTTGGGAACCTGAATGATGGTCAATGTCAAACTGTATGCCTGAGACATACAAGACAGAAAGATGGATACTGAAAGAAATGACTGCCTACATACTCCAGGGATAATGGGTGGGCAAATGCTTGGAGGAAACAGGCAAGTAGAACATTGCTTTCACTGAGATTTTCAACTCTTTGTATGTTACTGGGATTTCCTCTAATAATAGGAGGAATAAGTTCATTTTTAAATAGAGTTAAGAACTAGTCTTTCAGTGTATTTAAAAATGTGTATCTTCTACCATGAACCTCTGCCATTTATAGTTTGTCTACTCCTGGAAGCTTTTTTTATTTTTATTTTCTTTCACACCATTTTTACTTTTTAAAGGCTCACATATGCACTCTCTGAGTCCAAATGTGATGGTTCTGCTGGGTTTGGTAGTAAAATGAATTGACAATTTAAAAAAAAATGAAAAAAAATCTATCTTAATTTTTTTTTGGTCTTCTTTGCAGGTTAATCCTAAAATGCCCTCAGGCTGACTTTGCTTAGTTGGATCTCTGGCCAATATCTTTATTAAGCTTGCATTATCTACACTCTATTTTATGCAGCAATACTGCTCATACCATTTTTCTTCATATGATTTTACAAATTACTTATAATCTAAATTAGTTGCCTTTGGCTGCCAAACTTCTTTTCTAAGAAGGTCAGGAGTTTCTAGACATCTTACAGCAATTGATTCATATAAAGTTCTGTATAAAACCTTTATAAAATTATCAATGTATTTTCTTCTGTCCATATTCAGTTGTTGACATAGGTAACAAATTTATTTAAATTTAAAATTTAATTTAATTCAATTAATTTAATTTAAATAAATTAGGTTAGTGTTACTTTAAAGGTAGCCCTATTGTTTTCTCATTTTTATTTTTACAAATTTGTTCTAACTAAATAACCCTTTCCAGAATGATTTCCACATCAGTAGGTCATTTTTTTCCTTTAAATTATAATTAATTCCATTATTGAGTTATTAATTTGTGTTCTGCTTATATTGACCAAGTCTTTAATAGAGGAAAGTATTTATGAAGTAATACATGTAATCTTTTGTTTAGTCTCTAAGGGTTTGAACTTTCTCTTCCTCAACTTGAACCATATATTTCAACTTTGTTTTCTTTGGTGTAACTAATAACAAAGCATTTGTAAATAAAATTTCAAAGGTTTTATTTAGCTATTTGTAGAACTTCCTTCTTTTTCTGCATCAATTTTTGCAGCTAAGGATATTATTACTTTTCATCCTAGTATTTTTGCAAATAATCACCATAAAATGGCAATAATGATGACCAAATCTCACATAAAATGGTGTCTCGATGGTTTTGAAGCAGTCCAAAAATCTTTATGAATTTCTTTATTTGTGTTTCCAAAGAGAACCTTTAAGCTATTCCTCTATTTACCTGTGATATCTTTTATCTCTGTTGGCTTAGCTGATACTCTTCAAGTCCTTCCAAAGTATAATATTGGACCCAGATCTCACTGACAATTAAGTTAAGGTTTCTAGATTGTCTCAAACAATCATCACCAGTGATCTGGCCTTTCTTTTTCCAACACTCTGTTACCATATCTGAAATAGAAGAAAACTATACAAGACTGAGGACTATTTAAAATTTTTATTATTTTATACCTTTTATGTTTGTAACTGTAATATATGGGGTAATATACTGCTTAAAATATGCTTCATTAGATATTCAGTCTGGACATGCAAAATAGAAAAAAAAAGCCATTCCACTTTACAATTGAAAAGTTGAAGTACAGAGATATTAAGTAACTGATAAGTTTACAAAGGAGGTGCATTTTGGTAAGAACAGGATGTAAAGTTGAAAAAAAAAATCATATGGGTGGGTTTCAGTGCATCAACAGCAAAAAAAAAAAAGATTACTTTAAAACTGACATAACAGAACATAATGAAGAACTATAAGTTTAAGTTGTTATCATGAAAGTAGAGCTTACAGAAAATGAATATGCCAGTGATATAGAAAATAGATTGAATGAGAAAAAAGATTTAATTTAGGAAGCTTGATTAAGAGACTTTTCTAATAAATCAATAAATCTGAAGTTAAGCCTTATTCACACCTAAATGAAACTTCTGATTGATTGGTTTGTTGTTCTCATCTAACAAAATGATCCGAAATTAGCAACTTACAGCACACTTTTGGTGGGTTTAGATAATTTATTGATTGACTGAGTCAGTCCCTATTATTAAATTAGTTGCATTGAGAAGTATTGTCTCTATGTAAGTTTTGAAATAGGGGATTGGGACAAGCCTTTTACAAAAAGAATAAGACAAGTATACATTCATTACTAAAAAAAAATCTAATATGGTAGTAGTGATTATTATTTAAGCTGTATTCTCTATGGTATAAGGATTATAATGTTCATTTCATTCAAGTAAATATTTTTATTAACAGATATAATTACATTCCCCTCCTCAGAGAATGAGGCGGTATATGAGGGATTAAGTACCATGTGTTAAAGGAGTAAGATTTTATATTTGTGATTAAACCTTTGCAGCCAATAATTCCTTGCAAAATGTAATTGAGACTTCCAGGAATGGGGCCAAGATGATGCAGTAGAGAAAGCACTCAGCTGAGCTTCCCCAACATCCCCCTCCAAATAACTTTAATGCCTCAAATCTAATTCTGGGGTAAGCAGAACCAAGAAAAGGTCAGAGTGAGACTTTCTTCTAGCACAAGATAATTTAGGAGGTCAGAAAGAGTAACATAAAGGAGGAAGATAGGTCGGAACCCACAAATGATGGGACTAGATGGTATCAACAGAAGCAACAGCAGCTTCAAGAGCTCTCAAGCCAGATATAGTAACAGGATCAGGCAACCGATCAGAAAGAGACAATAGGGGACTCCTGTGCTAACACTAGACAGAGGATGAAAAGCTGTTTGGTAGCTTCATTGCCTATACTTAATTTTGGTTCACAGCCTAAGGCAGAAAAAAAAAACACTTTAGGCCAAAAGGGAGCAGGAAACCCTGAGGAGAAGTAATGCTTTTGATCAGATAGGATCAGGGGCCTTTTTCTGGATAAAAATTAGAGTACATAACAGTAAAATCACACTACCTTATAAGAAATGAAAATTTCCAAACCCCCAAAACTAGCTCTGAAAAGAGACATTAAAAAAGTTTGAAAGTTTTGAGAGAGTAGTTCTTCCCTACCCCACTCAGAAAAAATCTCAACTTTAACAAAAAGTTCAAAACTGTGAATGTAAGTGGAATGAATTCACCCATAACACAGAAGTGGAGAACAAAATGAATTAGAAACCAGAATGCAAAAATATGTTATTTACAAAAAAAAAAAACAACAAAACACTTGCAAGAGAGAGACACATACAGAATTAAAATAAAAGACTGGAACAGAATTTATAATGCTTCAGGTGAAATTAAAAAAAAAAGACAGGGATTGTAATCCTGATCACAAAAAAACAAAAATAGGCCTAATTAAAAAGGATAGGCAGGGAAAGTACCTCTTGCTGGACAATACCATAGACAATGAAGTAATAACAATACTAAATATATATGTATATGTATACATATATATATATATATACAAAATCGTATAGCTTATAAAATCTTAAAGGCAAAGTTAAAAGAATTAGAATACAAAATACATGTTTTCCTCTCAGAGCTGGAATAGATATGAGTATGCCTTTTAATCAGCTTTACATTTTCACCTTTACAAAAGTTGACCATGAATTAGGACATAAAACATCTCAACAAAATGCAAAAAAAGCACAAATAATAAACGTTCTCTTTTTGGGCTGTAATGAAATAAAAATTACATTCAATAAAGGGCACTGGAAGGCATAAAATGAAATTAAATAGAAATGAAATAATCTAATTCTAAAGAATGAGTGGGCCAAAGAAGAAATCAGAAAAATTGTAATTTCCTTAAAGAAAATGACACCAAAGAGATTACATTGCAAAATTTCTAAGATGAAGCCAAAGTGTTACTTCAGAGAGGTTTTATATCTCTAAAAACATACATTAATAAAAGAAATAAAGAACAGAACTGTGTTTGAACATATAACTAAAAAACCTAGAAAAAGAACAAATTAAAAATCTTCAATCTTCAATCAAACGAAAATTTTAAAAGAGATGAATGAAATCAAAATTTAAATGAACAATAAATAAAACTAGGAGCTGTTCTATGAAAAAAAATAGACAAAGCATTGGTCGATTTTATTTAAAAAGGAATAATAAAACCAGATTACAAGTCTCAAAAATGAAAGGATAGATGTACCACCAAAGAAGATGAAATTAAAGTAATAATTAGGAGTTCCCAATTATATGTCAATGAAACTAACAATCTAAGTGAAATTATTGAATATTTCTAAAAATATAAACTGCTCAGATTAATAGAGGAGGAAATAGAATTCAAGCTATCAGTGAACTCCCTAAAGCAAAATCTCCAGGACCAGATGGATTTACAAGTGAATTCAAGCAAATATTTAAGGGAAAAGTTATCCCAATATTACATAAAATTTTGGGGAAAGATGGGTAAATAAGGAGTCATACCAAATTCATTTTATGACTCAATTTTAGTTTTGATACACAAACCAGGATGAGCAAAATAGAAAAAAAGAAAACTGTAGACCAATTTTCTTAAAGAACATTAATAAAAAAAATTAAGTATCATGCTTTCAAGGATATTACAGCTACAGAAATATATCAAAAAGATCATACAATAAAACAAGGTGGGAGTTATACTAGGAATGTATGGGTGGTACAATATTAGGAAAACTATTAACATAATTGACCATATCAATATTAACAACAAAACAAAAACAAAAACAATCTATGATTATATTAATAGAACCAGAAAAAGCTTGACAAAATACAGTATTTATTCCTATGAAAAACACTAGGAGGCATAAAAATTAATGAAGCCTTTCTTAAAATAAGTAGTTTCTATTGAAAACCCAAAGCTTGAATTTTATGTAATGGGGATGAAGGGGAAGCCTGTCCAATAAGATCAGGATGAAGCAAGGGTGTCCATTAAAATCATTATTATTAAATATTGTACTAGAAATACTACCTGTACCAATAAGGCAAACAAAAAGTAATTGAAGGAATAAAAACAAGCAATGAGGAAACAAAACTCACACTTTGTACATAATTTGATAGTATACTTAAAGAGCCCTAAGGGATCAAATAAAAAAAATAGCTGAAATAGTTAACAATTCAGCAAATTTTCAGATTATGAATTAACCCCCCCCATATGTCATCAGTATTTCCATATAGTACCAATAAAATTCAGCAACAAGTGATAGAAAGAGAAACTTCATTAAAAATAACTGCAAATAATATAATGGGAGTCTACTTGCCAAGATAAACCCAGGGATTTTATGAACAAAATTACAAAACACTTTTCACACAGATAAAGACAGTTTTAACAACTGGAGAAATATAATTCAAGGATAGGCCAAGCCAATATAATAAAAATCATAATTCTACCATTGTTAATTAATTTATTCCACATTACAGTATTCAAACTAACAAAGAATTATGATATAGAGAGTGAACCTGGGAACGCATTTATACAGAGAAATTCCAGGTGAGGAAACTCTCTATCAATGCATATCAGCACCTTTTCTACCTTAAAAGTAGCTTAGAACACTGAGAAGCTAGGTTTTTTTATCCAGGTTAAAAAAAAAAAATACGTGTATCAGAGGTAGAAATTTAACCCCAAATTTCCTTACTCCAAGCTACGTTCCTATCAACTATCCTCCCCTTTGAAATGATCAAATCAATATATATTTGTCTCAGTTTAAAAATTTCTTCAATTGGGAAAGTACCTTAAGTTCAGAATGCTGCTTTTTCTGAACATATAGCTACAAAATATGGCCAAATGTTTCAGCCTCAGCAATGTGATAAAAAAGAAAAAAAAAATTGTTATATCTACAGATTTTGTCTACTTCTCTCATTCGAATGTTGTTATTTGTCTGTGACTGAAGCTCAAAGTACATTTCCCCAAGTTTTGCATTTCTGCCTTAATTGGGGCCCTTTACTACTTAAACTAGATTAGTATTATTGTGTCCAAGAAGAGATGCCCTGAACCACTGAGGGGTGTGTACTTAATTAATGGCTGGGAAGGCCAAGTAGAATGGAGGTTTTTCCATTATTTGCATAGCCAACAAACTCTTGGTGTACATGTTGATGACCTCACATAGTTGATTTTACTTTTAAAATTATCTCTTGATCAGGGTCATAGGTCAAGAGCAAAATAATTATATTCTAATTTCTCATGCACAAAATTGAGTTTATGAGTTGAGCTGTGATCCTTTTTCCTCCTCACTTGCATTTCAAATGACATCCCTGAAAAAGTGATCTCACATTTCTTCTACTGAATTAAGTGACAAAGATTAGTATTAATCCATTGATCGTCGTTATACTAAAATGAACTTCACTGTATTAAATAGGTTGCCCTCACAGGGCATCATCCTCAGTAATTATATTTTTTCTTTGTAATACATAAATGAAAAATATATATGGATACCCAAGTATGAAAATTGTCTATGATATTTTTCAACCTTTTCACTGTTTTCTTTTTCCTGTTGTATATATATAGTTTGTGATGCAATAACAACAACTAAAACTCAATAAAATAATAATAGCTAGCATTTCCACATCATTTTAAGGTTTGTGAATCATTTTGCAAACATTACGTCATTTTATCCTCACAATAAGCTTGGGGCATATGTTACTATTTATCCTTATGTCAAAGGTTGGAAACTGAGGCAGATTGAAATTAAGTGAATTGCCCAGGGTCACATAGCTGTAAGTGTCAGAGCCAAGCTTTGAACTCAGGTCTTTCTGACTCCAAATCAAGTGCTCAATTCACTATACCACTTAGTGATCTATCTCTACGTAAATAATGATATAATAATACTTATAATTTATTTAAACTTTGAACGGGAAAGGACCTTAGAAGTCATCTCATCCAAGCTTCTTATTTCACAATTGAGAAAACTACGACCTACACAAGGAGAATAACATGCCTCAGTCTGCTCAGTTGGAAAAGTAAAGAAACAAAATTTGAATATTGTTAGTCATGACGTCTTTCAGTCATACCATTCTGCATACATTAAAAATCTTTAAAATGCACCTTATGTGATTATCCTGTATCCAAATAAAACATATATCCTATGTTCCTATTTCTTGCCAGTTCTTTCACTGTTTCCCCTCCCCACCTCCTGCATAGTCTATTGTGTATCAGGATGAAGGAGAACCAAATTGTTTTCTATTGCAAAGAACACCCTGCTGCTGTCCTGCCTTCCTAGTGCTTGTCAAACCTCAAGAATTTTAATCCTGGGTTCCTCTCTTTTTTATTCCATGTTGCATTGTCTGATGTTGCATACTTTCTTGTTCTAAATGGATAAGAACACCTGATTCTTTGTGAATATGATAGGAGATAAGAGAAGAGTGTGCTGTACATAAAGTGATTTGATTCACCCCAATATTTCTCAGGTTACTAGAGGAAATAAGTTCAGGCTTTTTTACATACGGACAACAAGATTTTTTTTTTCTCTGAAGGCAGGATGATTGTGGCTATAATAACAAACATTCTTTAGTTTTCATCAAAAGAACATCCATGATAAATTTTGTCTAGGGTGTGATCTCTGTTCTTACCAGTGGGCTTTTTCATTAAAAAAGTGATTTTAATGTTTTTTGGGGGCTTTATTTGCATTATTTCCTTCCCTGCTTAATGCCACTTAGCTTAGAGCTATCTGCACTTAAGGCACTAATCATTTTAACTAGCACTAGTGAAGATGGATGACTTGGAGGTTTCTTGCTGGGATTCATGATCTTGAAAAGGCCATTGAAAATTTCCAATTTTCCATGTATTTGGCCAGATGTTTTTTGCTTGTCACTCAAAAGTTGAGCATTATACTGAAAGCAAAGAAATAGCTTTCATTACCTTTTAAAGAGTTATCAGCTAAGATTGCAGTGTTCCTTCTCATCAATATGCTTTTCAGAGCTGATCTTTGACTTGGAATTTTCCGATTGTCTTGAAGGTCAAGTAACAAAATAGCACAATTCATTATAGGGAACATCACTCCTGCCCTTTCGTTTGGAGGATCCTGCTGTTCTCTAGGTGTGACAGAAAAGGGAGGGGTAGAAACGCTCCATCTGCCACTGACCTTTGTGAGCTTCTTTTTGACAGAAGGAAGGATTAATGTAGAGAAATGTCCCCTCATCCAAAAATCATCCAGCTAACATCTCATAACTTGGAGGCAAATAGCTTGAGGCTCCATCTAGCTGAAGGATGTATAATTTGAAGTGCAAAATGGGTTGAGAAACACATTCAGTCTCAATTGTCTGAAGTGGATCATGTACAGAGCACTTATCTCAGAGAATGAACATCCAGCCCTTCCTGACCTCTCCTATGCTTATGCCAAGAAAATGAAGACATCTGCTTACCTCAAAGCTTATGATAGGATGTGTGAGTGAGAAAGGAATTCCTGTCCTTTTCTTACAGAGCTTTGCCTTTCATTTTACTTCTGAGAGGTAAACACCATACTGCATTGCCTTATACATTTCCTTTTTCTCCTCTCTAGGGCTTGTGGGGGAAAAGAAAATAATTGGGAGAACCATTTCATTGCTTTCACAGCATGGTTTTTGACAAACACATTCAAAAATTTCTTCATAAGCACAGATCTCTATGTAATCAATGGTCAAGAGATGATTTTTTTTTCACAGTCATTTCCTCCTGCCTGCCCTGATTTCTTCATTATATCATAGAACCCTTGAATGACAAAGCTGGAAGTGGAATTAAGGAAAATCAAATCAAAACCCCTCATTTTATTGCTTGAATTAAATTCACCAAGTATTTATTAAGTGCTTATGTGCCAGGCACTATGGTGGGAGGTATAATGGATGGAGTGCTGGACCTGGAGTCAGGAGGACCTGAGTTCAAATCCAGCCTCAGACTCTTATCAGTTATAGGATGATGGGAAGGTCACTTAACTTCTGTCTGCCTCAGTCTTCCTCACATGTAAAATGAGGATAGTAATAGCACTTAGATCCCAGGCTTGCTTGGAGGATAAAATAATAAAATATTTATATAGTATTTTAAGGTTTGGAAAACTACTAGGATATGGGTACATACAAAGACAAGTATGAGTCTACTTTCGAAAGATTGTGTTCTACAGATGAGGAAACTATGTCCTATACAGGACAAGTTATTCATCCCAGGCCACATGTACATGTTTAAATGATAAATCATGAACTTGAACCAGTCTATTAAGTCTTTTAACTCTGAGTGCAGTGTTCTCCTCACAAAACATAAAGGCCTTAGCTTTTAATGACTATATTTGTCATATGAAAGCAATACATATAATATAGAAATTACAGAAAAGAAATAAAGGATTAATAAAAAACTTAGAAATTTTAAAATTTGTATTTGAAAACCATAGAAGTGAAACATGTAGAAAATATTTTAAAAACATTAGTACTCATGGTTTTAATTACCTGATAAATTGTTAGTTAAGAATCAAAGCAATACTACTTCAAAACTAGGCCCATATAGCAGACTTAATAACACAAAGACTAGACAAAGAATGGGCTCCTGATACTTTCACTGGATATATTGAAATTATCAAGCTAAGATGTTGTAAACTTTATGTGCTATCCATTTTACCATGCTATCCATGATACCAGTGATATCATGGAGGCTATGCCAGCAGAGGTTATGCTCTGGTAGTATTTCTGACCCAGAAAGGGTTAGAGTAAAGCTGTGTTCTCTGATTGTCATTTGAGGACCCCACTAGCTAAATTCGAAGAAGTTTGTTATAAACTAGGAACTGTGAATTCCACAGTATAGTGGGGAGGGGGGGATGACTAAATAAACAAAACTAAAGCAAAAGACCAATTGGGTTTTGTATATGGGAAAATCTGGATTAAGAACATATTTATAATTCTAGATGACTCTGAGACCATGGACAGAAGAAACTGAGCATAAAAAAAAAACAACTTCTTTTTCCCCATATGCAATATGAGGATAATAAGAATGCTACCATACACAGATATTCTGAGAAAATGCTTTATAAACCCTAATATATTATATTAATGCACACTATTACTGCTGAAAAGTTGACAAATGTTTTGATCAGAACAACCAATGAATTATTCTACTGTCTCCTTGGGGATCCCCACTTTCCTCAATGAAAAAAGGCCATGCACAAGTAAAATCATAGGCTTTTCACAGTTATGCAATAACTGATTTTTATAAAGTTCTTTGCAAAGCACATGATGAACATTATCTCACTTGAATCTAACAATAATTCTTTGAGAAAAATATTACAGTAAGGATCCTTAATGTTTTATGTGCTGTGGCCACCTGTGGCAGTCTGGTGAAGCCTATGGATCCCTTCTCAGAATAATGCTTTTAAACGGAGATAATAAAATACAGATGATTAAACCAATTATATTGAGGTTTTATAAGTTTAAAAACTTCTTAGACTCTAGATTAGGAAGTCCTATCATAGAGGCATTGTTAGATCCATTTTATAATGAAGGAAAAAAGACTCTCAGAATGGTTAACATGTTTATTCATGGTCATCTTTTCAAGAAAATAGTAAAAGGGAATTTGAACCCAGATATATCTGACTCCAGGTCCAATGCTTCATATACTACACTATGATGTCTCCCTGTTGAAATGTTTATTTTCCTTAAATATTTTAAAATTAAATATTCCAAGATCATCGTATAGATGAAGTAGATCAATATCACATTTTAATTGAGAGAATGGAAGCATTTCTCCATATGTCCAAGCTACTTAGATTGCTGCAAACATTTAAAAACAACAACATGTACTGAAGTTGAAAAGGCTGGAGAAATACATTTTTAGATTATTTTTAGTTAAATATACATAAAATATTTAAAATAATTTCATGTATAAGTTAATTAAAATTGATTCCTGTGAAGGGGAGCTTAATGTAGTGTTGAAGGAACAAAAAAGGACCTGAATCTATGACAATAAACTCCTTTTAGCATAGATGGTCCTCCACACACACACACACACACACACACACGCACACACACACATGCACACGCACACACACACACACACACAGAGCTAGGTGAATTTTCTGAGATATACTTTACTATCAAGATTCTGTTTTATCTATTTTGTTTTCCTTTTACTCAAAAGTATTTTGATTTTATTTCTTTTGCCTTAAAGAATAGAGTTTAGATTAGATAGGTTAGGAGGGTCCTGTTCCAGATTCCTAATTCTCTTATTTTCTAAGAGGTTTCAGAACTTTCTTTTATTCTATACACTTTTAGTCTATTGCAGATTTAGTAACATATCTACAAATACTTCAAAGGTAAATGGACCCCAAAAGCTCTTTACAGGAATCCTCTTATCATCTTCCTAGAGGAATATTGGAGATACACCTCAAAATTTGAACTCTCTGTCTCTTTTCTGTCTCTTCCCATTTCTCTCTCTCTCTCTCTCTCTCTCTCTCTCTCTCTCTCTCTCTCTCTCTCTCTCTCTCTCTCTCTCTGTCAATTTTGTTACCTGAAGTTGTAGCCAATACCATTTTCAACTAACATTTATTCTGATGGAGTGAACATCTCATCTGTTCCTATGCATTAAAATTTCCTTCCATTAGGCAGTAAAAGTACATTTCAGGTCAACATAAGTGACAAAAGGATTTGATGCCCTTATGAACTGAAGGAACTACTTTTAAATTGAATTATTTTATAGTTGGAAATTTTGTAGTTTTTTTTTAAGCTACCTACCTTCATTATTAACATAAGCTCATTAGTTTGTTGATAAGAAAAGTTCAAATGATCAACAGGAAAATAATGAAACTAGAAAGAAGTTCAAACTTGTAAATTCTCTGAATTGTGGTTTGTTGCCAAAGGAAATAAATGAAACTCTGAAATATTTATTTCCTAAAAGAACATAAAATAAATCAAGCAGTACAACTAATGAAAATCAGGAAGTAAGCAAAATAAATTTAACACACTTCCAATTTGTTATGGTCCCTTATTTTATGTGCATGGGTAAAGGGACAAGATGTCAGGTCCCTTTACACACACAAAAAAGAAAATAGGTGAAGGAGAAGAGCATATGGGGAAAATGAATTCTCAAAACTCGGAGATAGTAGAGACCAGAGAAAAGTCTCCTTCAAGACAAGGAGAATTTGATATATTAGTGAGAGAATGTGAGGGAGATAGTCCTGATGGAAGATCACAGGTTTTAGAAAAGGAAGGGGATTGTAGAGACTATCCAGTACAATGCTTCTTGTATCACAGAGGAGGTAACTAAAGTCCATGAAGAAGAGATGTTCTTGTGACTCATGGAATGAGGGACCAATGAATACTTTGATGGATCTGTTTCTTCCTGATTTATGACTCATTCCTACTTTCTTGTGTTATTGAATCTTCATTCTGATTCCTTCACAAATTCTCCACAGATGCACTCAAACTGCTGAATGCTTTATTTAAAGTCTTCCAACATTGCTAAATCCTGGTGCAGCACTCAAGTTTCTCACTTTGTGACAGGAACACTTAATTTTCTGTTTATACTTTCCCTAGATAATTTTCTTTAAAGGCAGTTCTTATACAAACAATCATTGAAATCCTATTTACACCCACCATATGAGCCAAATATCTCTCCACTACCCTGTGGGTCACCGATAATTATGATTCCTTAGAAATATTGGTTTCCTGTATAGCAAAAACAAAACAAGAGTAAACAAATTGAAAAAAAAATTGCAAAAAGATTGTGTTTCAAAGGGCAGCTTGAAAGTACTGGAAGTTCTGTGCAATCAGTCAAATGAGATGCAAACCAACATCTTCCTCCTATTCAGTTTGGGACAACAGACATTAACCTTCTCTAGTATGATTGCCTAAGGAAAAAATTATTGATAGATCAAAGTAAATACCTGTCCTTTCATTCACATCATTATGTTATGGGTAATAGATAATCTTCATTCTTCATTTCCTTCCCTCCCTCCCTACTTTGTCGATGTTAAGATCTATTCTTCTTTTAGTGACTTTAAGGTATTTAATAATGATGCTTGCATGATTCAAAAACATTGTTGGGATTTCTCTTTTGGGAATGCCTTCAAACTCAGTGTCTATGCCGGAAGTTCAGTCTCATTATTTTATAACCATATAATATTAACCATTATCTTGATAATCAGTTATATTTCACCCTGGATAACTTTTGTCCATTCAACATCCAACTCCACCAAAAAATCAGATTCATGATCAAATGATGGAAATTCAATGCCATTAAGATTTTTTTAAGTAGTATTATTCATATCATAGAATTATTTTTGGAAAAATGTATGTGTTGAATTTAATATATAATTAAGAGAAAAGCAAGCTATACATAATGAGAACTGTAGTTTCTTATACAAGTGGTATTTCTTGAATTCAAAATTATATATACAAACAGAAAGTGAGAGGGAGAGGAAAGGAAGAAGGGCGGGAGGGAGAGAGAGATGGAGATGGAATAGTTTATATATAGGCAATTTGCTATGAGCTCCCTCTTTACCTCTTCTGTGAATCTCAAAACTCCTTAACGTATTTTTTTTCTCCTCATTTAATGCAATCTTTGAAGATGAGGTGGTCCTTTTCCTTAGCAAGGCCAAACTCTCTACATAGACCATTGATCCAATGCTCTCCCATCTTCTCCAGGAAGTGGTCCCCACCATCATCTCCTCTAATTCTCAAATCATTTCCTCTGTACTTCCTAACTTCTCCCCTGCCATCTACAAACACACTAAACACTACAATCCCAAAATGCTGTTATCCCATATATCATTTTTATTGTTATGTTTGGTTTTTGCATTAAAGACATTTACAAAATTCTTCTACTTACTTAGAGGTCTCTTGTAACAAATAAACCGTTAAATAGATCCAATAATGCAGTGACCTTATCTGAAAGTACATGAGGACTTTAAACTTTGTAGTATGTCCTCACTATAAAAAAAATTGAAATCAGTTTTTGTCACTATTATTCTCCTCTTCAAAAAGTAAAAGTAAAATTTAGTGTAAAATGTAACTATTCAGTAGTAATTTTCTCTGATACTGGTCTCATTTCTAAGATATTAAGTGAACAGTTTCAAATTTATAAGAAAAAGTCATTACCCAATTTTAAAATGGTTTAAGGATATGAACAGAGAGTTCTCAAGGGAAGAATCAGTCTATCTAGTGTGATATGAAAATGCTCCAAATCACTGTTAATAATGGAAATACAAAATAAGCAATAATGAGAATTCATGTCACATGCTATATAGTGGCAAAGATGACAAAAAAGTAAAATGATTTATGTTAGTAGGGTTGTGCGAAAAGAAGCACATTGATGTACTTCTGGCACACCTTGGAATAGGTATAACCATTCTGGAAAGTAATTTGGAATTATATACCAGAAGTTATTAAGCAGCATATACCCTTTGAGACAGCTATGCAAGTACTAGGTCTATTTCCAAAACAGATCAAGGAAAGAAGAAAAGGTCCTTTATGCACAAGGATATTTATAGTGGCTTCTTTTGTGGTGGTGAAACAAAACAAACTGGAAACTAAGAATATATCCAATATATCCAATAATTTAGGCATGGTTAAATAGGTAATAATATATAAGTGTGATGGAATTCTATTGTGCTGGAAGAAATCAGGAAGTAGATCATCTCAAAAAGACACGAACTGATACTCTATGAGGGAAGAAGAAATAGAAGAAAATATTTATAAAATAATATCAGTTTTATAAAAATCATCAATTTTGATTGTCTTGTCTTTGTTTCAATCAAGAGTCTTTGATTGAATCAAGAGTCTTTCATGACCTGCTTAAGTCACATGAGTTTGAGTAACATGTTTGTGAAGCCTTCTGACCCTGAAGAAGTGTATATATACTCTGAAGTTAGCATTTTGGCTAAGGACTCACTCATTGGAAAACTGTTCATGTGATTTGGCTAGACGAGACTCTGGGTTGCCATTAAGGAGCTCCCTGCCCCAGGCTTTGAAAACCCAGAAGTTGATGTTTCTCTCTCTGGTAACTGTATATGTATTGATATGGACAGATGGCTAAAAGTCCTGTCTGCTGATTTGTGTCATTTGCGCTGTTCATATAATTTCTCCTTATAACTTCTGTTTGTGTTTCCTCTAAAGTTCAGGGTGCTGACTTTTCACCCTGAACTAAGTGAATGATAAATGTATTTTAATTAAAGTGAAATTGTAAACCCTTTACAATTGCTTTCCTTAGAAAAGCAGGTCAATGAATCTGTGCTAGTGTTATGTGTGCTGGTGTTGTTGGTTTTATACCACCACAGCAGCTGCAAACAGCATTGTTGTTATACCATGTCACTTCCCCTACTCAATTAAGTCCAGTGGCTTTATCTTTTCATCTATTAGATATAGGAGTGCAAAACCTTCCTAATCTGCAATTTTTTTAAAAAAGTAGCTATATTATTCATGGAATTTTTCAGAAGTTTTAGTTCATATTGTGTTTTAGTGTTCCTTCCCACTTTCTTATAGAAGTCTTTCACTCATTTTTAATTGCCCTGAGTTACCTGCCACTGTTTTTTTTATCTCTTCTCCATTGACCAATTCTGTCTTGTTGGCCTGATATTTTTGTAGAATATCAATCCTTTCTACACTTCATTTGCCTTTGAAAGATGAATTTATTAATAAGCAAATAGATTATGTATAAACTGCTATGCATTTTATCAAGGAATGTATTGGCTATACAGCCATGAACTTCAGGTTGCTTTAACAGGCTTCAGAGATCCCATTGTTAAATGTTCATTGTAAGAATTTACATTTTGGAAATCAGCAAATGCTGCAAATCAAAATCTAGAACAGTGGTATTAAGCTGAAATAGAAAAGGGGATTACTGATCTGTATATAAGAATCTCTGTTGGACACATATTGAATTGATTTGAAAATGTAATAATATCTATGTTTTTGTTTTATTTTTATATATGTCTAATTACATTGTTATTTAGTTCAAAGTCCAATCAGGAGTGTTTGGGGCTGCATGCTGTCTAGAATATAGCCAAATATTTGTTAATAATAATATTAACATTAATCTCTGGTCTTATCACAAGAAAGTAATGGAAAAAACGTTAATAATGCAGATTAAATTTGAAAGTGTACCATAATGTAATTTTCTTTTTAGAGAACTATTTTTCTTTGCCAGTACATACCTGCATATATACATCAGATTATGAATAGTTGTAACCTTTTTTGTGAAATTACATTCTATTTGATCTTCTACCAATCTAACATCTCTTTCTCACTCTTCTTTTCTGGATCTTCATTCAAATCAAGAACCTTAACAGTGGGTGTCCCACAAGGAGCTATCTTGGGCAATTTTCTTGATTTCATCAGTTCCAAATTCAACAATAATCTCTAGACTACATACTTGTGATTTAGGATTTACTTATACATTCCTAATCTTTCTCCCAAATCTTTAGTCTCACATTTCCTACTGCCTCTTAGCAAAATCAAGTGGACTTTCCATAGGTAGCTAGGTGACAGAGTATATAGAACTATGGCCTTTTGACAGGAAAATCTGAGTTCAAGTCCTGCTTTAGACTCTAGCTTTGCTACCAGGTTAAGCCACATAACCTTTCCCAAGGTCATTTTTTTTCATTTTCAAAATGAGGATAATAATAGCACATAACTCAAAGTGTTGTCAAGAGGATTGAATAAGATTTCATAAATAAAACACTTTGTAACATTTAAAGTGATATTAAAATGCTAGTGTTTATTATGAGTAAAATTAGCACATTATCTGGTCTTTTGGGATTTAATTCTTCAACCTCAATACTTGTATAATCATGTGTCCTCACCTACATGGTTATTCCTTTCAATTGTAGGAAGTAATAAAAACTCCAACCATGTTCTTAAGTCCTTTTGTTTCCTGCCTAGGACATCTTAAACTTTATTGAATTTTTTCCAGTTTCTTTCCATAAATATCCTACATTTCCATGTCAGTAGCATGTTATCAGGTTTTACAAATCTCAGGAGACGTCCTGTCACATCTCAAATGCACAACTCAAGAAGGCAACCTATCTCCCAGTTGTAAATGTCAAATTGACATATGGCCAATTTCAGATTTCTCAGCAGAAAGAAGCCAACCAAAATGGCATGCATGACTCTTCTTCTTACTAACATGAGCAGATGCCACCACTCTTGGCAACATCCGCAAATCCCACTAATCCTGTGGAACATACGAATCTATTTCTATCTAAAAAGGTGTAGAACTATCTTCTATAAGGCCAGGTAGAAAAATCTATTCATCAATCTATCCATCAATTAATAAATAAAAAAGAAACATAATTTGATTGTTCCACATCATAAATGTATATGTGGTTTTGGAGGACCAAATTCTTGGAAGCATTTGCTGTACTCAAAATTAGGTTTTTGTTTTCTCTTTCTATTTGATTAAAAAAAAACCTAGCAACATTCTTCCTTCCTTCCCATCACTAGTAGCAGAATATAGCTTTTTTTTTTCCTACATGAACCTGGAAGAAATAGGCTCTTATCTTGAAGGGCATCCACATAATATCATATAAAGAACTCTCAGTCTGAAGACAAAGGACTTAAGTTTAAATTGTGGCTCTGCCATACACTTACTGTTTCATCTTGGGAAAATCACAAGACCTATGTGGTTCTCAGTTTATTCATTTGTAAAATGAGGAAGTTGGGTTTAATGGCATATAAAGCCTCTCCCAGCTCTGAAGTTATGATCTTATAAGCTTATAAAAGAATGAGTGAAATCTTCATTTCTGTTCATTAGAATACAGTTTGGCTGATGATGTAGCTATAAAGAAATTTCTGTTTTGTTTACCTTTAGGGTCAGATGTTTGGGGAAATAATCACTATATATCATATCTTGGTATTTTGCTTTTCTTTTGCTTTTCAAAATTTTCTTTTTCTTATTCCTCCATATTTGATTCTTCTATGAGCAGATATTTTATTCTTTGTTGTGTATAATAGTCATTCTTAAAATGTGGTCCAGGAAATCCTGGGTTCTCTATGACCCTTTCAAGGAATCATTGAGGTAAAAATTGTTTTCATAATAATATTAAAACCTTTTGCTTTCTACTATGGTTAAATATTGTTAAATATTATTAATTATTATATAATTATATGTCTGTTAATTAAATAATTATTAAATATGGATAAATATTAAATATTGGTAGATATAGCCCACATCGACAAAAGCTCTTTTTTGAGTGGTGCTCAATAAATTTTAAGAGTATAGAAGGGTGCTTTATTTGCTTCAGAGTCTCATGAATGGTACAGCATTTTGATTAAAGTCAGCTATCTCCCATTGTCTTGATGATTACTGTTCTTTTCCATGAGAAAAAAAAAACTGAAATGTTTCCACAATTCTTTTCTACTTATCATATACTTTAACTTAGCACAATGTATCATGAACATTTGCTGAAAATAATATAACATAAATGTTAGGTAACCATATGATATACTACAACATTTACTTAAGCTACAATATTGTATAAATGTTGAATTTAATCAAAAATTTTATAGATAATATTTTGACACACAATGGGATCTGTTTAAGCCCCGAAAGTTCTATATTAATAATTCACAGAAATAGATACATTACATCAGCTGAATTTTCCCTTCATCCAATTAAGTATAAATAATATTAACCTCCATAGCAAATTCCATTACTACCATCTCAAATCAAAATTCTCCTTCATCCAACATTTTAGTAAGGAAGAACCCACTATGCCCTAATGTAGACCATTGAAGAGTTATGATTAGATCTATTTTTGATCATATAGTTCTCTCCATCATTTTCATAAGGATAACCTAAAATACTTTCTCAAAAGTTTCCTTGAAATCCTCAAAATCCTTTCCTTATATCTAACCTTTTTCTCAGCTACTAATGTATCTCCCTTTTAGATTACCTTACATTTACTTTGTAAAATCATATATGTATCCAATTGCTTAACATGTTTTCTCCCCTTATAGAATCTGAGCTCCTCAAGACAAGGATTTTATGTTTGCTAGGCATGCTTTTTGATGTTTGTTGACTTTAGAACAAGGAATAATGGGATATAGCCTAGTTCAATCAAATTTCAGAATATTTTGCAAGAGTCCCTGAAACTAAAATAGTACAAAGCCACAATTCTAGAAAATATATATAAAAACATACCGAAGATGTGGTTAAAGATGACACTAATTGCTTGGAAAATCAGTTAAGACTTCAAATAAAAGTAGGTACTTGAAACTAACCTAGGAGGTATCTGTACCAAGTCACTAATTTGGATGATCGAGTGACATATATGAAGCAGTGCACAAAAAGAGAACTCACAACTATGCTATGCACCTCAGGAAGGGTGAGGTAACATGCAAACTGATAATATTGTCACTCACTACCTAGATCCAAGTCACAGACTGTAACATTATAGTAACATCATGACTCTGATCCCCAAAAGTAGAGCAGGACCTGAGTTCCAACCTCTGACCCAACCTGAAGTCTTCAGAAGAATAACCAAGATATTAATCACAAACCAAAGTAGAGCTTGTGGTTCTGTCACTCTAAAGCCAGTGGAGCTTCCCAGGTGACTGAGTGGGTCTGAGTCCAGAAGCAGTCTGCTATTGCTTAGTCCAAAATGCAGGTCAGGAACCAGAGCTTAGACCAAGAAGGAACTGATAGGACATTGCCCCATATCAGACTTAGCACAGTGCCTGGTGGATAGTAGGTGCTTAATAAAAGTTTATAGGATTGGTTTGGGTCACTTTGGGAGCACTGGTTGTTTTCAAGTATCTCACTTAAGCTGTCTCTGAGATATTAAAAGAATGTAAAAGAAAGTACTGTGTTCTCAGTACAACACTATAACCTTCCCTTTAGAAGTAGATGAAGCTTTGACCTAACATCAAATCTTAAGTCAGAAAAGACTGGCCAAATGGGAAAGTAATTTAAAAAGTAAAAAAAAAAAAAAATTCCATCATAAGAAACCTACTATTGTGATAGAGATACCAAGGTGCAAAAGCAAAAGAAGGGAATTTTTCCAAAACATGTAGAAGCAAAGCCTGAAAGAAAAAATTCAGCTTGTGCATGAATTCAACTGGGATATTTAAAATAGGTGAAGAAAGAGTTTTTCAAAAGATATAAAGTGATATTTAGAAAATCAATTAAATAACAACACCAGAGGAAAAACATTGTTAAGGAAATGAGATGTGGAAGAAATAATCAGGAAGGGAATTAATAATTTGGCATAAGATGAGATTTGCCCAAACAACAAACTTGCTGAAAATTAGAATCAACCAAATAGAAGCCAATGGCTCCATAAGAAAATAAAAAAAAAATTAAAACAAAATCATCCAAAGGTTGAAAAAATAAGAAAATATAAGATATTATCTAAAAAAATGAAATGACCTAGAAAAAAGATTCAGGAGAAAATATTTAAGAACCTTTGGATTCTCAATGCCATGACCCAACAAAGATCTTACATATCGTATTTCTAGAAACCTTAAAAGAAAAGTGCCCAGATCTCTTATATCCAAAGTGGAAATAGAAAAAAAAATCTAGTTATCTCCTAAAAGAAACCTGAAAATGAAAACTCCCCAGAACATTATAGACAGAATCCAGAGCTTTCAGGTCAGAGAAAAATGCTGAAAGCAGTTAGAAATAAAGAATTGAAGTAGTGAGGGGCTACAGTCAGAATCATGCACAATTTATTAGCCAGCATTATGAAGGAGTGAATGTCTTGGAATATGATGTTCCAGAAAGCAAAGGGTATAGGATTATATCTAAGAATACTGTTTCTAAAATATAATTCTACAATGGGGAAAAAATTCACCTTTACTGAAATAAAGGGCTTCCAAACATTCATAATGAAAAGAGCAGAGGTGCAAAGAAACTTTAAATTTCAAACACAGGAACTCTGAAACATAAAAGGTAAACATGAATGAACAATTATAAATGAAGGAAAAACTGCTTGCATTTTAATATGAGATGAAACATACATCTCTTCTGAACCCTGCCGTCATCAAGGATCACAGAAGGAGTTAAATTACACCTGGAAGTGGTCCTGTTATGTCTTAGCGACCTTAAAAGAAAAATGGAAAGGAAAAAAAAATGGGGAGGTGAGAAAAGTCTTCCTGTAAGAGATGGTGTATATACTGGTGTTTGCTGCCTTGAACAAGAGATAGGAAACACCCACAGGCATGCAAAGAAGCTCTTAACCATAATCAATGTTGAACCACTTTTTGGATGGAATAAAAGAGGAAAAAAGATCAATTTAGAAAGTTGGAAAGCTAACTTGGTAAAAAGGGCAAAACATGAGAAGATTATGAAATGTGAATTTGAAAAACTAAAGGGATAAAGAAGAACCTAGGATTAAACTAATAGGAAATAGTATTTTGTAGCACTATCTTTAGAAGTAAAAACAGAATGGAGGATTAGACTTTATCTGTTTTCTCATAGAAATGGCTTGGAATTATCTTTGACAATGTCCCTTCCTTCCAATACAGTTTTATTGTTAAAAAGGTATACTAAGAAAAAAAAA
>CM053626.1:270701975-270720921 GCA_028646595.1 Phalanger gymnotis
AAAAAAAAATCATCAATTAAATGTTTTAAAGGGTCCAAATGGCTTAGGAATTGATTGATGTGTCACATCTACAACATAAGCACATAATCAGTAGATTTTACTTTAAAAAAATTTAATGGTTATATTTTTTCTCTACATCCCAACTACAAATATTTATGAAAAAATAGTCCCCTACATACCAAAGTCCATATATGTATACACACACACATGTATTATTGGACAATCAGTTCTTTTACCTAGCTTTGACTGAATTGCTGGCTTAACATATAGTATAATTAGTTTAATGAATTATCCATTTGGAGACAGGGAATCTGGGGTTGGAATTCTGGATCTCCCCCTCCTTCCCATGTTACTTTGGGAAAATAACATAATTTCCCAGGGCATTAGCTTTATTGTGTATAAAAAACAGAAGTTAGATTAGATTACTTCAGAGTTCCCTTCTGGATATAGTTCTATGACTGTCATTCTAGCTATAAATACTTTGAAACAATTAGTTATGATTCCTGTCCAGGATACACAAATCACTACATAAACAAACTTCTATAGTGAATTTCACTCATTCCCTGCATTCTTAGCAGTTTAGTGTTTTCCACTAGCAATTTGGAGAAGACCACATAAGGTTAGCCAGTTGTGAGCTGCATAATTCTGCAGGAAGACAGATTGGATTATATTTTACACAATGCGAATCCTACCAATTGTACATGTAAGAATTTATCAGTCGAAACTTTTTATATTAAAAAAATCCAGTCTTTTATTCCTACAGGTTAGTTCCTTTTTTATTCTCAAGCATGCAAGAAAAGTTATTGCCATCAATAGTAACATACTTAAGAAGGAGAGGAAAACTATCAGTTAACCTATACTGTGAACCTATCAACTTTTGATTGCAGTCCTTCACGGGAGAATGTTGATATTATGCAATGACTTAGTTGATATATGTTATTCATAACTAAAAAGGAATGGCAGAAGAGGCTAAAACCACAGAAGCCATACTAAGCAGAGACATCTTTCAGAGTCATGCTCAGTACCTTTCTAAATGAGCTCAACACCAGGGAAGCTACACATAATAAGTTCTGCCTACCAATATTTGTCAAGGCATTTAGTGGAAATGACTGTAGAAATCTTCAAATGCATTTAGGAACTAAAAACCAAATTTACATATACCCACACACACATTTATATGTGTGTACACCCATACATACACACATGAATACACACACATGTATTCATTTATGTATGTATGCATATGCATATGTACATGTGTAGATATATGTGTTTACATATATACACATACACGCACATGCATATATACATACACATATACATGCATAGACATACACACTTCATATGTATGCACATATATGTATGTGTATACATGTACACGTGTGCATATACACATGTGTGTATACATATATATGTATTAGAAGATTTCCTGGAAGATGTCTGAGAGGAGAAAAGCAGAGAAGTTTACTCTGTACTAATCTTCACTCAGATTTAAGAATGTCCAACCTTCTCTGTGCCTTACCAAAAATAAACAAATCAAACAAATAAATGTGAAAAAAATGAGGGGGGAGGGAAGAAGCACCTTGGAAATAAAATAGCATGAATTGAGGAAGCTTGAGGATACAATTACTGCAACAGAGAGCTGCATATAACACCAATCAGGGAATCATTCACTACTCCCCATCCTCTTGCCTGGATAGATTGAGGAGCTGGATGTCTCTGAGGCCTTTTCCTATCTAACTTCTTGTTCCAAGAGCAGGCAGAAACACAACTCACTAAGCAACAAAAGCACTCCCAGCAGGGAAAACTTTTGCATTCAATGAACTCAAAATTAGCCAAGTAGAGATACATCCCTTGATCTCTCACCCTGATGCAGGCTGAACACATTTTAAGTATTATGTGGTAACTCCCCCATCCCCATCAGTGAGGTACCACATTATTCAACTGATTATTCAATTTCATCTCTATTTCTTCCACCTCAAAGTAATCCCCTTGGCCAAACAATGAACAAACATTGTGTCTGGGGCTATGCTAAATGCTGAGGATAAAAAGAAATATCAAATCCCTGACCTCAAGGAGCTAATAGTTGAATGGAGGAGACTTTGTATATAAATCAGAACATACAATAAAAATATAGACTTGATTGAAGGTAAAGCTTAAAAGTATGGTACTGGCATTTGGGAGTCCCAGACAGCAAGGGAAATGGAGGGTAGTCTTCAGGATCAGCAAGTATGCCAGTATGTTTGGATAATAATGTGTGTCTGGAGGGCATTATAATGCAAAAGATTGGAAATGTAGAAAAGGACCAAATTTAAAAAAAAAAAACTTTAAATTGCAAAGAAAACTTAGGAGCTATTCAAGTTTACTGAGTCAGGCAAACTAATCTCAAGGAAAATCACTTTAGCAAATACATGGAGTAATGATTGAAACCAGACAAGACTAGAAGCAAGCTGTCAAGTACTGAAATTAATCAAAGCTGTGAGTTGAGGAATAAAGCACCTTTAATTAAGATGATAGGGGAGCAAACCTGCTCCCCCACTCCTGGGGGTGTCCCATGAGTGCAGAGCACAATGGATTTTGCAACTCCAAGACCCATGCAAATGCTTCTTATATCTTTAGGAGGAGAGGAGAAGGAGGTAACAAGGCCTAGTCATGAGAACCTTTGGCTCTTAGCAAGAGACAAGGAAAACCATGTCACTGGCTATTTTGCTTTCATGTCAGGAATCCTAACAGAAAGGGGCAAAAATATTAAAAACAGATCCAGCTTAAGCTAGGTACCTTTACAAGGTTGGGGAGATTTAGGTTGTGGTTTAACTGAACCTCATCAAGACTAAATATCTTAAGAGTAGGAATGTAAAGACACTGAAATTCTGATACTACTGTGATCATTAAGGGAATTGCAGTCCATATTATATTTGGTATAAACAATTTATATCATAGTAACAATATTTTCTGCCAAAGTTAAATAACTGCAATTATCTCTTCCACCACATAACTTTCCCATTGCAGGTTTGATGTGTCATGGGTTGATATAAGAAATTAAAGGAGAATTTGGCAGAAGTTTTACACTAGCCTAAGATGACACCTGAAGGCCAGCAGATAATACAGAGCTATCACCAAATATTTAACCCACATTTTACAATAAAGTACTCTAAATGCCTCATTAAGAAAAAGAAAAAAAAATCAGACTTGTTCTCTGGCATGGAGGGATGGCCAAAATATTCATGCAGATTTTCCAGATCGAAGTGTCAAGCCCCTAATTCCAAAAAGAAATATGGAAGGGATAACTACAAAAGGCTCTTCCTATAGGACATTCAGCTTAAAATGCTCAAAAGGAAGCTAGTAATATAGAAGTGGAATTTAGGGCTGTGACTAGGATTGGATAAATATATCTTTCAGTCATTTGAATAAAAACATTAATTAACACCATGGGAGCTGATGAAATCCAAAAATGATAGATTTGAAGAGCTGAAAGCTATCTATTCCTCAGTACCATTCAGTCTTGACCTCATTTGATGCCCAGCCCAGCCCTATCCATAGAATTCTTAATATTTAAGAAAGCTCAAAAGTGCACTGGAAACCTATTCCCACTTTTTCAGTAGACACATTCCTTTACCCATTCTCTTTAAAATACTTTCTCAGGAAAGCTAAAAACGGACAACCTTGTCATCCTGAAAATAGATATCCCTATAATCCTTGGAATCAAGGGTTGCTAGCTTTAAAATGATGGGAACCAAGGATGAAAGGAGCTGCTTCATCTTAGAGTATGAGACAAAATAGAAGAAAGCTGGACACAGTCTTACACGCGCACTAGATATTGTGAAAGCAGATTCCAATGAGTTTGGAGGAAGCAAAATTAACATTCAATGGACTGCATTCTACAATGGAAGTCATGCAAGAAGGAAAAAGAAGCTTGAAAGAATGAAATCTTAAGTATAAAGGGGAAAATAATCCCTTTTTAAAAATTTTATTTATTTTTAATTTTTAGCATTCACTTTTATATGATTTTGAGTATGTATTATCTCAAGTTCCCTTTCCTCTTCAAATCCCTCCCATCAGAAAAAAGGAAGGCCAAAATATAACAAAAGGCTATAATCCTACATCTATATATCTATCCTAAATCTATTTCTTGAACTTAAATTTTCATAACCAAATTCCTGCCAGATATTTCAAACTGGATACGCTGGAGAAATCTCTAAATCAACACATTCAAAACAAAGCTCATTATCCTCATTCCTAAAATAATCACCTCTACCAAACATCAGTATATCTTTAAAGGGAACCACTGTTTCTCTAATTTTCCAGGTTCACCACCTTAGAATTATCTTTGACTTCTCAGTCTACTTTAAACCATATATTTGTTCAGTGGCCACATCTTGACATTTCTATCTCACAATATTTCACATCTGGCTCAATCTTAAATCATACTTCTATCACCTTAATTCAGAGATTGATCATTTCCTCCCCTAGGCTATTGAAATAGCCTACTAATTAGTCCCCATTTACAAACTTCTCACAACACCAAATCATGCTTTACATAGCTGACAATTTCATTTTCCTTATATGCCATTCTAATTATGGCACTCACTTATTTGATGAATTTCAATATCCCCTACTGTCATAAAAATCAATATGCACTCGTCTACTTGGCTTCTAAAGACCTTCACAACTTGCTCCTGCTTTGCCTTTTCTATTTTCATTATACTACATTCCTCTTCCTATTTGTTCATCTCTTTTCAATTGTTTCTGACTTTTTGTGACCCCATTTGGGGTTGTCTTGGTGAAGATACTGAATTGGTTTGCCATTTCCTTCTTCAGTTTATTTTACAAATGAGGAAATTGAGGTAAAGTAGCGTTAAGTGATTTGTCCAAGGTAACACAGCTATCAAATATCTGAGTCCAGATTTGAATTTAGGGAGATGAGTCTTTCTGACTTCAGGTATGGCACTCTAACCACTATGCCACCTAGCTGCCCTCTCTTCCTATATTCTGTGTATTAATTAAATAGCTATGTGGTTATGTAGCCAATAGCTATGTGGTTACTCCACTGGAGAAGGAAATGGCAAACCACTGCAGTATCTTTGCCAAGAAAACTCCAAGGATAGTGTTGATGTGCTATTGTCCACAGGATCATGAAGAGTTATACATGACTGAATGACTGGACAACAACAACTCACGGCTATTTATTGCGCTAGGAGCTGCTGATAAAAATATAAAAGTGAAATGGTCTATTTATTCAACAAATGAGTATAAAGTAATTTTTCAAAATCAATACTAAAATTCTAGGAACAAGATTCCCTCAGAAGTTCACATTGAACTATCAGTGAAAGTGCTCAAGGAGATACAACATAATAAATTAACTCATATTGATGGGGTGATGGAACTTGGACCCCTAAGAGGAAACAACCATATATTTGAAAGCAACCCAGGCCCTGAATTTTCCCATGCATTTCAGTAGCCCATATCACTGAGGCCTTCACCCAAGGAAACTCTCCTACCCTAGCTCACCTAGATGACCTAATTAACTTACTTGGCATTCCTTTCACTGTAACTCTTGGCCCACACTAGACTACTTGGTATATAAGGACAGTCATCTAGATTACTCAATAAGCCTACTGAGGGTTCTTTCATTGTTTGCACCTAGCCTACCCCAGACCACCTACTACTCCTTAATACAATCCAGATCCTTTCACTGTCCTTTTTGTGTGTAAGCATCAGTCTCATCCCCCATTAAGTTGCAGGTTCACTAGGAACCCTGCCAGCTTCTACTGGCACCACAATAAATTTTGTCATTTGACTGGAAAAAGGTTTGAGTGCATGAATTCATTCCAGGCAGACTCCATCCTGACACTTCATGGCTCCCAGCAGCCCCAAACCATGTCGTCAGGGTTCCTAGAAACCCAAACCACATCAATATCAAAGAATGTTGAAATAAGTAAAAGAAATTGCTTCATTTAAAAAAAATAATTAAATGAAAGAGTAATTAAGGAAGCAGAAAAATGAAGACTACAAATATTAATAGATATATCAAATAACAGAATGAGGAAAGATGAAGAAGGATTGAGTAATAAAATTGATGAACAAACAAAAATCACAGCAACTAAAGGATATGAAGGACAAAATACCATATTTCCAAGTTACACAGAGTAAAATCATTAGATTAAATTGCATAAATGAAGATACATAATAGATGTTAGACATTCTATACAAAAAACCTAAATAAATAAATTTTCAATAGTAGAAAACAACATGTAATATTTTGAAAATATAATACTCAGGAGGTGCAATCAAGATGGCAGAGAAAAGACAGTGATTTACATGACATCTCCCCAAATCCCTCTGAATACCTCTAAATGATGCTGTAAAATAAATAGTGGAGTGGAAGAACCCACAAAAGGATGAGGTAAAACAAATTTCAGCCAAAGGCAACCTTTAGGAGGTTGGCAGGAAAAGTCTGTTGCACTGGGGTGAGAGTGGAATATAGTCCAATGCAGGCTGCACCAGTGCAGATCTGGGCCCAGGAAAACAGAAGGAGGCCTTGGAAACAACTAAATCAGCAGCAGTTGCTGCTTTTAGAGCTCTCAACCCACATAAAGTAAAGGGATACAAAAACTTGTCAGAAGGAAATTACAGGGTCTCTTAGTTGGCACTGGGGTAGGACTCTGTTGCTTTGCCCATACTCAGATCTGGGTCACAGTCCTCAGTGGCAGTATCAGGGTAAAGTGGAACACTAGCACACCAACACTAGCAGCCACAAAGGAGCAGGGACTGTCATCATAGTTCCAAGGCAGAAAAGTGTCCTTGTGATTTCACACAGACAAGAGAACAGGCCAGGAGAGTGGTAAACACACCTCACCTTAGGTCTCACCACCTTAGAAGAACTGAAAACTCACAGGTCCCTAGAAGTATCTCTGAAAACAGCTGCTGCACAAACCCCCTGAAATTTGAGGCAGTGAGCCCTATACCCTGAAAGCAGAGCACTACTTTAGCAAAAAGTTAAATGTCAAGAAATAGGCTGGAAAAAAGACCAAAGAAAACAAAATCTAACTATAGAATGTTACTGTGGTGAGAAGGAAGATGAAAACACACACTCTGAAGAAAACAAAGTTAAAACTACATAGAAAGATTCAAAAAATAAATTGGTTGCAGGTAATGGAAGAATTTTAAACACAAGTGAGAGAGGTAGAGAAAAAAATTAGGAAGAGTGATGCAAGAAAATCAGTAAAAAAAGACTCAATAGTTTGGTTAAAGAGGCATAAAAATAAAAATACTGAAGAAAATAATACCTTAAAAACAGAAAAGGCTAAATGGGAAAAGATTAAAAATAATCAAGAGGAGAAAATTGCCTTGAAGGGCAAAACTGACCAAATGGAAAATGATATACAAAAATTCATTGAAAAGAACTCCTTAAATGTAGAATTGGCCAAATGGAAAAAGATGTACAAAAGCTCAATGAAGAAAATACTTGCTTAAAATTAGAATCGAGCAACTGGAAGGCAATGAGCCCATCAAGAAATAATGAAACAAAAACAAAAGAATGAAAAAAAATGTGAAATATCTCTGAAAAAAAATTGAACTGGAAAATAGATCCTGGAGAGATAATTTACACATTATTGGACTTCTGAAATCCATGATTAAAAATAAATAAATAAGTAGATAAATAAAGAGTCTAGACATCATCTTTCAAGACATTATCAAGGAAAACTGTTCTGATATTCTAGAACCAGAGGGCAAAATAGAAATCGAGGGAATTCAATATCACCTCCTTAAAGCGATCCCCAAATGAAAATGGCCAGGAATATTAGAGGCAAATTCCAGAGCTCCCAGCTCTGGAGGTCAAGTAGAAAATACCGCAAGCAGCCAGAAACAATTCAGGCATCATGGAGACACAGTCAGAATAATAGAAGATATATGACATTTCAGAGGGCAAAGGTGTTGGATTGCAATCAAGAATCACCTACCCAATAAAACTGAGGATAATCATACAGGGAAAAAAAATAGCATTCAATAAAATCTGTTCAATAAATAAAATGAATAAATGAATAAAATCAATTCAATCTTCAATAAAATATCCTAATCAAGTTGTGGTATATAATTGTAATGGAATTTTACTGTGCTATAAGAAATGATGAACAGGACAAACTCAGGAAAACCTAGAAAGACTTACACGAACTGATACAAAATAAAATGAGCAGAATCAGGAGAATGTTGGGCACTGTAATACTAAGATTAAAATGATCAACTGTGAATGACTTAGCTACTTTACAATGATCCTAGAAAACACTGAAGGATTTATATTGAAAAATGCTGTCTATGCCCAGAGAAAGAACTAGTGGAGTCAATATAGATTGAAGCATACTATTTTTTAACTCTGTTTTCTTGAGGTTTTATTTTGATCTATGTCTTCTGTTACAACACGATTAATATGGAAATATGTTTTTCATGACTACACATGTATAACCTGTGTCACATTGTTGCTTTCTCAATGAGGGGTATGTGGAAAGGAGAGAATTTGGAATTCAATTTGAAAAAGCAATGTTGAAAATTTTTTTTAACATGTAATTGGAGAAGAATAAAATACCTAATAAAAAGAAGAAAATAGAATACTCAGGATATCAGACAGAAAAAAATCCTAAATAGTTTGTGTAAAGTCATATTATTTGTGAAAAACAAAATTACAAGGACAAAGGTAGCTTTGAAAAAAATAATGCATTTTGAAATAGAAGAATAGTGTCCTAATTTTTCAATAACAAAGACAAAAATGTACAAAATTTTTAAGAAATAGAATTGGATTAAAATGGTATGGTGTAAAAGAATGAAGATTTGAAGATATTGCTTTAAAACAGAAGAATCAACCTCAAAGACAAATGAGACCTACTCAAATTACTTTAAAAAAATCTCCAGTAAAAGAACACCTACAAGCATTAGAAGAGCCACATAACCTGACTAAATAATGGAGATTAACAACAAAAACATTTTAAATCCAAATATTACTAATAGATGATTGCATATATTCAAAGACTAAATGGAAAAAAACATGTATGTATACTTTATTGAGAATATGAGATGTACATTTTTACAATTATAATACGCAAGTGAAAATGAGAATTTTAGTTACAAATACATTAAGATTAACACCAAAGTTAAATTTCAGAAATATTGTCATTTAAAAAAAAATCTTTAGTGGTAAAAATAAAACAAAAAAAACCCACTAAAACACTTGGGTGGGGGGACTTTTGGCAATCTCAGAGACAAAATTCGTCTATAATAAACAAATGGTTAAACATAAAGAAATACTAAGGCCATAAACAAAGCAATGTCTCTTTTACTTGCTAGTTTTAATAGTTCAAGATGTTCTGAGACAATCAATTTCAGGCCCCACACAATACCAAAATTAATCACTGGAGTATACACAAAACACATCTAATTTATTGCTCATAATATTTATGGTGAATAATCTAAATTTTCTTTTTAAATATATTTAATACTAAAAATAGATACTATTTTAAAAAATGATGATGTAAGCAAAAGTAGTAATAGTAATTGCATTAAATAGAATTTAGCAAAGATTGAAAGGCATTCCACAATGATGAAAGTAAAAATAATTAACAAATACATTACAACACATCAATTTTTTTTCTAATTTGTTAAACTGATAGATGAATAACATAAAGGCATTAATCTCAGAGAAAGAAATAATAACAATTATCAAAAAGTAACTGTTAACATCATCCCCAAAATAAAAAAAATAACCACTTGTCTCAGAAAATTAAAAGTAGAAATCTTTCAAAAAATCCATAAATAATTAGTCCTTATCTGATGTATACTACACATAAATATTATGAATGGTAGAACATTACCCAATAGATGTTATAGTTTTTTTCTCATTGCAGGACTATCTTTCCTCCTCCTCTCTTTCCTTAAGACTTCTTTTTTAGACTCCTGGATTTAGTTCAAGTAACACCTTTATTACAAAATCTTTATTTACTCCCTTAACCAACATTGACCTGCCTCCCAAAATATACTTATATTTTTCTTTTTAAAAAATATCATGTATATTCTTATACATAGCCCATTTTAGATCTTTGAATCTTTATCTTAATACCCCCCCCCATTTCCACTGTTCAGATAGTTCTCTATTTCTCCCACTGCATTGTAGGGGAAAATCTAAGGAGTTACATAAATTCATATGATGTCAGTAACTCAAGTCCCCATTCTGATGTATTCTTCCCAATATATTAACATCTCCCCTGTACCCTTGATTAGTCTAATTATCAGTAATCTACCAGCAATTTAAAAATATAACAGTGTATCATTAAAGGAATATTGCCTGAAAAAAATTAATGAGTATGTGGCAGTACCACAAAAATTATTTTACTTTGCATCCCATTTATTATTAGTGAGATGACTGAGGTTATTTTCAAATGGTTGTTAATAATTACTGCTTCTTCTTTTGAAAATTGTCTTTTCACACACACACACACACACACACACACACACACACACACACCAGAATGATGCAACATTATAAGGATAAAGCTTGGTTCTAAAGAAGAGATAGGAAAATATGTCTTCCTCTTTTTCAACTTGATAGGGGTGTATGACATGGAATGATGCACATATCATGCCCTAAAATGCTTAGTGCAACTTAAAGTTTTGATAGCTTAAATAATTTAAGTTTTACAAACTAAAAACTATACTAAAACTTTTAAGTACTCTCTATAATTGCTGACATGGTTGATGCACTTATTTGACTGAAGTATTTTTCTTCTCTTTTTTATTCTGTTATTATAAGAAACAAATTTCTGGGTCACATAATGGAAAATAAAATGAAAGAAATATTTTTATTTAGGAAAATTATTTTCATATCTTTGGACCCTTTGGCAATTGTGCACTAAGAAATATCACTATGATTTTTATTTATCTGTGTATACATTTATTTACTTGTTTATTACCAGATCTGTAATTTACTTAGTATAACTACCCTCAATATGTTAAATCCCTCTAATAATATTGATTTTACATTTGTTCTGTAGGTTATTGTCACAGCAAATTGCCTGGGGTGTTGGGAAGTTAAATAAGTTCTCTAAAGTCATAAGCCAATAAATATCAGAGGAAAAACATGAATCTAGCTCTTTTTGTTTCCAGCTTCTGAGGATGGCTATGTATACCCTAAGCCCAAGCAATTTAACTAAAACAAAATAAGCAAATACCAAAAAAATACTTTATGAAGGAATAAGCGAAATAGGAAAGATGGTAGAATCAGAGAATAAGAGTTAGAAGGCCCTTTAGAGATCACTTAATCCAACACTCTCATTTTACCAATAAGTAATCTGAGGGCCCAATGGGTTAAGTCACTTGTCCAAGGTGAGTCAAGCATTACATGGCAGAAAGAAACTTTTGACTCTGATGCTCTGACTCCAAAACTAGCAGTCTTTTCATAGTTCAGTTGGATAAAATAAAAATTTTATTTATTCCCTTTTAGGAAAAAGAGAATAAAATGTGATCCTAAGGTATTTTGTACACATTAAACACAGAAAACATTTCACAATGGTTTTTTTTCTTCTTCTAAAGAGCTTTAAACAGGATGTTTGCATAAAAAGAAAAAAATACTGATTCATGTAGTATTCTCAGAAAGGTTTTAGTGGAAACTTTCCAAAATCTGTAGAAAATCAGTGCCAAAAGGAGAGTGAAAGATACAAAGAGAGAATATTTCTGAGGTAACCATGAAAAGAGAAAATTAGGGAAAATGAAACAGTTTCCCATGGGGACTGACAAATGCACAATTCTGAATTCATGCTGTTTCCAAGATATTAAAGCTAAATATAGTACATCTGCTGTACAGCATCAGAGATAATATATCACAGTGTGAAGTTTCATGATGATTCTGTGTATTCAGCTGTTTTCCCTCCTGTATATTGCTATTCCTTTCCTTTTTTTTCATTATCTGAGAGCTGGAAAATCTGCTATTATGAAACTAGGGGAAAAATAAAGCCATTCAGGTGACACAATAATGGAATATGCTAGAAAGTGAAAAACTCCTACTTGAAAGGGGACTGTTTTCCAGACCCATGGCTGATTATGTTGTTGGTTGACTAAATGCTTCCAAGCTAAGCACTCCAGGGGCTCGGGTGTTGTCCAAATCATTCATGTACTGGTTCAGCCATATGCTATCATTTCTCCTTGACTTAGGAAATATTGTTCACCCATTCTTTTAATCTGTCTACATCATAGCAAGAGGGTTGAGGGAGGAATAATGCAGCCATATACACCAGGAAATGAAAAAAATATCAAAGAATTGTAAGGCAGTGCAAAAACGTACAAGAATGCTTTGCAATGCAAAAGAATATATGAACATGAAATGATACATTTTCTTCTTTGAAAAGCAAAAGTTCCCAATTTATCTAAAACAACTAACCCAGCCTTCATAAGAAAGTGGAACAAAAGCTTTTGCATCCCATTCTCATTTTAAATACTGTGTTGATTTCTTGATTAAAAAAATTAAGCCACAATGTTAATCAGAAAAACACATGTGATTCTGATTCACCTACAAAAATAACAGTGATTTGAGTTTCTTTACATCTAATTCCCTCTCGAAAGTCAAATATTTTAGATTTTTCTCATGAGGGGTAAAAGATTATTATCAATAGGTTTTTCTTTCTCATAGTCTCCTTGCTGAAATAGGATTGAGAACTCATGCTGCGACTCTGCAATATTGTTCACTGCAAGAAACGATTTTGTTCTGCCTCAGAGGCAATCTGTTTTTATGTTTAATTTTGCCCCTGGTAACCACAATGCTTGTTTATGTCCTTAAAATGCCTTTTAAAGAAATTGATTTCCATGCATCATCAATAAATCTTGTTTCTAGGATCTAATTCTCTCATTTCCACCATGAGATGGAATTTACATTTTCTGTTGGGGTATCATAAGGCTATTAATCGTGATACAGAAGTAGTGTTTAATCACATGCATGGAGATGTACAAATATATCTTTCTCATATTCACAGTATTACTTTAATTATGTAATTTTACTTAAGGTTTTATCACTAGATCTTCAAATTGGTTTACTCTTAAGTAGAGTTGGAGAATTTACTTTACAGTATAATCATGATGCTACAAATAGATTTTTTATTTTTAAGCAAATACCAAGATAGGAAGGGCATTACATTTAGGGATATCTTACATGTAAACTCTTTTCTTACACAAAATTGTTTCATTGAAAGTATGTTGGATACTAAAAATGAAACTTTGAAATCTAAGACATGATCTTGCCATCCCCTCTGATTTATTCATTCAACTATTGTAAATTATAACTTCATTGAAAGGATTTCAGGGATTAACATCTGTAGCATGGAAAAATGTATTACCCATTCACTATTGGCATTATAGGACAAAAAGCACATTTTAATTCTGTTATTTTGATGGATCAAAAGCAACATTTCCACTGTAACTTTCTAGTCATTTATTTACTAAGGCATTTGAGAGTGTTCTATGTACTTATAATGTACAAACTTCTATTTACTTATATGACAGTCACTGAATACATTTTTTTAAAAAGACAAAAATAAATCTTTTTGAGCTTCTAGGATTTTACATTCTCTTTGGGGAAATCAATATGAACACAAAACATACAAAAATAGGTCTTACATATAAAGAAAGTAATTTTCAGGGGAAAGAGAGAAGTAGCACTGGAATGAGAGATGGGCAGGATAAGATGAGATACTGCTCAACTTCTTATAAGATGTATCACCCGAGTCAAACTTTCAGAGAAGGTAAGGATACTATGAGGTAGAGATGAGGGAGTGCATTCCAGACATAAAGTTTATTCAAAATAAAAAAAAAAAACAAGAAGTAGCTCAGTTTAGTTGGAATTTGTAGTGCTTAAAGGAGACTAACACAATGATAAGCTGAGAGCTAGTTTGTGAAGACTTTAAAAATGAAACAGGGAGTTTGTTTTCCATGTAAAGTGAATTGGAACCCAAAGAAGATTATTGAGAAAGGGAATGATATGTCCAGAGCTGCGATGTAAGAAGGTCAATTAGAAAGATAAAAGTAACTAATACAGTAAATTGGCTCTCACCAGCTTGTATATCTTCAAAAATTATTTTTTCCCAGTCCATGACTATATCCTTAAATCAATGACTCAATTCATCTACTATTCAGCACAATTATTCCACTTTTTACTAACAGTCCCTCTTACTCTTTCTCATGTAGAAAGTTTGAAGAAAAAACATGGTGTTATTGATAACATTAGGTAAATTTTTCCTTTATCCTAATATTATGTGTGTAATAGCTATTGCTAAAGAAGGTTGCATTAAATAATCCTATATGAAGTTATGCTAAAATGTATTCTAGGGAATCCCATTATTTAATGGAATCACCTTAAAATATTTTTGTAAAGCAAAAAATATTCATTGACTATTAATATAGAAAATTTCATACTTCTATGGAATAGAAGTGCTCAGTAATAAGAATTACCATTTATAAAGCACTTTAAAGAATATGAAGTCCTTTTCTCAAGCTCCCTACAAGAGGTATGTAGCTTAAGTTATATTATTCCTATTTTACAAATTGCAAAAAGAAGCTGATCCTGCAAAATTGAGTGGCTTGCCCATTTAGTGGGCAGGTAGAGATATCTGACATAGCAGGCAGACTGATATTTATGAAAGATAAAAGGGACTTCTAGTAGCCAATTAAATTGTTTACTCCATTAATTAAAGAGTGTAAAGATTTTATGATATTTGTGGATGAGCAGTTCTGTTGTTAACAGGGAACAGGATCTGATCTCCTTGTCTTCTGACTTTTCCCATAAAACTTGACACACTATCTCTCTCTATCTCTTTGTCTCTCTGTGTCTCTCTTTGTCTCTGTCTCTCTCTACCTCACTGTCTTTCTCTGTGTCTCTCTTTCTCTGCCTCTCTCTGTCTCTCTGTCTCTCTGTCTCTCTCTCTCTCTCTCATTAATCACATATAATTGTGTTTCTTCTTGTTAGAGTCTATCATAGCTTCCTGAAGTAGGTGATATTGCCCCTTGGGGGATTCTGGGATGATCCAGGGTGGGCAGTTGTGGCCTTGAGTGCAAGTGGAGGGGGTGTTGAATAAAAAAAAAATAGGAGGCAGTAGAAGCATAAGGAAAGAAAATTTTGAAAAACTATTGCACATGTTTGATCTATTGTTCAACAGAGTTAAAGTCATAGTGACTACATTAGTTTCCAAATAAACATACAAAATGCCAGTTATAACCTCTTAGTGGTCAAGTCCACCAACAGTCTTAACAAGCAAGTGTTGACAGGTGAAATTTTTGCACACTGTCATTGTTGGAAAGTCTAGAATACATCTGCAGGAATATGTACATATAATGATATGCTTACAATGCAATACTATAATGTACATGAAGCAATATTGTGTCATCAAAATTTCAATGCAGGACAAAACACAAATTTATAATGTTATTAAATTTAAGATGCATCTTTTTAAAATATATTTTATATTTTTTAAATGTTCTAAATTAAAAAAAAAACTGTTAAAGGGTTGAAGAATGTAGATTTTCATCGGAACACTGAGTAATTTTTATTTGGAAAGGGGGCAGTAGGCCAAATAAATTTGGAAAACATTGATTTATGTGAAGGGCACCCTCATCTTCAGTCAGTTTCACCTGAAGAGCAGAGCTGCAAGGTAATTTCAAAATTTTCTGCCTTTGAATCTTCCTAGGGAGGAATGAATAGCAATAGAACCAGTATCAGTCAGCAACTCAACTCAATCATCTTTACAAGAATGTTTTTGCATCTTCTGTTGAAATGTATCATCATTTTCCAATACTCATTTTTAGTGGATGTGCATGTTTTATTTGTTGCTGAGTTAGACATTTCCTTGAATGTCTATGAACTTCCATTTCATTATAATTTTTAAGTGTAATTCAGCTAGATAAGCATCTTCTTTTCATTTCCTCAAAAACTTTACTAGTTGGGAAAGAGAATGGGGGTCAGTTGTTCTCCAAAATCTTTCATTGTGGCAATTATTAACCAATTCTACTTCTTGCCATAATGGTTATGTGTTATTTCATAAAATCTGGATCATCTAATATCTGACATGCATGAAAGCAGGTTTTCTGTGTTGTTCCTAGCAAAAAAGTGCTATCTGTAGTTATATTAAGTTTTATTTTGTAGGACTGTCATTATTTCCTCTCTAATTTTCAAACCTACTTGGTTGCCCATTTCTAATCACCAATAAAAATAGATTTGATAATTTTTGTATATAAAAACTGTCACATGGAGATAATGAATAGATTATGCTCTAGAAGCTTTGATTAGTAACCTAGCTTTGATATCATTCATTTACTGAGTTTTAGGACTAGATGAGAAACTTATTTGGATTTTCACAGAATGTACAATTGAAATCTTCTGAAAAAGGTAAGTTTCCTTGATGTGTTGCTCAATAGCCTTGCCTATTCACAAAAGAAACAGTCATACAGAATTCTTCCTAGATAATCAGGAGGAAAAAAATACCTAGCTGACCTGAATGAGTAATTTTCCATCAAAACACTGCATAAGAGGTCACTTTGTATGTTATCTTGACCTAGATAAACCACATAAAGAAACGATATCTTTTCTGTAGGATTAGGGTTAGGGTTAGGGTTATCTCTGGCTTATCATTATTTTCATTACTATAGGCAATCCAGGAAATTCTATGTGTATAAAAGAGTTGATGCAGAGCATTAATGGGTTCTTAAATACTTGCATCTGCTTCCAACATGATTTCTTATACACTCTAAGTCTGTAGAGGGAATAATTTGCCTGGACAGGTCATTCTCATGTGAATATGTATGTTTATGTCTATGAATGTTTAATGTACATTCATGTGTAACAAATCTACTGAAAGCAAAGAATGGCAAATGATAGTTGTTCCAAAATTGTTGAATATACTGTAGCTACTGAAAGTTTAAAACACATCATACAATAAGTTGAGGGTGACAATATGCCAAATTTTACTTATGTTAACTATAAAAATTCTGAAAGAGATTTTTATATCTTATGTTTCCTATATATCCAGTATTCTCTATGAAGAAAAAAAAATCATAAGTAAAAGAACTTGCATTCTCCTCACATATTTTAAACATATACTAAAATGAATGTATAATCTACTAAAATTGCAAAAAACTGTCAAATGTTAAGTTGAAACATTTTTCTTTTAACTAACCTATCTGTTCAATTTTGTAGGATAAATAGGAGTGTAGAGATATAAACTATTAAAACTGAACTTCAAAAGAAAAGTTCAGAATGTGACCCTCTGAAAGTTTTTCCTTTTAGTTGACAAAAGGCCATTGGTATTTGAAAACTAGATGAATAAGAGATCAAATTTCACTTTTCATTATTTATTTATTTATTATTTTTTAGTTTTCAACATTCATTTTTATAAGATTTTGAGTTCCAAATTTTCCCCCTTCCTTCCCTCTCCCCTCCCCAAGAGGGCATATAATCTGATATTGGCTATATATGTATGATCACATTAAATACATTTCCACATTATTCATGTTGTGAAAGAAGAAATAGAACAAAACAGAAAAAATGAAAAAGAAAAAAAAATTAAAGAGAAAACAGTATTTTTTGATCTGGCTTCAGAGTCCATAGTTCTTTCTCTGGATATGGATAGCATTTTCCATCATGAGTAATTTGGAATTGTCAGATCATTGTATTGCTGAGAACAGCTAAGTCTATCATTATTTATTATTTCCAGTAGTTTTTTAGTTGATTTTCTGGGATTCTTTAGGTATACCACTATGTGGTCTTGTATGGGTAATTAGTGTGGGACTTTTTTTGCTGTTTTCTCTTTTATAATGCTAAAGTAATCAAGAGCCTTTGATTAAGGCTTACTAGGTGCAAAGCTGTAAGCCCACACCCTTTTCTGATTAGACCTGAAGCCTTTCTTAGGGCCCCAAGAAGGGTATATGAATTCAGAGGTTAGCATTTTGTTTGGGGCTCTCACTCATTGGAACATTGTTGGTATGGAGACTCTGGGTAGCTGCTGGAACCCCTGGATTTGAAGAAAACCCAGATGTTGGTGCTTCTCTTATTGGTAACTATGTACATGATGTCTTGATTAGACAAAGCCTGTCTGTTGAATTGAATTGTTTTATCTGATCTGTTGATATTTTCTGCCTGTAATTTCTATTTGTATGTGCTCTGCAGTTCAGGGTGCTGGATTTTTCTTCTGAACTAAGTGAATGATATATATGTTTAATTAAAGTAGGATCGTTAACCCCTTAAAGTTGCTTTCCTTAGAAAAGCACATCAAAAGGACCTGGGCTAGCAGCTCTTGTGTCTAGTCTTGTTGTGTCTTACACCTCAACAGCAGCAACTAGCCGCATTTTTGTTACACATCTGTAAAGAGTGATAGCTTTGTTTCTTCATTGCCTACTCTCCTTCAATTTCTCTTTTCTTCTCTTATTGCTAATGCTAACCTTTCTACTGCCATATTGAATAAAAGTGATGATAATAGAAATCCTCGTTTCACCACTGATATTAATGGAAATACTTCTAGCTTATCCCCATTATATATAATGCTTACTGATAGTTTTAGAGAGATGATACCTATCATTTTAAGGAAAACTCCATTTATATCTATGCTTTACAGCATTTTAAAAAGAAATAGGTGATGTATTTTGTCAGATTTTCTGCATCTATTGAGATGCAAAAATCATATGATTTCTGTTATATTTTTATTGAAATTGGCAATTATAGTTATAGTGTTCCTAATATTGAACCAGCCCTGCATTCCTGGAACAAATTCCACTTGGTCATATTGTATTACTTTTGTTATAAGTTGCTGTAATCTCTCTGCTAATATTTTATATAAATGTTTGCATCACTATTCATTAGGGAAATTGTTCTATAATTTTCTTTCTCTGTTTTGGCTCTTCCTGGTTTAGAAGTGAGCACCATATTTCTATA
>CM053626.1:270721421-270733191 GCA_028646595.1 Phalanger gymnotis
GCATAGGAGTAAATGGAGTTTTCTTTAAAAGGATAAATAACATCTCTCTAAAGCCAGCAGCAAGCATTATATGTAATGGGGATAAGCTAGAAGCATTTCCAATAAGATCATGGGTGAAACAAGGATGTCCATTATCACCATTATTGTTCAGTATTGTACTAGATATATTAACTTTAGCAATAAGAGAAAATATCGAAATTGAAATAATTAGAGTAGGTAAAGAAGAAACAAAACTACCACTTTTTGTAGATCATATGATGGTATGCTTTAAGAATCCTAGAGAATCAAGTAAAAAAAAAAACTTCTTGAAATAATAAACAACTTTAGGATATAAAATAAACCCACATAAATAACCAGAATTTCTATACATTACTAACAAAGGGCAACATCAAGAGATAGAAAGAGAAGTTCCATATAAAGTAACTATAGACAATATAAACAAAAAGTGCTGGAAGAACTGAAAAACAGTATGGACGAAACTAGATATACACCAACATCTTACATTGCATGCCAAGATAAAGTCAAAATGGGCACATGATTGAGACATAAAGAGTGATACTATAAGAAAAGTAAGAGAGCAAAGAATAGTTTACCTGTCAGATTTATGGACGATGGGAAAATTTATGACCAAAGACATAGAGATCATTATAAGCTGTAAAATGGATAATTTTGATTACATTAAACTTAAAAAAAAAGGTTTTTGCACAAAGCAAATGCAACCAAAATTATAAGGGAATCAGAAAGCTGGAAAACATTTTTGTTGTTACAGTCAGTGTGTCTGATAAAGGCCTCATTTCTAAAACATAGCGAAAACTGAGACAAATTTATAAGAATACAAATTATTCCCCAATTGATAAATGGTCAAAGAATATCAACAGGCAGTTTCAGATGAGGGAATTAAAGTGATCTCTACTCATATGAAAATGTGCTCTAAATTACTATTGATTAGAAAAAATGCAAATTAATAAAACCCTGAGGCACCTGATCATGCCTATCATATTGGTTAACATGACAAAAAAGGAAAATGTTAAATGTTAGAGAAGATGTGGGAAAACAAGAATATTTAATGCATTACTGGTGGAGGTGTGAACTGATCCAACCCTTTGGGAGAACAATTTGGAAGTATGCCCAAAGGGTTGTTCATAACCTTTGATCCAGCAATATCACCTCTAAGTCTGTATCCCAAAGACATCATAAAAAAGCAAAAAGGACCTACATGTACAAAAAATATTTATAACAGCTCTTTTTGTGGTAGCAAAGAATTAGAAATTGAGGGAATATTCTTCATTTGGGGAATGGCCAAACAAATTATGGTATGTGAAAGAAACAGAATACTATTGTTCCATAAGATATGATGAGCAAGCTGACTTCAGAAAAACCTGGAAAGACTTATATGAATTCATGCTGAGTGAAGTGAGCAGAACCAGGAGAACATTATACAAAGGAACAGCAACATCATGTGATAACCAACTTTGGTAGACTTAGCTCTTCTGAGCAATGCAGTTATCTAAGACAATTTCAAAAGAAAGAATGGAGTCTGAATGCAGATTGAAGCATACTATTTTCTCCTTGTTTTTTTTTTTTCTTTCTCATGATCTTTCCCCTTTATTCTAATTTTTTTGTAACATGAGTAATGTAGAAATATATTTAATTTGATCATACATGTATCACCTATATTAGATTTCATACTATCTTGGGCAGTAGAGAGTGGAGGGAGAGGGGAAATTTTAGAACTCAAAATCTTGTAAAAGTGAATGTCAAAAATGAAAAACGAAAAAAAAAATAGAAATGCTTGTTACTGTTGGATGAGGGTCTAAATCAAATCCTGGCATTATCACACCTATAATATTGGCATAATTTCATAAATCCAAACTTATTTTCCATTACTTTCTACCATACCAACTTCATTTCAATTATATCAATATCCTGTTGTAGCAAATGCATATTTAATGTCCTTTGCATTTTCTGACTTTTAACCATACTTGAGGAAGAATGTTGTGCAGGATTTCTCTGACTTCCTACCAAAAAGTGAAAAAAAAAATTATACCGAATTAGACCTACTTACCCTTAGTCTTGTTTTTCCACCTTCATGTTATTTCTGGGACTAGAAAAAACTATTAAGTGAGAACAATACATTTTATTTCCATCAGTTCACATTTTGGCCATCTTTTTAAGCCTCATTCAAAAGGTCATCTTCTCCCCACCAAAAAAGTGTCTTGGTCTTTCCAGTTACTAATGATTTTCCCTTCCTTAAGCCTCATATATCAGTTGTCACTCTTCTTACATATTTATTAAATGTGATTTTCATTTTTAGTAGTCTCTCTCTTTCTTATATAGATACATATGTGTTTAGATATTGATATTGATATAGATGGATAGGTACATGTATGTATACATGTAGATATACTATATATCTATATTTATGTTATATATAGATATACTTCATATCCCCTTCCTGGGCTATAAGCTTTATGGGCATAGGGATGGTAATATAATATTAAATCTATATCAAAGCATTTTATCATTCAATTATACTTTAGAAAAACATGTGTTAAATGAAAAATTGTTGAACAATTTATTTTCAACAGAAAATGATCAATAAATTGTTTTCTGTTTCTACAAATGGATTAACCAGAGTAGCCTATTTTCTAATTGTGCTGAAAATTAAATTCAACAATTTTTCATTTGAAAGCCACTTATGCATAAGTTTGAGAGAGCTTACTGAGGTAGATTCTCATTGAATTTTTATGGGAGTTAATTCCCAAAAAGTTTCTAGAGAAGAATTACTGGCTTTTTCCATTGAGTAATGAATAGCATACATTTGGTGATCTCCAATAAAGTTATATAACCTCATTTAAATACACTAAGAAATACTAAAAATTTACATTGTGTTTATATTTTATGTTTCATAAATAAACCACATTTTCCCCTAATCATTGATTCTCAGGAGTTGCTTTTCTCAATAATGTACCTTTGATGTGACATCTTCATTCTTTCCTGTTTTCGCTTTATGTTATCTGTGAGTGCAAAACCAAATGAAAGAAATAGGTAGACCTAATCCCATGAAAAATGAAGTTAGGAGCCCCTTTCCACCTTTCCTTCTGTGTCTGAAAAATGCTCCGTGCAACTCCCATCCCTGCAAATGCTTCTCCCTTTTAAAGCAAGACTCCCTTTCTATTTTTTTTTATACCTTATACCCTAAACTCTGAAAGTTTTCAGGAGAAAAACAGAGAATAAATTAATTCACATGTAGGTGTTAATACATGTTAGTAGATCCACATTTGGCTTTTAAAGCTGCTAATGTGTGAAAAGGCAATACCTTTTCTCAAGGAACTTAATCTCTAAAAGTAGAAATTAAGCAATGTACTATGGAGTCACTGAACATGGTTTAGGGTAAGAGGGTCTGGCTGATATTAAACAAGTGATACTTCATATGCAATAGGTAATTCACCTGCTTAAATGTAAGGTCATACATGGGCATAAGAAATGCTAATTAGCAAATTACTTTTAAAAATATAAAAATACTTGTTTCTTTTAATTGTAATTAAATTGTTTTGTCAAATGACAAAAATCTACATTTTCTCACTTTCAAGCCTTCCCCCGCTACATTTGAAAAAAGCATGATTTTATGTTTTGGTTTCTTTCTTATGACATGAATGATAACCTCCCAAGCTATACACACACACACACACACACACACACACACACACACACACACACACTGTACATACACATGCATATAGATACATACCCACATGTGTACATATTCACATGTATATATTTATGTGTGTACACATCTATTTATATGTATATATACATATATGTACATGTATTTGTGTGTGCATTCCTCATTTTAGGATTTCTAATTCCTCATTTCAGTTGAGAATTTAGATATAAGTGAAAGTGAAATATGGTTTCCATATAATATTGTATATGTTATGCATAAATAATAATGGCTTGTTGTTGAATCATTTCAGACATGTTTGAGTTTCTGTGACCGACCCCATTTGCAGTTTTCTTGGAAAATATATGGGAGTGATTTGCCATTTCCTTCTGCAGCTCATTGTACAAATGAGGAACAGAGGCAAACATATTAAATAACTCACCCAGGGTCACACAGCCAGTCAATGTGTGAGGCTAAATTTGAACTCAGATCCTTCTGACTCCAGGCCTGGTTCTCTATCTACTGTGCCAGCTAGCTATCCCCAATTGCACAATTATTTTATAATCTATATCCTTTCTGTTGTTGTTTCTCTAAATATCTAACATAACATCTCAATTAACAAGTCAGAGGCGTTTATTATGTCTTATAATTATGCTACGACACTTTACTATTTAAGAATGTTCCTTCCTTTCACTTTCTTCCAAGAAAACCTTGGTAACTGAGAGTGCATGATTTTTATAAAAATCATTTAAAATAAAATACCGTATTAAAATGATATAAAATTTTCATTAAGAATTACTGTATAAGAGATAATATTATGACTTCAATGGTATTGAAATATACATAGAATTCCACATAAAGAAAATTCAATAAGAATAAACTGTGTTAGGTAATTCTACTTTGAATTCTCAAAGCACAAATGCAGAATTGTGGTTAGAATGACCAACATTATAAGCCAAGAAATTCTGTCACTGACTGCTTAGAAAATTAAAACTGATTTCCCCAGGGATGACTGTCCAATGAGGCTCACTACAATAGTATGATTGATTTCCCTAGGGAAAAAAAGTACCTGAACACTAAGTCTGATGTGATTTCACATCCAGTATGTGAGTTCCCTAGCAGAGACATGTTTGGCTGCTGGAACATATTGTCTTCCAATCTCCAAAAGAGGTGTTTACACAAATAGCTCTTCTCTAGGGGATTAAGAAGACAGTCTAAAATGGATCCTCTTTTACCTGAACACATGAGGGATTTGTAACTGTTAATAAGAATTTCTTCCAGACCAGTACTAATGTGAAAAGCAAGTAGGTCATTAATAATTAGCACAGAGTTCTTTGGGTAGATATAGCTGAAGTTTATTATATGTGGAAGGGGCTAAATTTACAGCATTGGTTTAATGTTCCCTTTGAATTCAAGTTGGAACTATAACATACCAACTCTGAAATGAAAAACAAAACAAAATTTAAATTGATGAAAAACAAAAAAAAAACAGTTAAAAAACACCTTCTGGTCATATGTAAAAAAAATGGACAAAAATAATAGGTCTTATTTTGGATGATATTATACACCAATCATCTTCTTAAGAACTAAATAGAGTTGTATATGTTTATTTCAGTGGGTTTTTGTGTATGTTTGGCACAAAATGTTGTTATTAGCTTCATTTATTCAAATAGAAAATTCTAAGCACTAAAAAAAATTATAATTTGCAGTTATTATTGACCCAATCACATCCTTTTAAAATTCTTACATATTAACAATGAAAAACTAATATTTGAATATTTTATACTAGAAATTCTTTGCCAAGTCTTTTATTTCATTGGGAGCTAAAGAGAGACATGTAATATAGAATTTACTTAGACATTAATTCAGGTAACCTTTGGAAAGTCATGCTAATGAAATAAACTTATTTGTCATGCCATGTTCTGGAAATTTGAAAATAACACACACACACACACACACACACACACACACATACACACACGTACAATTTTAGAACAGAATGGAGGTTCAGTCACGATAATATATAATCTACCTTTTGTAAATTATTGTAGAAATAAACTCATCCAATTCTTATTCAAATCAGGAAACTTGTCAACAGTTTCCTTAACACAATTCATTCAGGATTAATTTAAAATTTTCTGAAAATGAGTGTATAATGACTCTTCCCCTCTACCCCTTCCCCTTCTGCAAGGCAGTGGACTTCATTTCTGGACAATTTTAATTTCTAGGATTTTTCCTGCTTCATTCTTTATTATTATTCATTGTTATCACTATTAAGAACAGTAATGGCAATTAATAATGATAACTAAGCCCAGAGACAAAGACAGAAAGTCTTTCAGAGAATTTTTATGATCTAATGAACCACCCCCCCTCCTGCTTTTTTTCAATACTTTTGTAGGCAGCTCCTATAGATAGCTAGGTGGTGTAGTACATGGAGGATAACATTTGGTGCCGGGAAGTTCAAAGTTCAAATTTTATTTCAGGTACTGAGCAACTGTGAACCTAGGCAATTCCCTTAACCTTTCCTGTCTCAGTTTCCTCAACTCTAAAATGAGAATACTAATAATGCCTACCTCTTAAGGTTGTTCTGAGAATCAGAAAAGAATATTTGTTAAGTGCATTGCAAATATTAAGTTTTTTATATTATCACTATTATTGGTTTTATTATTATTATTATCTTTGATTAGTGAAAAATTCTTTTTTATCTGCTTCAATCCAATACTTTATATATGTTTACCTAAAAGCTAAAAACATTTATTGAATTCCTCAATATCAAAGCATTTTCAGATGTTTCTATTTCAATAATCAGTCTACTATATCCTTCCTATCTAGATCTCTTAATTGTATGAAATGCATTGAAGAACTATAATTCACATTAATTGATTATTATATTCACTGTACCTTACATTTGTGCCCTGCATTTTTTCACTTCTATGGAACAAAATGCATGCCAGGCTATTGTCCTATGATTCCCCACCATTCCTCCTTCCTCCTATATTGCATTGTCTTCCCCTTTACATTGCAAATTTATTGAAGGCCGGGAACTATGTTTATTAATTATAATCCACACAGTTAAAGCAATGCCTGACATTTCATAGATACTATATAAACGTGTGTGCATGTGTGCGAGTGTCTGTGTGTGTCTGTGTGTGTTTAATTTATTGGATTGGAATCAGAAATATTTTGACCTAGAGTTATCATTTTTTTTACATCATACAAAAAAAGTTCCAAATACCATGTTAAAGATTCCTACTTCCGTATTGATAAGTAAAATTCAAGACACAACTTATCATTTCTAATTCTTTAATTTCCCTTTGTCTCTGTATGTACTGTAGGGAGAACATCTCACAGTCTTTGGACTTTGGTAGAGGGCGTAAGGGCATGTTTTATACCAACTATTCAAACTATATATCTAATTAATAATTCTAATTAAAAGTTAAGTTTGGGTAACTGATATTAACTGACTTGTCAAACTTGAGTAATAGTACTAGAATTCCACAACCCCAGATCCTGGGTTAGTTTTAGAAGTTAGTCTGGGTTTCCCCTTCAAAGACTGACAAATGTAACAACCTTATTCTGGAGACTCAACCTGTCAATATAAGTGAGATGTAGGAGAATAGTGCTAGAGCACCTGCTACACTTTAAAAGAAATGGAAGTCTCTCTGTTCTGTTTTATAACAGTTTACAAATTTGCATGCAGGAGAATTATCAAGATGTCTCTGTTGACATTTTTTTCCTTCAGAAAATAATAGCATATGCCACAAATCTCAGAAAATTTAAGAAAACATGTTCCCATTTATGTGCTCATCATTTTGGGATTAAAACATTTATTAATCTTAAAAATTACCAAGTTATTCACAGGTAATATTATGTTATGAAGGCTTCCATCTTATTTTGACAGCTTACTCAATCAAGTGCAATTCCTCCTCCACTTCCTAAGCATGTGTTAAAAAAGTTCGCATGAGATTTAATGGAGCATTTTTTCACGTGAAGTCTATGTCTATGAAAGTCTTACAAGTCTCATTTTAACCATACACATTAATGTAGACTGGTATATATAGAAGTGTAAATCTACTTTAGAATTAAGTTTAACTTTAAAATGAAAGAAGATTAATACTGGTGCATGATATCTTCCTTTTGTTGGATTATTTTGAAATAAGTGGTGTTATATAACTCATAATTTTATTACCTTTCTAGTAATCTGTTCTAATATGGTATGATTAAATGGAATTCCCGGTTCCTTGAAAATCCTGATTTTACTACACTAATTATAATTCATCAATTCCACATCACATTTATGGAATGGATTTACAATATTACTAAAATATTTTAAAATAATAGTCTTTTGTTCATTTTCCAACTTGAAAACTTATGTCTTATTAAATTACTGCTGTGAGTCACTGATTACTGTCCCAGTCTCTCAATACCAAATTTAATGAAAGGAGAAATCAAAATCTTAAAAACCAAAGCTCTTGATTTAATTGGTTCCACACTTTCCTATTCAATACAAAAACTGTGTTACAGTTAATTTCATGTTTAAGAATCCTGAAAAAGATTATTTTACTCATCCCTGACATTTTTTTTAAATATTGATCGCAAAAAAGATAGTATAGTGTGTTAGAAAGGAAACATGGCATAATGCATAAAGATTTGTATCTGTTTCACAAATGCATAGGTTCAAATCTAGTCTCTGATACATCTGTATAACTTACTGGGACTACAAGTTATACAACAGTGTTTGATGTGTATTTGTGGAGGGATCTTCCTTACTGGAAAATTTAACGAACATCTGAAATCACAGACTCAGACCAAAATAACGAAACAGATACTGAACAACACAAAACAAAATAAAAATAAAATAAAATGCAGAGATAAATGAACAAATATATGGGATACATTTGTTCTTATACAAGGTATAAAAACAGTCCAGAACACAGGACAACTCATTTAAACTGCTACAAATGTAGTTTCATAAATATCTTCCTAGTACAAGCAATATATTCTAGTCAAGTTCAAAAGAACTCAGTTGCTGTCATACTCACTTTATGAATAAATCCTAATTTGGAAAGTTTTTAATGGAAAAGGTATATTTCATTATATATGTTATATACATCTTGTAAAATTCACATTGATATACACATACCTCCATGTTGTTGGAAAGAATTATTTTATCTATCTATCTATCTATCTATCTATCTATCTATCCATCTATCTATCTATCTGCATGAAATGACCTCTTTATTAGACAATCCCAGGCAATAAGACTTTAGTGGCCCTAAATGCCTCCTAAAATACTGTATGCCCTCTTTATATGATCATACTCTTTGCACTGAGATACATATCAATGATAACAAGGCTCCCTTTTAAAGCTTAGTATAAAATATTAAATATTTTCTTTCACTTTAATTTTACATTACTCTCCTGGGGGGATAGGGTGGTGGTGGTGGGGAATTAAAAGAAGTTAGATAAAGCCTGGATGCACTTCCATGATTAGGCAGCTTGGTAAAAATTGGTGGCTTTGTTCCTAACTGCTGTATGTGCAGATCCAGGCCCTGGAAAGTTGGCACCAAGTTATGGTTGTTTTCAAAAGTGTGCTATGAAAAGAGTAGACAGCTCTAAGCCAGGTTACAAAGTAGGAATGAGGAAACATTTTTTTTTTCCAGGAACAGAATTTCTGAAGAGACTCAGCTCTTTAGTTATTTCCAAAATGATGGGAGAAAGGAGGGTGGAAGGGAATTTCAACATAAGCTTCAAAACACTGTATGTATGAGGTGACTGGTTGCCGTTCTGAGGAGAGTATTGACTTAGGCAGGCCATTCCCTCCAGTCCTAGATGTAGAAATTGAGAGTTGACTGAGACTGAGCTTGAGAGAGGCTCAGTCGGTATGGAATTTACTAAGAAGTTTCTTCTAGAAACAGATGACTCGAGTTTTCCTTTCACTTCACCAAAGAAACCATTTTTTAAAAAAAACACTTGGGAAGCTCCTCCTTTATCCCAGTAGTGGATGGACTCAGAGAACGGAATCATCAGTGCAGCCACCTTGAAGGCCACATTGGAATTCCTGAAGGTTGGAGAAATCATAAAAGAGGACAAAGACTGCTGCTTCCACCACCAGGACATGGAAAATCTGATGTGACTGGAACCATATATCAAATTTTCCAGGAAAGAAGTGCTCAGGGATTTGGCCAGAATATAGCTCAGCTCCAGTGATATACATCTGTAACAGTAAGACAATAATAATGATGTAGATGATAATTGTCAAAATGCCTGTGTAGTTCTGTATCCCAAAGTATACAAGAATCTCCACATAGAAGATAGAAGAAGTAAATCATTTATTCAGACACCAGAGAACCATATCCCACAAGCCATTTATCCAGTCAGTCCACTTGATCATAACAGCAAGGAATCCAAAACATTCAATACACCCCAATAACCTGGAGCATGGCCATCCCAAAACCTCTTCGAGCCCCCACTGGGGTCTTCACAAAACAAACTCACAGTACAGCTAAGTTAGCCTGTTCAGTTCTAACAATTATGAGGGCAGTCATTAGCAGCCACTTGAAGCCATAACATCTTTCTCTCTTTCAACATTTCCTGTGACTTAACTTCCTTTTCCTGTCAGGAAGCTCCTCCTACCACATATGACATAGGCTTCCTGTGACATAAGCAGGTCATGTGGTCTATTAATGGGTGGGAAAGATCTTCAGATCTAATTGCTACTACAACATCACAGCCATGAGGAAGAACCAACCCATCTGCCTACTGTTGTGGCCTTGACAAAGCTTTCTGCAATAGTGAAGTGCATGGTGGGCACAACCCCATTCAAACCAAGTCCCAGGAACACTCCTGCTCTTGTTTGCCGGTGTTTGGGTGTAGCAAAATGGTCCCCCTGGACCACAATGATGGCAGGACACAGACAATGGAGAGGTAAATAGGACATGGCTGTGGAGAGCAGTAGAATGAGTAAAGAACCAGGGGACAAAGCTTTCCATGATCAGTAGAGCCATCCCTAAATAGTCCAATCCCTAAATAGTCCAATTTGGAAAACATCTGGGAGATATTTTCTGAATGACAATAGATGATGTGAAAGAGCCAGGAGAAGCTGAAGCAGAGCACAACATCCAGAAAATAAAAAATAACCCAAAGACCACTTTCTCCCGTAGAGGGGCCATGAAGTACATATTTGATCTGAGGGTGGTGAAGATTCCTAAAAAGAGAAACATCTCAAAACCAAGCAGATGGGCCAAATGTTACCAGTCTCATTGTCCTTCAGCCAGTCAGAGGGCACATCGTATGGGATAACCCATTAGCGTCTTTCTCATACCTTGTATACAAACCCCTCCATCTTCTCCATGGCATGGGGGGCTTGTAGAGGCAATGTCAGTACCCACAACTCCTCTTCTTCTTCTTGGACATGTTTTCTCTTCAACTTTTGTGGAACTGGGAGTCATTCATTTACCCTTCTCTATTAATAGTGGTCCTAGCTCAGTGAGCTCCATTGTGTCTGCTTCTCAGTTACTGGCTGGTGCCCCATTGCCCTGCCCCACCACAGACCCTTTGCAGGAAGACATCTGGTTGGCACCCCACACAACCAGCAGCTTCAGTATGTTTGAAAGTTGAAGCTTCCCAGTCCTAGGAGGCAAAAATCTCCCTTTGATGGTAAACCAGGCCAAGCTCCAGCAGCAGCGGCTGCGGCAGCGGTCAAGGTCTCTGACTGTGCTGCCTTCCTGGGAGCTACATCGCTGGCACGGGCAACAATGTCAACCTCTGCCTCAGCCCCAGAGGAGGAGAATCTCCCCCCTGCAGATAAATATTTTAAAAAGGACACCTTGCTTATTGTTATTTTTTTTAATGAATCATCGTTATGGAAATAAAACAACCCTGTTCTTTGTTGTCATGCTTACTCAATCCAGATAAAGAAACATTAAACTGCTACAGCATGCAATTCTTCACTAAGCATACAAAGTAAAGTATGATATAGATTCTGCCATCAAAGAAGATATAATCAAATGGACAAACATTTAAACAAACACAAAAAAACCCCAAAAAACTAAGGCATAAGGGAGAATGGGAGAATGAGAGATCCATGTAAATATAGTGGAAAAA
>CM053626.1:270739535-270754556 GCA_028646595.1 Phalanger gymnotis
GGGGGGGAGGGTAGAAATGAGGAGAAAATTTGTCATTCAAACTCTTGTGAAAATCAATGCCGAAAACTAAATACATTTAAAAAATGGTTAGTTCTTACCCAAAGCTCAGATTTTGGGATTTATCTAATACTAGATTGATATGATCATTTATCATTGTGTATCTAATTTATTGCATTGATCCAACACTGTATTTCTTAGCCAGTACAAGATTGTTTTTTTTTAATACTCCTTTTAATATAAATTGATATTCTTGACTTTTTTGTTCTTCTTATTGAAGTTTGATATTAATTATTTAGCTCTATGAAATAATTTTTGGTAATTTGATTGGTAGGGCACTTTTCATTTTTGATACTAATATTTTTTTTCTTTTTTTTAATCAAGTGGATCATTGTTTTATTTCTGCTGTCTTATTGATCTCATTCTCTTTAATGAAATTGTGTCTACTTTGCCCTTTCATCTACTCATTCTTTAAATGAGATTATTTAATTTCCAATTATTTTTTTAATCTATGCTTCTATGAACTTTCATTAAATATAATTCTTTTACTACATTATGTTCTGAAAAGTGTCTATGTAATATTTCTGCTTTTCTATATTTGCTTCTGAGGTTTTTATGTCCTACTACATGATCAATTTTTTTTTTGTGTGAATTTCTCATGTACCCCTGAGAAAAGGGTATCTTCTTTTTATTTCCCATTCAGCATTCTGCAGAGATCTATCATATCTGATTTTTCAGAGATTCTGTTCATCTCTTTAATTTCTTTCTGATTTATTCCTGGTTAGTTGTTTTTTTTTGTTTGTTTTTGTTTTGTTTTGTTTTGTTTTTATCAAGTTCTATATGGGACAAGTTGATTTCAATCACTGGTGTAGTTTTACTATTTGTTCCTGCAATTCATTCAATATTTCTTTTATTAACTTGAATTCATATATGTATATATATAATGTATATGTATATAATTGCATATATGTTTAGCATTTATATTACTTCATTCTCTATGGTGCCTTTTAGCAGAATGTAGTTTCCTTATTTATCTCTTTTAATTAGGTCTATTTTTGCTTATGCTTTGTGATCTTAATTGTTATCCCTCTTTTTTTTCTTCAGCTGAAGCAAAGAAGACTCCAGCATTTTATTTTAAATGCTTGTCTCTGTTTTAAGTGTGTTTCTTATGAGCAACATATTGTGGGAGTCTGGTTTCTGATCCATTTTGTTATCTGTTTCTGTTTTATGGATGAGTTCCTCAAGCTCACATTCATAATTAGTGATTACTAACTATGCATTTTCTGCCATCCTGTTGTAACAACAATGCTACTTGCCACTACTGTGACTGTGTAAGACCAATAACACTAGCACACAGAAGGGCTGCTAGCACAAGTTCTTTTATCAACTTTTCTAAGGAAAGCAACTTTAAGGGGTTTACAATTTCACTTTAATTAAACATACATATATCATTTGCTTAGTTCAAGGGAAAAAGTTAGCACCCTGAACTTCAGAGAAAACACAAACAGAAATTACAAGCAGAAATTATATAAACAGAGCAAAATAACACAAATCAGCATACAGGCTTCTAGCTGTCTGTGCAACACATTACGTATATAATTACCAGAGAAAGAAGCACCAACATCTGGGATTTTCAAAGCTGGAGAGTTCCTTAATGGCTACCCAGACTCTTGCCTGGTCAAATGACACAACACTCTTCCAGGAAGTGAGCCCCAGATCAAAATGCTACAGTCTGAGCATATATATGCTTTTTCAGGGTCAGAGGGAATCACGACCATGCCACTCAAACCCATGTAACCTAGGCCTTCCCATGACTTAAGCAGATCATCAAAGACTCCTGATTCAAGCAGAGACTCTTGATTGAAACAAAGGCACGACTCAAAGGCATTTGATTGCCTTAATGCTGAGAAGCACTCCAAAACAAAAGACAGCAAAAGTACTGCTTTACTTGCCATTACATCTATTTTCTTCTATTTATCCATCTCTCAGTCTTTCTATGTGTCTGTGTCTATGTCTTTCTCTGTATCTGTCTCTCTGTCTCTTTGCCTCTCTCTCTGTCTCTCTATCTCTCTCCCTCTTTCTGTCTCTCTCTGTCTCTCTGTCTCTGTCTCTGTCTCTGTCTCTCTCTCTCTGTGTCTCTGTCTCTCTCTCTCTCTGTCTGTCTGTCTCTCTCTCTCTGTCTGTCTCTCTGTCTCTCTGTCTCTCTGTCTCTCTCTCTCTCTCTCTCTCTCTCTCTCTCTCTCTCTCTCTCTGTGTGTCCTGTTTCTCCTTTAAAGTCTCTTGTGCTTCTCACCACTGTCTCCATTTATGTACCTTCATTTTTGCTAGCTCACCTTTTTATTATCTCCTTGGCTTCCTATTTTTTTGTTGAGTACAATAGATTCCTATATCCAAATTAGTACAGACAACACATACACACACACACACACACACACACACACATACACATGCAGACACTCACACACACATGTACAAACACAGATAAGTATAGATATTTCCCCTTTTGAAAGAATTTAGATGAGAGTAAGTTTCAAGAATTTCCTCCCCCACTTTCTACTCCTTCATAAATACTCTTCTTCATTGTGTCTCTTTCATGTAGGATGATTTCCCCTTTCTTCCTCTCTCTTCCCCTCTCTCCCAGGGCATCCTGTTTCATGTCTTTATGGGTTTTTTTCCCCCACATGATCCCAAGGTAATTGACTCATTCCCATGCCTTCTGTCAATGTAGAATCTTGCTGACTCTCCTAATAATGATAGAGTATTTAGAATGTATACATATCATCTTCCCATTTAACAGTATAAGTTTAACCTTACTATATCCATTGTGTTTTCTTTCATGATAAACATTTTATGCATCTTATAATTCTTATATTTATTTCTGAAATATAGAATAAGAAAAGAAAAACATAAACTTAAATATTGAAACTTAAATACATAATAAGAAAAACAAGCATATCATCTGCACAACAGAATGCAAGAGAGGATTCAAAATATATGGCAATAAAGGTCCATTTCAAGAAAGCCTATATAGTAAGTACTATGTGTTGTGTTGAGAGCTTTCTTTGCTGTCTTGTTAGTTTTCTTTTGTTCTTTGCTATGCATTTATTTTTATTTTGTTTTTTTTTCCTCCCTTTATCTTCCCCCCACCTAGAAGGCTAAAATTAAGCATGGATATATGCATATGTAGATATATAAATACCTATATATTTAAATACAGAAACATACATACATGCACATATAGACATATACTTTCCCTAACAAATTCTACTTCTGATCTTTGTTTTTGTTTGTGCATATCTCTTATTTTCTATCCCTCCTGACTCCTCTATTTTACTTCTATCCTCTACATTGCCCTCTTATTACTTAACCTACCACCCCTGCAACGATCCCTCCCTTACCCTCCAATTCCCTTAAATCTAAACACCGTTCTATACTCTCCTTGGACTTATTTCCTCACCCTCCCCTCTTAAGATACCCCCCTTATCCTCTCCCCCTCCCTATCCCCTTATCATTTTATTTCTTTCTGAATTTAGAAGACATTTATACTCATATATACATATATATATGTATTATTCCCTCTTGAACCCCTTCCTGATGAAGCTAGACTAACAGCCCTCCTCCCCCATTTAATTTCTCTGTGTGTGTTCTTCCTCTCATACCTCATTTATATAAAATAATTACTATTTTTAGTTGTTCCTAAATGGCATTACTTTTTAAAATCATATCATTCTCAGGTCATCCCAATCTTTTTTTTATGAACTACCTAGTTAAAAATAACTATCTTAGACATATGTATTATGTTTTACATATATAAAAGGCAAACATTCTGTCCTTATTGGGTTCATTGTAATTAGTCTTTGATATGTACCATATATTTCTCTTGACTCTTCTATGTCAAATTTTCTATTAAGTTCAGGTTGTTTATTTTTTGTTGTTGTTTTTTTAAACAAAGTCCAGAAAGTCTGACAGCTCATTAAGTGTCCTTTTTTTTCCATTCAAGATTAGGCTTAGCTTTGCTGGGTATGGTATTTTTGGCTGAAACCACAGTTCTTTTGCTCTTTAATATGTATTATTCCAAGAGTTGTGGTGTTTTAGTGTCATCATTGCTAGGTCTTGTTTGAATCTAATTGTGCATCACCATATTCATTTTTTTTTTCTTTTTGTTCGTAATATGTTATCTTTGAGCTGGGAGTTTTGGAATTTGACTATAATATTCCAATGCATTTTCCTCATAGGATCTCTTTCATGTGGCAATCAGTGGATTTCTTTTTCTATTTCTACTTTCCCTTCTTGTTCTAATGCTTCAGAACAGTTTTCTTTAATTATTTCTTACAGTATTATATACTCACTCTTTTTCAATCATAGCTTTCAGGCAGTCTGATTATTCTTATGTTTTCTCTTCTTCATCTGTTCTCCAGATCAGTTGTTTTCCTTAGGAGAGGTTTCACATTCTCTTCTATTTTTTTTTCTTTATATTTTGTTTTATTACTTCTTGATCTCATAGCTTCACTGGCTTCCACTTAGCCAATTCTGATTTTCAAGGAGTTGTTTTCTTCCTTAAGATTCTGGATCTCCTTTTCTAATTGGTTGATTTTCTTTTTATAATTTTTTTCTTGTATAGTCCTTATTTATTTTTTAGTTTTTTCTCAATTTCTCTCATTTGATCTTTATTTTTTTTTACTGTTTCTTTACTTTATTTTTCTTGGTTTTGGTTTTTTTTTTGGTCTGTGTTTCCTTTCACAGAATGACTTACATGGAAATATGTTTTGTATGACTACACATGTATAACCTATGGCAAATTGATTGCCTTCTCAATGGTAGGGGGAAAGGAGGGAGGAAGAGAATTTGGAACTCAATTTTTTTTTAATTTCATTTGATCTTTAAAGTCTTTTTAAAGTCCTTCCATGTTTTTTGAAGTGACAACCATTTGACATTACTCTTTGGGCTAGAAAAGGGTTTCTTTGTTTCAGTATCTTCCTTTGGGGACATCTCCATTCTCTATTCCTATAGTAACGCTCTGTGGTTGAATTTTTTTCTCTTTTGCCTATGATTTATTTTATTGGTAGTAGCTCAGTTTTAATAATCACCTCTAGTCCTGGGTCATGGGGAATGGTGCCTCCAGCTTCAGATCTTCCTTCATTTCTCCCTCCTGGCTTGGAATTGGAGCCAAGACCTAGAATCTCTTGTAAGTGCCCACAGCTAGTGGGGTCCCTGCCATTTTCTCCAGCCATTCTGATGATTTTTCTTATAGGCAGAATGTTAGAACAGGTATTCCTGTCTTCAAGGCCAGCTCTCTGTCTAGTAGGTCACGCTTTTTTTCTCAAGGAGAACAATAAAATAATCTTCTTTTTAAATTAATGAGGTTATCTTTTTTAAAAAAAAAGATCTAGACCTGTTTTCCTGTTATTTCATCATTGTTATAACTCCAAAAATGGAAATTCCCTCTATTGATTTATTGAAATAGATCTGAAAAAGCACTTTAGAGAATTTCACTGTGAGGAGAGATACTCAGGGCTTAAGGGATTTGTCTACGGTCACGCACCTGTTGCAGAATCAGAAGCCTGGTCTTCCTAAAGACATTTCCTAACAAGTCCTGCCTGGGACAGATGTCTCTTCATTTTGAATTCTATACAGGATTGTAATGCTACAAATATACTTAACCAAATGAAAACTTTAAACTTTTATTAAAAACAAACTTTAAGGATGGATATTTATATTGCATCCTTCACAAAGTGAAAAAAAAAACATTTACTTTTATTTTCAGCAGCATCTTTGTAGTCTTTCCCATTTCTTGACAATATTTTGGTGGTCATAACCATTTGTGAATTTTCTAAAGACAGCCCTGTAATTAAAGAATAACAGTAAAAATAACAGCATACCCATTTCTGTGGCAAAATAGGGGGCAAAACTGACAAATGTATGCTATCAATCAACTAAATTATTTGAAAACTATTTAAATTAGTAGCAATCATTTACTACACAGAGGAAATAATCCTGTTATGGAAATGATAACAAGAGGGGGAATTATTCTGAGGCAGTAGGAGGCTCAGCTGGAGGAGATAATTAGGTAATGACTGGTTAATTGGTAGAGTGAGAAGTTTGTGGTACAGGTATATTAAAGCATATTAAAGAGTCCCAAGAGACTAAGCAAGGAAGTAGGCAATCAAGTGTATTAGCCAACACACAGACTCATCCTTTCTTAAAGAAATCTAATAGTGTAATCTTTTTTTCTGGAAAAATAACTAATTTGTCTCATATATGCTAAAAATATCTAGTGGAAACAATTAGAAGTTGTTTAGAAGCAGAAAATCATGAAAATTAAGTCATCATTGAGAAGTAAATTATATATTAATGTTTCATTTTCATTCATTCTCAGCCCATGAATATATAATAAGAACATTTTCTGAAGAGAAAAAGACTGGTTTTATAATCTTAAGTTTATAAACTTTTTAACAGCAGAATTGGACTATCTTAAAAAAGAAAACTGATTAAGAGTTCCCTAGGGTAGAAGGCCACTAGGAAGAATTTTCAGCTGCAGAATAATAAATAATAAATATTTATTGAAATGTAAAAAAAAAATGTTGTTCATGGATATGGAACCATTCAGAAATTGCAAGTTGAACACAGTACAACAAAAGTAAAAGAGTGAAAGATATTGGAAGTACAGAAGGGTGATTCTATGTTACCTATTAGAAAAATAGTATAAAACAGACATAACATAGATGTGTGGTTTGTGGTCTGCAGGATCAAAATAAATTCTTTTAATGAGTGATGTTTCATCAAAACCTGTAGCTGAATTCACATAAAGAAAGGGACAAGAGAAAAAGAGTATAGATTTTCCTTATACAATCTTTGTTGAGCTGCTATTTGAATTGTTTGTGTTTTATTTGAAAGAATTGTTTTCACCAAGTCAGTATTATATCCATTTACTTGGCACCTCATATTATCTAAAGTGGTACAGAGAAGTTCACAATGACCACTACTGTGACTTAATTCCCCTTTCCCAAAAAGAACTCATTTGGCCTTGCTTTGAGCCCAGCATAGTGAGGCCATTTTAGTCCTCTTCAAGTACAAAGGACAACAACCAGGAATTGGGATTTTATGGGGAGTTGAGGGAAAATGAGTACCTCTGGTGTGAGGGCCACCAAGGTATGCATAAGCCTGCTTTCCACCTTTGGCATCCACCTGCCAACAAACTCTTACCTGTGATTCCACAAAGCTGTAGGAGTCATAGTTGCCACACCCTGACAAAACCATTTTGGTAGACAGGATAAACAATATTGATGATGGCATGAGTTTGAGTTAGAGTGGTGTCTACCCCAAGTGTGTGGATCCTTTCCCAGTGGAATAGGCAAATGTCAACAATTTATTCCAATGGGCCATGAAATCATTTGAAACAGGAACTTTTCTCAAAGTTATAACATAACTCAAATGTAAACCTATTGGGAGGTCATCTACTTAGCTATCACTAACAGTTGACAACAAATTACCTTCTAGCAGTTTGATCATCAGAGAGAATCATAGAATTAGCTGGGCTATTTCACTCTGGCAAGGAAAAAAGAAATTCAGAGATGAATGTTTGGTCACCAGTGTTTCATGACTTTTGGAGTCATCTTTAACTTATAAAAAGGGCAGAATTTCCTTAATTCAAAATGGTGCTTTTCATTCAGTCATAGAATCAAATGTTTTCTGAATAGGGAGTGACCTCAATGGCCATTTATTGCATAACATACATGAAAAATAGTTCACTATATACAATTTACCCAATAAATAATGACTTATATTTTACTCAAAGATTCTCAATGGAGAAGAGCCTAGTGCATCCCAATTATTATTTCCATTCTGCAGCTGAAGAAAATGAGGCACCTAAGTTAAGTCCCTTGCCTAGAGCCCCACAACAAATGTTTCAGGTAGTTTTCAAAATCTGGTCTTCCTGACACCACAACCAGCACTTTGTCCACTATGACACCTAAATTCCTTACTCATTATCTTTCTCCCTCCAAATCTTTCACTCTTCTCAATGTTCCTATTAGTGTCATGGAAGCATGATCCTCCCAATTGCCTAAGCTTGCAATCTCAGTGTCATTCTCAACTCCTCACTCTGAATTAATATCTATATCCCCATCTGTTGTTAAATTTTGTATTTTTTCTTCATAATATCTCTTGTGTATATTATTTTTCTTCATTCATACAACTACAACACTTGAACAGCTCTTTATTACTTCTTGCCTCAAATATTGCAATGGCCTTCTAATTACTTTTCTTGCCTTGTGTCTCATGAGTATAATTTGTACTAGGCTCAGCAACCCAAGGGAATTTCATGAAACACAAGACTGATCAAGTCATCCCTTACTTAATAAATTCCATAAGGATATAGATCTTTTTCACTGACCACCTAGCTGCTGACAAAAGCTCTCAAATAAGATAATCATAAAATTTCAAAGTTAGTACATAACTCAAATGCAAATAAGATCCTCTCCTATAACATATTGATATGTCATTAACTGGCTGTAAATGCCCTGCCAGTGATGGGGTAAATATTTATTCCCTCATCATAAGGTACTTCTTTCCACTTTGGAATAGATCTTTATTTTCAGGATTTTTTTTTCCTTTTGACTGATATAATTCCTAAGTACAGAACTAAATAAAACATAACAACTAGAATTTGATTTCAGAGCCATTCTAAAACATTTTTACACCTACTAGTCTATGATAGCTATAACACCTTTAGTCCCAGATCTCTGTCATATTCCACTATATAAAATATGTAATTATTGTTTTTTACTAATTTGTAATTGTTTTTGTCTATTGTTTTGTTCAATTAAAACATTTTCAGATGTCTGAACTACTTATAATTGCAACAATTTTAAATATATATCACTAGTATCTCCTTTGCTCACCATCATTCTCCATGAGACAGGATTAATTTGGGTTTTATTCACTTGGCAGTCATACAGTTATGTACTGTCTTTTTGAAATATACAGAAGAGTGAAAGAAATAATTCTTCACTGAAAGAGAGAATAAGTTTGACTGTTGACAAGATTAAGACAAGAGTTTCTACAGCATTTACTCAGCACAGAAGATAAGGGTAATTTTTCTGTGAAGGAAAAGATTCAATCATGGTATGCAGTTACTCAAATCTTATTCAATTCTGTTGCCAATGATTGTATTTCTGCTATTTTGAGAGTTATATTCTCTCTCTCTCTCTCTCTCTCTCTCTCTCTCTCTCTCTCTCTCTCCCTTTTCTCTCTGTATGTATGTATATATGTGTGTATATATATATATAGTGTGTATGTATATAGATGTGTGTATGTATGTATACACACATATTATGTGTATATACACATTTTTCTTTCCTAGTTTTACTGAATATTCCTCAATAACTAAACTTGAGCTTCTTGACTGCTCTGTAGTGTTTTTGCCCACAATTGAGAATTAAAAAAAAAAGACACAAAACCTCCAACCCTTTAACAATAGCTATGGCTGAGCTATTTAGAGATTGGTCAGTCCAATAATTAAAATTTTTAACTCTTGTACTCAGTAATATTTTTCTTCACTATATGAAAATTTGACAATTTTCCACTTTTTTATAGTTGTAGAACAGGTGAAACAAGTTGAAAGAAATTTGTTGGAGCGAAATTTGATAAGGTACAGCTTATTGGTGAAAAAAATAGCTCTTTATATCAAAGCAACATTATTCCATGTATTCATTTTCAAAATGGGGAATGGTGAAGACAATATACTCTGACTCCTATTGATCCTAATTTTTTTTCGTTGTTTTTGCCTAAAATCCATTACCTCCTTTTCATGGTCAATTGAATCGTCAGTATGATATGGCAGCCAAAAAGTTCAAAGAACCCAAAGAAAAAAATCAAGTCTCCTAGTATTCTTTGATAATTAGATATTTGGTGTATTGTATTCAGTCCTGGCCATCATATTTTAGGCAGGATATTGATAAAATAATGTAATTGTAATTAAGGTGGGATTTTTTACTGTTTTCTCTTTTGGAGCACTGAGGTAATCGTGTGCCTTTGATGCGTCTGGCCTTAGTTTCTTTGATTGAATCAAAAGCCTTTGACCTTCTTAAGAAACAAGAAAGCCTAGTTCACACAGGTTTGAGTCCCACAGTTGTGTTGCCCTTTGACTCTGAACAGGGTATCTAAACTCAGAGCTTAACATTTTGTTTTGGGGGCTTTCACTCACTGGAAGAGTGTTGTATGCTTTACCCAGACAAGATTCTGGGGAGCCGCTGAAGCCCCCAGTCTTTGAAAACCCAGATGTTGGTTCCTCTCTCTCTGGTAACCATGTAATTCTTTGGTCAGACAGCTAGCCTGTCTGTTGATAACTGTGTGTGTTTCCTCTATTTATATTGTCTTTGTTTGTAGTTTCTGTTTGTATTTGCTCCAAAGTTCAGGGTACTGGCTTTTCCCCCCTGAACTAAGTGAATGGCATACGTATGCTTAATTAAGGTAAGATTGTTAACCCCTTAAAGTTGCTTTCCTTAGAAAAGCAGATCAAATAATCTGTGCTGGCAGCCCTTTTGTGTGCTGGTGTTATTGGTCTTACAAAGCCACAGCAGTGGCAAGAAGCATTGTTGTTGGAAATAATTAACATTCAAAGAAGGTAAACTGGTCTGGCAAATGGTCTTAAGCTCATTCCATCTATAAATGAGTTGAAGGACATAAAGATGTTTAGTTCAGAAACAGACGATTGTCTTTTTTTGGGGAGGGGGAGGTGTGAGTGTGATGGTAATGATAACATGATAATCCTCAATTTGAGGGGAGATTCTCATCTCAAAAGATAACTAGATTTATTATACTGAACCTAAGAGAACAGAATTCAAAGTAATTCATGGAAGTTGCAAAGAGGCAAATTTGTGTTTGATGTGAGGTAAATTTTCATAAAAAATGGAGCTATTAAAAAGTGGAATGGAGAACCTCAGGAGAAAGTGAGTTCACCATAACTAAAAGTTTTAAAGCAAAATCTGGTTGATTACTTGTCAGATGTCTTGGACAGAAATTTATTGTTGTGAGTTTTACTGGATAGACCCTAACATCTCTTCCTGCTCTGAAATTTTAATGAATTCTATCATTTATTAAGTATCTACACAAGTCTCTTCTTTTCTTTTTTTAAATGTTCATTTTTAGTTTTCAACATTTATTTTTATAAGATTTTGATTTCTAAATTTTCTCCCCTTTCTTTCCTTTCCCCCTCTCCAAGATGGCATGCCATCTGACATAGGCCATACATTTACAATCATCTTAAACACATTTCCACCTTAGTCATGTTAAAAAGAAGAATTAGAACCAAAGGGAAAAATGACTAGAAAGAAGAAATAATAAAAAAGAGAGAAAATAGCATGCTTTGATCTTCATTCACACTCTATCTTTCTCTGGACATGGATAGCATTTTCCATCATGAGTTTTTTGGAATTGCCTGAGATCTTTTTATTGCTGAGAAGTATTAAATCTATCAAAGTTGGTCATCACACAGTGATGCTATATATTGCTGTGTACAATGTTCTCCTGGCTCTGTCCATTTCATTCAGCATCAGTTCATGCAAGTATTTCCAGGTTTTTCAGAAGTCCTCCTGCTCATCACTTCATATGGAACAATAGTATGCCATTACATTCATATACCACAACTTGTCCAGCCATTCCCCAATTGCTAGGCTGTAACAATAATGCTACTAACAGCTGCTGCGGAGGTGTAAGACCAACAAAACCAGCATACAGGAGGGCTGCTAACACAGGTTCTTTGATCTGCTTTTCTAAGGAAAGCAACTTTAAGGGGTTTACAATCTCACTTTAATTAAACACACACACACGCACACACACGCACGCACGCACACGCACACACACATACACCATTCACTTCATTCAGGGGAAAAAAGTCAGCACCCTGAACTTCAGAGAAAACACAAACAGATATTCAAAGCAGAAATTATATAAACAGAGCAAATAGCACAAATCAGCAGACAAGGCTTCTGTCTGTCCATAGCAATACATACATAGCCACCAGAGAGAGAAGCACCAACATCTGAGCTTTCAAAGCTGGGTGGGGGTGGGCCTCTTTAATGGCTATCCAGAGTCTCATCTGGCCAAATCACATGAATAGTCTTCCAATGAGTGAGCCCTCAAGCAAAATGCTAACCTCAGAGTATATATATGTATATATACATATATATAGATAGATATAGATATATAGATATGTAGATATAGATATATAGATATACTTCAAGGTCAGAGTGTGTCACAAGACTTAGGCTTAGTCTCTTGATTCAATCAAAGAGTCAGTCAAAGGCACTTGATTGCCTTAAGTCTTGCTTTGTTTGCCATTACATGGGCATGCCCCCAATCAATTTTGTTTTGTTATCTTAGCCAGTCTGGTACCTTATAGTTGTTTTAATTTGCATTTCTCTAATAAATAAAGATTTAGAGCATTTTTTTCATATGACTATAGATAGCTTTACTTTCTTCATCTGAAAATTTCCTGTTCATTCAAAAATGCTTAAAGCAGCTCTTTCTGCAGTGGGAAGAATTGGAAACGATACAATGTTCAGCAATTGGTCAATGAATGAACAAGTTGTAGCATATGAATGTGATGGAATACTATTGTGCTACAAGCGATGTTGAGTAGGTAGATTTCAGAAAAACCTGGATTCACATGAAATGATATTGAGTGAAGTGAGCAGAACCAGGAGAACATTGTACATAATGACAGCATCATTGTGAACCCAGTTAGAACAATGTCACCATTTTCTTCAGCTTTCTTCATGACCTAATGAGTACAAGTGAAGACAAGGGATGGTGGAAGTAATCCACATCTGAGGTTGGGCATGAGATCTGAGGGAAGATAAAGTGTCAAGGTTCTCCAAGGAAGAGTGCAACTTGGAGTAGAACTGGTTCACCAAGGTGCCTAAATTGTAAAAGGAAGAGAATTTAGCCAGTGCAGCAGTGATGGCCTAGAAAAGGAGAGTGGAAGGATTAGAGATAATTGTGAGGACTAAGAATAGAGTTTGGAGCTGAAAGACAGAGAGAAATGTGGAATAACAACTGATTATGGTCAAATAAAGGGATTCCAGAGTTTTGGAAGATGGATGCACTTGGTGCAAGATAAAGAATATGACCATTTGTATGTGAACTTGTGGGACAGAAGAATAAATAATGGGAAATAGACATGATTAGATATTTACAGTCTAGGATATTTGAGGGAGTAACAATATGCAAAGTGAAGTTTCCTATTGAGAGGACAAGAGATGTGAAGTAAAGAAAAAAGTAATTAAGGAAAAAAATACATGCTAAACATCAAATCAATTGAGGAAGGAAGGAGAATATCCAGGAAATTTGTAAACAGTCACTAGAATCTCCATAGGGTGATACATTTTGTTTGAAAAAACCACAAAGGAAGAGAGATTGTTGAGTGATGGTTGTACAGGGAGATCCAAGAAATGGTGATAGGGAGCTAGAATTAATCCAATTCCACAATCACAACCAGTGAGTTAAGAGTAACAAAATGCCATCAGTGTTGGAAAAGGTAATTAAGGAAACTGTATTAGGGAACCATATATCAGAAAGTACAAGAAAATGGAGAATAAGGGAAAGGGAACAACCTTAAGATGAAAGCTAGTTTGTTTCCTGAGGAACAAGCATTCAAGAGGGTGTAGAGAAAGGAATGAGTCGTTTTGTAGTGGGATGTTGGTAGACTTGGGTTGATGGAGTCAGGGATAAAGGTTCATTTAATGGGAGGCAGAAAATGAAATTTGAATAATAGCAACCTGGTATTCATAATCACTAGCAAGCAGTGGCGGTGGTAGAGTGGAATTATGTTAACCATTAGGGAATAAGTTTAGGTATGTTACTTTGAAATCTTGGATCATTGGACTTGGAAATCTTGAAGCCTTGGATCATTGTATTCCTGAAAAGAGCTAAGCATATCATAGTTAATCAATGTATAATGTTGAATTAATTATATTGTGATTTGATAGATAAACAAGAAGAAAGGGTTCAAAATATGTTTTATTCTTGATTTATTCTAGATCATGATTGAACTCATTTGGTTTGTGTTAGTAGTTCTGTTCCTAGATAGATCATAAATTTGCAGCTGGAAGGAATTTTAGGGAGTATATAGTCTACCTTCTTCTTTTTAAAGATGAGAACCTCAGGCACAGAAAAGGGAAGCGAATTTTCTCAAACCAGGCACATGTCATAGAATTAAAAACAAACAAACAACAATTTCCTATATGCAGATAAAGCTTCATTTTAATGACACTAACCTTAAATCTAGTCAGCTGTCTCACAAATGTAGAGTACTGTATAATAAGGTAATGTGAGCATGTGAATGGCTCACTGGAAAGCCATCACTACAGACTAAGGAGTTTTGAAGCATCTGCCTACTCACTGGCATGTGAACAGCATTTCACATAACAATGAATCAGCTTATTACATTTGGAGCAAGTGGAGCAAGGTTCTGTTTTATTCAGTTGGAAAGTAAAACATTTGTTGCTTCCATTTTTCTTTCCTTCCTGGAATCTAAATGCTATAGAGAGTTACTTTTTTTTTAAAGATGGTGGACGAATTTTCCTGAATAACATCAAAAAAATTGGGTTAAGTACCTCAAATAAGTTTCCAGACTATAAAATAGCCAGCTGTAATTTTGCAAAATGATGCCTACTTATGTTACATGGCAAAATATGTAAATTCTCCCTCCTCCTTTTTTTTTTTTCTTCATGAGATATGCACAAGAGCTTAGCATTAAGGGAGTTTTCTCAAGTGTAAACACCCTTTGATTAAGGTGCTTTTGAAGGAAATTATGTTTATTTTTATTTTATTTTATTTTTTTACTTTTTGGAATTCTAAATGAAGTAGTAAAATGAGGGCACCATTTTGTTCATCCTAATAGGCTCTTTGTGTGATATACGTTTGTTACATTACCTCTAAAGTCATTATTTTGGGCAGTACATGTTCAGTTCTTATATCTAGTTAAGTTCTAGTTTAGTATATAGAATAGCATAGTTTCTTCTC
>CM053626.1:270755056-270772198 GCA_028646595.1 Phalanger gymnotis
TGTGGCCAGACTCCCCACTCCCCTAAGGCTGCAAGCTCTGATGTGCTAGAGCTCTTTTTTATACTGAGACTGAAACTCAGGACTGCAACTCAGATCTGAGTATGAACAATGCAACAGAGTCTGGTCCCTTTTGCCAGCCGTGGGACCCCTATAATCTCCTTCTGACCCGTTGTCTGGCCACTTTGCTATCTGTGGGCTAGGGAATCTGGAAGTCACCATTGCCTTGTCTCAGTCACTTCCCCAAGACCTGCTGCTGGTATGCTGGGGTCTACTCTGTGCTTGCACAGCCTCTGCTGGACTATGCACTCTCACCCTGGTGCAACAGACTTTCCTGCTGACCTTCAATATGTCTTGGACTAGAAAATCTCTTCACCCTATGTTTTTGCTTTGCAGGTTCTGTCACTCTAAAATTTATTTTGAATCATTATTCAAAGTTGTTTGGATGGGAATTTGAGAGGGCTTAGATGAGTTCCTACCTTCTCTCAGCCAACTTGGCTCCACCCTGCTTCTTTTCCCTCTTTTCCATTGTCCAATCCATCCATCATACAAATATGACAATTTTGATTCATAGGTTTCCTTACAGCTTCCTTTTTTTTTTTTTTTTTACTATTGTTCAGTTGTTTCACTCATGTGTGATTTCATGCACTTATTTGGGCTTTTCTTGGAAAAGATACTGGAATGTTTTGACATTTCCTTTTTCAACTGCAGATGAGGAAACTGAGGCAAATAAGGTTAAGTGACTTGCTCAGCGTCACACAGCTAGCAAGTATCTGAGGCTAGGTTTGAACTCAAGTCTTCCTGACTCTAGTCCTGTCACTCTATCTACTGCACCACCTATCTGCCCATGTCTTTCTGTAAGTTTCTTAAATAGTTTTCTTGCCTACTAACAAAATTCTTAATCTGGCATTTATTGCTGCTGCTGCTGCTGCTACAGATAAAACTATGGTGATAATGATGATCATGACAAAGATTATAATTTATATTTTTATTTCATTTTAAAGTTTCCACTTATCCATAAAATCTGGTGTTATGTCACTTTACCACCTGGAGTTACAATAATCTCCACATACTTTGTACTCTAAGAAAATTATACTCTTTATCCAATTATGCCTTACATTTATTTACCTCCATTTTTTCATTCATGTTATTCTCAATGTTTAAAATATTGGCTGCTAGATAGTGCAATGAACACTGGACTTCAAGTCAAGAAGACCTGAGTTCAAGTTCAGCTTCAATCTCTTACTAGATGTGTAGACCTGGAGAAGTTACTTAATTGCTGTCTGCCTCAGTTTCCTCATCTATAAAATAGAAACATTTGTAAAGATTTTTAAATGTAAAGCATTGTATAAATGCTAGCTATCATCATCACCATCACCACCATCACCTCCATCATCATCATTATATTCCTCATTTCCCTCTTTGTGTTTTAAATTCCCACTCATCCTTTTGAGCACAGCTCAAATACCACTTTCTCCACAAAGTCTTCAGTGATCCTCCCTGTCAGTGATGAACTTCTTCCCTACCTTCTTCCCTAATTTCCTAACTTCCCTAACTTCTGCCCTACTCATATTCCATGACTTCACTGTCTTGGGCTTATATTTTGTATTGTATTTGCTTTGGAATACTCCATATTCCCTTGTGTGACTATGAGCTTCTGTTTCTTCATCTGCAAAATGGAAATTATGATAGTTATTCAGAGTTATTATGAGACTCAAATTTTGTTTAATGCATATAATGTCCTTTGTAAATTGTAAAGTTGTACAAAAATTATATATAGATATAGATACATATATAGATATATAGATATACACATACATATATACACACAAATACATCTATAACCCTATGTATGTGTTCATGTACATGTAATACAAATATACATACATATTTGTGTATAAAATACAAAAAAAACCCAGAAAAATGAAGTTCCATGGCTATATAAAATGGAAAACAACTTATTAAACATCTGTTATGTGTTAGCACTTAGGATAAAAATCCAAAAATTATAAATGTGTCTGCCTTTAAGGAGCTTGCTTTGAATATTGTATTTCTATAAATCAGTTTTTAAAAACCACTTTATTTCTGGGATTTGCTGAAAGAAATGGGGTACTAAGATTTATTAATCTTTTAGCATATGTAACATAGTAATAAAATACATTTTAATATGAGTAAATAAATCTGAAATGAAATATAACCAGAGTATGTCTCTTTTGCTTGGATAAATTTATGTTTTTTAACTAAATAAATGAATGAATTTAGGTCATCAGCTAGACAAAGAATAAACAGCAACTCTTAAAATACCTACACACATACACAAATTACTGTAGAAAGAGTTCTACCTTCACATTATCATTCAAATAAATTAAGTAATATTAAACAAAAAAGAAATTCAAGCAAGAACAAACACAGAGCATTTTACTGTTACCTTATCAAATATGCATTTAAATGTATCACATATATATATGCATATGTATACACACATATCATGTGTATATGTTATATCTATACTTGTGTATACACATTTCATATGTGATGGACTTTCCTGATCTACTTTCCCAACCCTTTACCTATTTTACAGTTGGGATTAAAAAGGGTTGCTAACTAATATGTGTCTTAAGGTTCTAGATGAAAACCTGTAGGATTGCAGTGGGATTGGGGTAGTTTTCCATTATTCACTTCAGTGTGCTTCCTACGATCATTTTACAAGCTAGTATATTCTCTATATTAAATTGGCTTTTACCAGTGGGTATTTACCGAGAAGGCATAGTGAAAATTGTAGGACAGCAACATCTTCCTATGTCTCCCTCTCTCCCCCTACAAACAAACTAAAATTAATTTCTGTCTATAGTATTGTGTAATTCAATCCCTTGCTTAGTTGGTTGAGCTCCATCCTGGCCTGATTACTCAGGTTTATGGTTTAGTTTCCTCATCTAATATGGAAACTGGTTGTTGGGGGGATCGCAAAGATCCTTGAAGGATCTTCTGGTTGTACTGGTCAGTGAGACATTGTTGTCAAGATAGTCATTTACATATGATCAAGAAAGAAGTAATATATCATGACATACACTCTATGCATTTATGGATATATGGTGATCAGAAATGGAGATAAGACAGACAAAGCTGTCATACTCCCCGTTACCTCTCTCATACCAAGGCTGACATCAATTCTCTCTCAAAATCACCATTGAAAAGATATATAATTTTCTGCTTGAAACTTTTTTAAATGCAAAATCAATTCCTCCTTAGCCACCATTTAAATATCATTTTGTCATACACTAAGACTCCAGGAAACAGAGGATTCTTCTAAGTGATTGGAAGCAGGGAGAAGTGTGCCTTTATTACTCATACTCAGAAGCAAACTTGCCAATCCTCTATGGCAACTGGAACCAGGCAGTGTAGGACATATGTATACACATGCTATAAAGGAGCATACATTTTTGACTAGTCTTATCATTAGAGAAAAACCTGAATGCTATAGAATTTTATAATTTCTTAACCCATTTTCTATTTTTTATATCAAAATATTTATATAGGTTTATGATTGTTATGTTCAAAAGAAAAAAAAAACAAAATTTATCAGTTTGGAGTAAGCTGACCAAGGTAAATAGTATGCTCACTTCTCCCCTCTGAAACTGACACCATTCTAGTGCAGGCCCTCATCACCTCCTCCTTTATTTATTGCAACTATTGCAATTGTTGGTAGGTTTGTCTGCCACAAGTCTTTCCCCTCTCCTATACATTTTCCATCTAGCCAACACAGTGTTTTTCCTAAAGTGAAGGTCCTACTACATCTCTTCCCTACTCAATAAATTCCAGTGTCATTCTATCACCTCTGGGATAAAATAAATCATCTGTTTCATATTCAAAACCCTTCATAATGTACTCCAACTCTCCTCATCTTTCCAGACTTCTTATATTTTATGCTCACCCACATTGTCTTTGATTCAGTGACACTGTTTTTTAATGTTCCATGAATAAGACACTCCATCACTTGATTCTGGTTACTTTCTCTGACAGATCCCCATACGTGAAAAACCCCACCTCAACATCTTCCCTGGCTTCCTCCAAATCCCAACTAAAATACTACTTTCTACAGGAAGTCTTTCCCAGTCCCTTCAATATCCAATCCCTCTAGGTTCAAGACCCCTTGAATTTCAGTTTATTAGTTCCAAATTATTATGTATATAATTTGTTTTTATATATTCAATTTAATTCAATAAAATGCTAAGCACTGGGAATAGAAATAAGAAAGACTATCCCTGCCCTCAAAGAGCTTACAATTAAATTGAAAGAAGGTAATATACAAAAAGAAGCTGAAAAGAGGGAGGGAAAGGGGTAAGGAAGGGACGCCACAATGGAGTATGGTGTTCCACTGAGTGGAAACCAAAAAAACCTGCTGATAGAAAATGGAGTTACCTGGAAAATTCTAAAAGTTCAGAGCCCTGGAAGGGTTTTGGGAGATGTTTACTGTTCCACCATCCAGCCCTCCAATCAGAGGAGAGAATTGACTCTGGAATTTGCAAATGTGTTGAGTATCAGAACCTGAGCCATTCAGCATGGTGATGAGATTTCACACGATCTATTTATCTTGCTTGGGGCATAATGTTCCATGAAGTCTGCCAAGCAGAGCTACTGATGTTTGCTTATTTTCTCCAAGATTAGATTGTGAGTTACAGAAGGCAGGGTTTGTCTTTTGCTCTAAATTTTCTACCTAATGCTTGGTACTGAGTCTAGCACAAAGTAGGCACTTAACAAATTCTTATCAAAAGAAAAAAAAAAGATGACATAAGTACAAATCTACAATGTTTCAAGCACTGTGCTAGGTGCTGGGGATTGAAAGAAAAGCAAACAGATAGTACCTGCTATGAAGTAAATTACAGGATATTAGTGGAGATAGCATGCATACAAATATGTACAAATGAGATACACATGATAAATTGGAGATAACCAACCAAAGGAAGGCACTAGCATTAAAGGATGTATGGAAAGTCTTCATATAGAAGGCAGAGCTTTAATTGAGTCTGGAAGGAAGAAATCCAGCAAGTCAAAGTGGGAAGATGGCTTTTAAAATCCAAACAGTATTTTATATTTGTTCTTCCAGGCAATAGAAAGCCATCAGAGTTTCTGGAATAAGGGTGATATGGTAAGACTTTTGCATTAGGAAGATCAAATTGACAGCTTACTGGTGCATAACCTGCAATGGAGAAAGACTTAGGAAGGGAAGCCACCAGAAAGTTATGGCAATAGTCAAGTGTGAGATTATGAGGATTTACATCAGGATGGCGGTAATATAAGAGGATAAAAGAGGGAATGTGCAAATTATAATAACAGAAATGCCAGGACTTGGCACCTAACTTGCTGGAGAGATGGTATTGAAAGAGAGTAAGAAATTTTGAATAATACTGAAGTTGAGATCTTGGGTGACTGAGAGGATGATGTACCCTCCACAGTAATAGGAATTTGAGGAAAAGGGGATAGTTGTTTTTTTTTTTCTTTTGGTGTGAGTGGTGAGTACAGTTTCGGACATGTTGAATTTAAGATAATTATGGGTCATCTATTTCAAGATTTCCAAAAGGCAGTGAGGATACAGCAATGAAGTCAACAGAGAAGTTAGGTATAGCCAAAATAATCTGAGAATCATTCACATAGAGGTCAGAATTGAATCCCAGGGACCTGATGAAGTTACCAAAGGAACTGGTATTGTGAAAGAAGAGAAAATGGCCCAGGACAAAACTGTGGGGGATACTCCCATATGAATGTGACCTGGGTAAAGATATAGCAAAGGAAACTGAGAAAAAAATGGTGAGAAAAGTAGAATAAGAAGCTGGAAAGAGAAGTTTCACAGAAACTAGAGAGAAGAGAACATCAAGGGCAAGGGTGATAGTGTCAAAAGCTGTAGAGATGTGAATAAGAGATTTGAGAATTGAGGAAAGGTCATTTGTTTTGCCAAATAAGAGATTGTTAAAAACTTCTGAGAGGACAATCTTGGTCAAATAATGAGTGGAACCCAGACTTTAGAAACATAAGAGAATGAGAAAAAAAGTAGGCACAGATTATATATACACTTCTCAAGAAGTCTAGCCATAAAAGGCATGAAAGCTACAAGACAATAGCAAGCAGAGATGGCTAGATAAAAGAGGGTTTATTTGAGGCTGAGGAAAACATGGACATATGTTTAAGTAGTAGTGGAGCTTAGTAAGAAACAGACATTGATGTTAAGGGAGAATGTGGATGATAGAAAGGGTATTCAACAAGAGAAGAAAGGGTGAAATGAGATCACTAGATCTATGATCCTTTTATTATCATTGTTTTTGTTTTTTTAGTGATGACTGCCCCTGTGAATTCATCAGGAGGGGAGAACTCCCAGATCCATTATATAACTTCCTTCCTCCCATGCATATCAACAACATGGGACACTGAGAAGTTTAGTTACTTATCCAAGGTGAAATAGTTGCCATAGGTCAGAGACAGAATTTGAACCTGTCTTCCTAACTTCTTGAGTGGCATTCTTGCCAATACAATGCTTTGTGTCTCGTCTATTATTTAATAGTAGAAACAAGAAATAAAATTATATTAAACTAATATAAGCACACCCATACAAATAGACATTTACAAAAGTGGGTAACCTATGTATGTATTCAATAAAATAACTAAATTAAATATGCATAGTCATACACACAGAAACTGATATACATGGAGGCACACACACATTTATTTGCATTGCATATTTGTACAAGACGTGTAGTTGTTTAAATGTGTATAGATGCACGTATATATATACACAGACATGTGTATATACACATCATGTATCCATATATGTAATATATGTATATGTAACATAAGATGCATATATGTATAATGTGTATACACACTATATCTCAATTGCTTTCTATAAACAGATATCCCACTCAATATATGGATATTTCTATATATCTATGTCTATTTGTGTCTGTCTACATTTTTCTGTCCATTGAGAGAGAAAAAGAGAGAGAAAGACAGACACAGACAGAGAGACAAAGACAGCACAAAATTTAAATTTATTATATTATTATATTGTCCTGCAGATTGTAATGACCAGGACCTATTAAGAATAATCACTTATACTACTTTCTTCTTTCCAAAGAGAAATAGGTAACACATATGCTTTCTTTTTAAATTAACTTTTAATCTTGAAGTTTTCAAATCTTGAGGCTTAGCAATAAGTCATTTTGCATTTAACTAACATCAAAAAATTTGAAACACATAGATTTTCAGTTAACCTGGTGTAGTGATACCTTCTATTCCAAAGGTAAAGGTGCTTAGCAAATGTCATTCTGTACTCTCAGGTGCAAATTTTTATGCCAGTAGAAAAAGATCATAATATGAATTAAAATGTCATATGTCTTGGAACTAAACTATATCATGACTATTTGAAACTATTTTCTACAAAACAAAGCATGTAATTTTCCAGCATTAGTCTAACAACCAGAATATTTGCCCTGCCATTTTAAACCATTGTGCATCTGTAACATTCCTGCAATAATTTACACATTTCTGTCTCACAAATAGGTCCTGTTCCTTGGGAGGTTGAAGCTGGTGGGACCTGTGGACTAACTTAGCTGTAAATAATGGGTAGTAGTTGTAGGTCTAAAGCTGATAGGGTGTCCATATGGATTCTAGCACCAATATGGTGGGCCCTGGTAATGGAAGTTGGATCCATTTTTCACTATGGAGGGTTGAACCAGCCCAGATTGTAAAGCAAGCAGGTTGAAGTGCCAGGAGACATAAGCAATGGGGACTGCCCAGGAGTGACCACTGTACTTCTAGCCTGGATAATACAGTCTCAAACAAATAAACAAATACAAATTTTAGCTCCTATAAATTCAGAAACAGCTTTTAAACATTAGTTCAAAAAGCAGAGTTCCCCACCTGTCCTTCTCCTGTAGTGTATGGGTTTCTTTAATTAGCTGTTAGGAATGCAGACAGAGCAGAAATACTAAGTAAATAACCCATTGTTTGCTGTGAATACGAGTAATAAGAGCTCTCAGACTAGCTTCAGAGGAGCCCTTATTACCCATTCATGATGACTCCTGGGCTGTTTCAACTTCAAAGCGTGCAGTGATAGATAGTCTTCCCTTCAAAAAAGGAAGCACAACAGGGAACCTCTAACCCCTGGAATATGCTTTAATGGCTAGAAAATGAGACAGTGTATTTTAAAGCTGAGTTCTTGTTTTACCTCACAGTGCAGTTTTGATAGTAAATGAGATAATATATGTGAAGTACTTCATCTCTTAAGAAGGGAAGCCCTATAGTACCCTATAGACACAAAGTATATTAGCAAGGCTGCATATACATCAAGAGTACCACAGCATGGAAGTAAATATATTGGTTCCCTATTTTATTTACTTAGGTTGTGTAGCTTTTTAAAAGGTCTCTAGATTAACTATGGATTTTTTTTTTCCAGCATTTATTTTGATAAACGAAACTACTCATTCATCTGGTATAACTAAGCATGCCCAGAATTGGGGTACCTGGATTTTGGGACCTGAATCACTTTACATAATAAATTTGAATTTACTGACATTTAGCTAGTTCATAAAGTTCATAAAGTGTTTTTATCCCACATCCAGGGAAAGAACTTTGGAGCCTGAATATAGATGGAAGCATACTATTAGCTCTTCTTTTCTTTTCTTGTTTTGTTTCTTCTTTCTTGTGGTTCTTGCCATTAGTTCTAATTCTTCTTTGCATCACAACTAATGTGAAAATATGTTTAATATGAATTTATAAGTAGAGCCTAAAACAGATTACATACTGTTAAACCTGAAAGTTTATTTCAAGGAGGCAAACAAGCTAGGTGATAGAAAAATCCATGTTGTTTATTATTTTCCCTTAAAGCATAGCTAAGCTACCTTACTTGTATGTACAGGAAGTCAGAGCATAAGCTCTGGCTCCTGAACAAAGGAATGAGAAAACTTATATACGTTATTTTTAGCAGACCCAGCAAGCCTGTGTTACCTCACTTTTATGATCCCCATGTATGTTTAACCATGATACAAGAAGAGGATTTTCCTTAATGGAATAGATTTGTAAATACAATAAGATAAGAGTGTTGACAAGGGTCAGTGGAAATATGTACCTGTAGAATATTGAGCGAGGTAGTCTTTCAGGATTAGGGTCTCATCCCTTAATGGTTAACAGGGGAAAGAGTGTTCTTAGGTCAGCCAGATCTGGCCTTGTTGACAGAGAAAAGATATTCTCTGAGCAAACTTTAGAGAACACAGAAGCCCAGGTCCTGGCTCTTCAGGTGGGTCATTAATTCAGGCTCTGGGTCTTATTGAAATTACAAAAATGATATAAAATGGTATAAAATGTTCCACAATACCATCTTGGGAAGTGGGGAGGAGAGGTCAGGGGAGAAAATTCAAAACTCAAAATCTTATGGATGGGAATGTTGAAAACTAAAAAATAATTATATTTAAAAAAATGTTTTCCTCAAATTAACTGTATGAGGACATTGTGTTTGTAGTCAAAGCATCTGGTTTAGAATACCAGTCCTTATGCTTTTTCACTGTATGACCTTGAAAAATCAATGAACCTTCCTAGGTTTTAATTTTCTTTTTATCAAAACAAGTTTTATTGGTTCTTATGAGTCCAGGTTTAGAGTTCAATTATCTGTATTTAAGGCAGAATTTACAATTGTTGTTGTTCAGTCAATTCAGTCCTGTCTGAATATTCATCACCACATGGATGATAGCACACCAGGCCCTTCTATTTTCCACTACCTCCTAACGTCTGCCTAAACTCATGTTCATTGCCTCCATGACACTATCAGTCTGTCTCTCTCTTTTCGATCCCCATTTGCCTTTTGATTTTAATCTTTTTCAACATCAGGGACTTTTCCAATGATTTCTTTCTTCTTATTATGTGGACAAAATATTTAAGCTTCTGTACTTTTCCTTCAAATGAATAGTCTGAATTAATTTCTTTAAAGAGTGACTGATTTGATCTCCTAGACTAGGTGGAAAGAGTATTTAATCCCTAATCAGCATCACAAAAGTGTTGGCCTGTCTCTAATCAGGCTTCCCTTTGTTGGCCCCACCTGAGGCCTATTCAATGGGCTGGTAAGATCTTTCACTTACAGACTGGATTTACAAGACTTCAAAAGTCTTTTCCAGCTCCATAATTCAAAAGCATCAATTCTGCAATACTCAGCTTTCCTTGTAGTCCAACTCTTATAGTCATATATTGTTACTGTAAAAACCATAGCTTTGTACTATACAGATTTATATTGGCAAGGTGATATCTCTGATTTTTGATATGCTTTCCAGATCTGCCATAGCTTTTCTCGCAAGGTGCAAGGGCATTTTAATTCCATGGTTTCAGTACCTGTCTGCAGGGATCTTTGAATTCAAGAATATAAAATCTAATACTGCTTCCATTTCTTCTCCGCCAATTTGCCAGGAATGGGACCAGTTGCCAAAATCTTAGTATTTTTTTTGATATTAAACTTCAAGCCAGCTTTTATACTCTCCTCTTTCACCCTCATCAAAAGGCTTCTTAATTCTTCTTCACTTCTGCCAACAAAATGGTATCATCTACATATCTGAGACTGTTGATATTTCTCCTGGCAACCTTTGTTCCAGCTTTTGCTTTAGCTAGCCTGGCATTTCACATGTATATAAGCTAAATAAATAAGATGACAACATAAAACCTTGCTGTGCTCCCTTTCCAATCTTAAGCCAATCATTTAGTCTATGTTCAGTTCTAACTGTTGCTTCTTGGCCCACATACAGATCTCTCTTGTGATAACCAATATGATGTGGTACTCCCATATCTTTGAGGACTTGACACATTTTGCTGTGATCCCCAAAGTCAAAGGCTTTGAAGTCTATGAAGCAGAAGTAGATTTTTTTTTTCCCAAGAACTCCAGACTATTCTGGTCTTCTGGTAGTTCCCAGTTCACATATTGCTAAAGCCTCACTTGTAGAATCTTAACACGAACTTATTAGTGTAGGAAATGAGACCAATCATTCAGCAATTTAAATATTCTTTGGCATTGCCTTTCTTTAGTATCAGCACACAAAATTATATTTCCAAATCCAGTCGCCACTATTGAGATTTCCAAATTTGCTGGCATATTGAGTGCAGCAATTTAACAGCATTGGTTTTTTTTTTTTTTTTTTTTAAGGATTTAAATAGCTCAGCTCACCACCACTAGCCTTAACATTAGCAATGCTTCCTAAGGCCCACTTTACTTCATTCTCCAAGATGTCTGTCTTAAGATTGGTAACCACACCATCATGCTTATGTCCATCTATAGAGTTTCCTTTTGCCTTATTGAAAAAGAGTCTTTGCTATGATTGAATTATTACAACAACACTTTATTTGTTTCTTCCCTGTTTCATGCTCTACTCCAAGGCTGAACTTGCCTATTTTTCCAATATCTTTTGATTTCAATTTCCTACTTTAGTATTCCAATCCCTTATGATAAACGTGATATCTCTGTTTGTGTGTGTGTGTGTGTGTGTGTGTGTGTGTGTCTCTCTCTCTCTCTCTGTCTCTCTCTCTCTTTCTCTCTCCCTCTCTCCTCCACCCCCCTCCCCCCCGTTATTTCTCAAGGATGTTGTACATCTTTGTAGAATTGATCAACTTTGGCTTCTTGGGTAGCAGCGGTTGGAGCACAGACTTATATTAGTGGATGTTGAATGGTTTGCCTTGCATTAAAACAGACATTATTCTGTTTTTTGTTTGTTTGTTTGTTTGTTGTTTTGTTTTGTTTTGGCTTTTTTGTGATTCTACCCCAGTATTGCTTTTCTCACTCTTTTAGTGACTCTGAGTCCTACTCTACTTTTTGAAGATTCTTACCCATAGTAGTATATATAGTGATTGCCTGAATTTAATCCATCCATTCCTATCCATTTAAGTTCAATGACACTCAAGATATCAATGTTTAATATTTTCATCTCTAATTTGATCAAAGCAGCTTACCTTGGTTCACAAATGTGACATCCCTAGATCTTTAAAGCACTGGACGTTTCTTTTATTACCACAAACATCTGCAGCTGAGCTTCCTTTTGGCTTTCTCACCTCTACTTCATTAGTACTGGAACTACTTGTAGTTGTCATTTACTCTTCCTCAGTTGGATACCTTCCAATCTAAGGGGCTCATCTTCTGGTGGAATAACTTTTATCATTTTCATATTGCCATGGGATTTTCTTGGCAAAGATCCTGGAATTGTTTGTCATTTCTTTCTTCAGTGGATCATATTTTGTCTGGTCACCACTATGAACTGTCCATTTTGGGTAACACTGCATGGCATGGCTCATTTCACTGAGATATGCAACCCCTTCTGCCAGGACATGTTAGTGATCCAGGAATGGAGAATACACAATCACATCATTAATTATATCACCCACGATATTTCTACCATTATTATTCTTAATTGCAATGCTTGGCAAATTTCTTTTTATGTCAATTTCAACTAATGCATTGATATATTTGATGGACTTTTAAAAAGTCATAATGCATTTCTACCTATGGACTACAATAATAAATCTTGTATTCTGGTTTATATTTTGGTGAATTTGGCAGTATTACAAAGCAGAGCATAAAGTCACTGCCTCATTCAGGGCTGCATGTCAAAAACTCAACATCTAGGACTAATATTCAAAACTATATTCTGGTGGCCAGCACTGGGATGAGAGTAAAATTATTCACAAGCTGGCCATATTGATTAAATTTTTCAAAGTGGCTAAAAATATCTAAACATATAGGAGTAGATTCCATAAAATAACTAGCTACTGGTACTGTAACATTAGGCTCATAAAATTAGGCTCATCCAATTTGAAAATATAATCACATTTTAAAGGAGGGATGAGGGCATTAATTTTATTTTTTCCAGAAGCTCATGAGTTCTGGGAGCAAAATTTAACATTAGGATAGCATTATAATATGAACTCATTACTTTAATTGTAATATATAAATATATATATATGATGTACTTATATGTATATGTGCATGTGTGTATATTTGCATGTGTGTATGTATATATTTATATGTAAATATGATTAAATGTGAACATTTTGCAAAATTGTAAATGCATGTACTTTAACATAAAAGCAAAATTAACAGTACAAAAATGATGTAATTCGTGTCCCAGCATCTGTTACAAAGCATAAAGAGGCAAAAGTATTCTATTAACAGTTCAATAAGATCCTTCCAAATTAATCAATATGTACTTTAGCATTCATTGGCCTTATTGAAAAAGAGGGGAAATGGAAAGCAAGAAAAGAAATGGTTGGAAATTATAATTAAGAAATGAGGAACTAGTGAAGCCAAAAAGAGGTAAAATAGACAAAAGCCAAATCCCTACACTTTACATCCCAAGTACTTTCTTTTGGGAAATGAATAGAGAATGCTTACATATCAAGAGCATAATAAACATGGCAAAAAGGAAAGTCATTATATTTTAACTAAAAAGAAAGAACTCATTAGTGAAATAAGGGTCATTTACAAATCAGCCATCTGCATAGAGAGCACTAACTTGTTAGATAAAATGTCATATAATTTATGGAAATAAGCAAATGCAGTATGGTCCCAATTACTGCAATTAATGAATCTTGAGAGACAGACCAAGAGCTTTTAATAATACATTTGGTAGATTAATCTCCACCAATTCTTAATTCTTCAGTAATTATATTTTTTCTTTTAAAAATATATTTGATTATTGTACAAGTATTTATTTTCTATCCTCATCACCCCTTACTGATCATTAAAAAATAAAGTCTGCATAACAAATATCTATAGTCCAGGAACACAAATTCTCATATTCCCATATACACTTACAAATCAGTATACTTCAGTCAGCATTTCATGTCCCTCACTTCTCTTTTTTTTAATATATTTTTTAAATTTATTTAATTAACTAATGCCAATTACGTGTAAAAAGTTAACATTCATTTTTTTAAAAAAAAATTGAAATCCAAATTCTCTTCCTCCAGTCTCTCCCTCCTCCTTGAGGAATCAGATGGCAATTTGATATTAATTGATATAATTATACATACATATACATATTATATACATATACTTATATATATTAATTGATATAATTATACATGTGAAGTTATTCAAAATATTTTTTCCATATTAGTCATTTTATGAAAGGAAAGATAAAAAAACAAGAAAAATTAAGACTATAAAAAAAGTTTTAATCTACATTCTGAGTTCATTAGTTCTCTGTTGAGGGATCATATTTTTCATCACGAACCCTTTGCATTGGTCTTGGATCATTATCTTGTTCACAGAACCTAAATCTTTCACAACTGATGAACCTTAAAATCTTTCTGTATATGCAATATCCTCTTGGTTCTGGTTGCTTCATACTATAAGAGTTCATATAAAGCTTCAAACAATTTCTGAAAGCATCCTGCATTTTATTCCTTATTGTCCAATAGTATCCCATCATAATCATTTACAAAAACTTCTTTTGGCCTTTCCCCAGATGATGGGCATGCCCTCATTTTCCAATTCTGTGCTACCACAAAAATAACTACTACATTTTTTTTTTTTGTAAAAATAGGTCAATTTCAATTTTCTCTTATCTCTTTAGGATATAGGCCAAGTAATGGTATTACTCAGGCAAAGGGAAATATGTAGTTTTACAGGTATTCGGGCATAATTCCAAATTGTTCTCCAGAATGGTTTGAGTAGTTCACAACACAATGAATTGTACATCAGTGTCCCAATTTTTCCACATACCTTTCTGCATTTGTCATTTTCCTTTTCTTTTATGTTAGCCAATCTGATAGGTATGAACTGATATCTCGGCATTGTTTTAATTTTCCTTTCTCATATTAGTAGAGATTTAGAGTGTTTTTACATGACTATTAATACCTTTGATTTCTTTAGAAAACTGACTGTTCATATTTTTGCCATTTATCAATCTCTTTATCAGAGAAGTATACTGCATATTTTCTCCCCAGTTTCCTGCCTTCATTTTAATTTTGTCTTCATTAGTTTTATTTATGGAAAACCTTTTTTTTTTAATTTCATGAATTCAAAATTATCCATTTTATTTCCTGTGAATCCATCTACATCTTGTTTTGCCATATACTTTTTCCTTATCCATATATCTGAAAAATACATGTGACCATGCTCCATGAATTTACTTATGATATCACCCTTTATGTCTAAATGAGTTTTCCATGTGAGCATTATCTTGTTTTATGATGTTAGTCTATGCCTAGTTTCTTCCACATTGCCCTCCATTTTCTAAACATTTTTTTTTTTGAAATGGTGTGTTCTTGCCCCAAAAGCTTGGATTATTTGCTTTCTCGAGAATTAGATTATAATGGTAATTTCCTACTGTGTATTATGTATATAACCCAGTCCACTAGTTAATTATTATATTTCTTAGCTATTAGCAGATTATTTTCATGGTTGCTGCTTTGCAATATGATCTGAAACCTGGTAATATTGGGTCACATTTGTTTACATTTTCTTTCATTGATTCCCTTAATATCCAAGACTTCTTGTTCTACCGAATTAATTCTATTATTATTTTTTTCTATCTCTATAAAATACTTATTTAGTATTTTGATAACTATAACACAGGATAAATAAATTAAGGCAGGTATAATTGTTATTTTTATTATGTTGACTTGATCTACACATGAGCAATGAATATTTTATCAATTGCTTAGATGTCTTTTTGTGTGAAAATCTCATAGAGTCCCTTGTATTTTATCTTTGATATTTACTTTTTATGCTTCTCTTGAGTCTAGTATTTCAAAGTCAAATTCTATATTTGGTTCTGGTCTTTTCATAATAAATGCTTGAAATTCACCTATTTCATTAATCCATTATTTCCCTTGAAAGATTATGCTATTTTGGGGGGCAAGTTATTCCTGGTTGTAATTCCATACTCTTTTGCCTTCTTGGATATTGAATTCCAAGTCTTTGGTTTCCTGAATGTGGTAGCTAATAACTCTTGTGTCATCCTGATGATGGTTACATGGTATTTGAATAGTTTGCTTTTTAGTTCAAAGTATTTTTTTTTTCATTCACATGGGAACCTTGGAATTTGGCTATAATATTCCTGACAGCTGTCATTTTGAAATATCTCTTAATTAGTGACTGGTAGATTAATTTAATTTATATTTTACTCTATGGTTCTAAGATATTTGGGTAGTTTTCTTGATAATTTCTTGAAATATGACATATTTTCTTTCTTTGATCACAGCTGTCAGGTGGTCCAATAATCCTCAAAATATCTCTCTTTTAGCTATTTTTCAGATCAGTTGTCATTTTTTTCTAATTTTTATTAAATTATTTTCTTCAATGAGCCTTTGAGCCACTTTTTTGATTTTGTCAATTCTATCTTTTAAGACATTGTTTTCACCAATATTTTTTGTGTCTTATTAAGCAAGCTATTAATTGCCTTTTTACAATTTTCTTCCTTTGCTTTCATTTTTTTCCTAACTTTTTCTCTATCACTTTAATTTGATATTGAAAATAATTTTGGGTTTTTTTGGCCAAGATGGCAGCTGGAAAGCAGGGACTGTCTTAAACCTCCTCCCTAGAACCCTCCAAACACCTATAAAAATGGCTCTGGAAAATTCTAGAACTGCAGAAACCACAAAATAGCAGAAGGAAGCAGGGCTCCATCCCAGGACAGCCTGGATGGTCACTGGATAAGGTCTAGTGCATGGAGCTGGGAGCAGAGTGGAACAGAAAACCCAGCATGGGTTGTGCCTGGAGCAACCAGACTGGGAGCTGGGTGGAACAGGCTCTAGCATCCCGAATCAATGAGCTGTGGCAGTTACCAGACTTCTCAACACACAAACACAAAAGACAACAGAGGAGGTTAGTGGGAAAAAAAACTGTGGGGACAGAGTGAAATGTGTTCATGGTTTGGTTACTACCCTGGGAGCAGTAGAGGCAGTGCAGCTACAGAACTACTGCTGCAGTTGCTTATGGCCCCAGGCCCACCTAGTGAGAGGAATTAAGTGGCAGATGTGCACGGGAGCGTGCTCAGATCTGAGTAGTGGTCCGGGTTAGCAGTTCTTGGGTTAGGAGCAGCACTGGTGTGGCAGAGCTTGCTGTGTAGAAAAAGCTCTGAAAACAACAAGACAACCTCTCAAGCTTGGGACAAAGTACTCTAT
>CM053626.1:270772698-270796495 GCA_028646595.1 Phalanger gymnotis
AAAAAAAATCAAATTAAGGGATGAGAGAGGAATATATTGAGAGAGGGAGAAAGGGAGAGATAGAATGGGGTAAATTATCTCACATAGAAGTGGGAAGAAAAAGCAGTTCTGTAGGAAGGGAAGAGGGGCCTGGTGAGGGGAAATGAGTAAATCTTGTTCTCATCAGATTTGACCTGAGGAGGGAATAACATGTACACTTAATTGTGTATCTTACCCCTCAAGAAAGGAGGAAGGAGTTAAAAAGGGGGGACAATAGAAGGGAGGGCAGACAGGGGGAGGAGGTAATCAAACACAAACATTTTCTAAAAGAGACAGGGTCAAGGAGAAAACTGAACAAAGGGGGATAGTGTAGGAACAAGCAAAATATAGACTTCACAACATGAGTATTGTGGAAGGGTTTTACATAATGATACGCATGTGGCCTATGTTGAATTGCTTGCCTTCTTAGGGAGGGTGGGTGGGGAGGGAAGAGGGAGTTTTTGGAACTCAAAGTTTTGAAAGCAGATGTTCAAAAAAAAGTTTTTGCATGCAACTAGGAAATAAGATATACAGGCAATGGGGCATAGAAATCTATCTTGCCCTATAAGAAAGTAAGGGAAAAGGGGATGGGGTGACAGAAGGGAGGGCTGACTGGGGAATGGACCAATCAGAATATGTGCAATCTTAGAGTGGGGGGAGGGTAGAAATGGGGTGAAAATTTGTAATTCAACTCTTGTGAAAATCAATGCTGAAAACTAAAAATATTAAATAAATAAAAAAAGACAAAAAAATAATTTTTGGATCTTCCAGGAATTCTTGTTGGGATTGTGTTAAATTACTTTTTGTTCTTGAATCTTTGCTTGATTCATAACCTTATATGTTCGTGTCTTCATCTCTTCTGTCACCATAGTAGCTTCTTATGGTCAGGTTATATTTTAATTGTTTGCTCATTTTTCTACCTTATTTTGATTGTGAACTTTAACTTACAGTTGGGCTCTTTTTCCATTGTGTGAGAGAGAGGCACTCTTCTAAGCTTCAAGCTTTTTTTTTTTTTCCACATTGCTGTTTTAAGAGCTAGTTCTAGAGATTAATAACTTTTTGGTGTTTCCAGTGCAGGGTTTGCTGGGGAGAGAGGTAGTCTGTACTCTGGTCCTTTCCCACCATGGCCCTCTGACCCCTTGAGAGTTCAATCTATGTTCTTCCTCAAGGCCCCTTCTCCCTCTGAACTAGAAGTGATACTATTTTCAAGGCCCCTGTTTCCTCAGGACTGGAAGTGATATTGTTCCTCAAGGTCTCTTATTTTTTTGACCAAATGCAATACATCTCCTTAGGGCTCCTGCTTCCTTGGGGCCAGAAACTAAACTGTACCTCAGGCTCTCTCCACCCTCTTTACCAAAAATATTCCTCTTTGCCCTTGAACATTGACATAGAATTGGGCATAACTAATGGAGTAGCAAAATATCATACAATCCTGTGCCCAGGACTAACAGAGAGGTTTCTGTAACCTTTTTCTGACAAGTTGCCAGATCTCCTTACTATCTTTGGCCTGTGAATTCTGGATGATACTTCCATTGTCTCCACACAATCCTACTACTGTTGTATCCAGGATCCTCCAATCCTGGAGGCCTCTAGTTCAGCCTACACCCCCATATTACAGATATTTCTCTAACCTATGTTGTCTTGGGATAGAAGAGTGTCTTATTCTGACTCTTTTTTTTGTTTTTGCTTTTGTTTTTTTTTTTTTAAGCTAAGCTCTGCTACTCTATAATTTGATTTGAAATGTTATTTTAAAGTTGTTTGGAGGAGAATATTGAAAATGTTTGACTGAGCATTTTCTCTACTCTGTCAACTTATCTCCCTCTACCACACTCCCCCCAGATGGCATGTTTTATCTTCCTCCTCTATTTTGTTGGTTTATTATTGTATTGAATTAGAGATTGAATAATCTTACCCTTTGTACAATTAGTCCAGAATACTTACTTTTAAGGCTGATATTGACTGCATATTATCTACTAGAAATCCAAATCTATGGTCATATTGATTTTCTGTAATTTTCAAAGACAATGGTAACCACATTTCTTTCTGTTGTCGATTTTTTTAAACTATAACTATATTATACTGTTTCTAGACTGGACCAATCTAGTTTAGTAAAGCAATGATAAGTCCTTATTTTTAGTAAGTATTTTATACCATTGCTGATTCTACTGACTAATACAAGTGATCATCAGATTGCCACTGGCCTTCTGTCTATTAGAAATATAAAGCTCCTATTTTCACATAGTAATGTACTTTCATGATTTCACAAATTCTTAGTTTATAAGGTTTTTCTTTCAATAACTTCTGTGCAATTAGTTAATGTCTTGAAGTTCGTCTCTTGGTCTTCACTGACATCCAACTGTTTATTTCCAATAGCTTATTAGTTGTGTTGAATTGGGTGTTTTGTAGACATCTTAAACAAAACATGTTAAAAAACTAAACTCATTATTCTACCCTACTCCAGCACAATCCTTCTGTCTTCCTAACAACCATATTATTGTCTAGAGTACTACCATCCTTCCTGGTATCAAGGCTCATGAACTAGACATCGCTCTCTTTCATCCCCATATCCAATCTGTTGCCAAGGCCTGTCAATTCTACCCTTGCATCATATTTCATATACATCTCCTTCTATCGTCTGAAACTGCCACTTTCCTGATATACAGTTTTATCACTAGGTGCCTGAACCATTGAATAACTTTCTGGTTGGCTGCCTCAAATCTCTCCCTCTTATAGTCACCCTTCAATTAGTCACCAAAGTGATTTTCCCAAAACTCTGGATGCACAATGTCACCTTCCCCGATTTGGCAAATTCCCTATTGCCTCCACAGTCAAATGGAAAATATTCTATTTGGCTTCTAAACTCTTTCATAATTTTCCCCCTTTCTTCCTGCCTTTTCAGTCTTCTTAAACCTTGTCTCTTCCCTATGCTCTTATGCAGTGACATACTCACATGTTACAGGTTACATCCTGTTCACCTTAGTTTATTACCTTTGGTTAAGAGACATGAGTTAAAACTCTGTCACGTCCACTTACTATATGTGTAACTATGGGAAAATAATAACCGTTCTTATTCTATTTCCTTATATGAAATGTGGAAATGACCTTTCATCCTCTCAGAAAGCTTTTAGGAAAATGTGTTTTTGAGTATAAAAATGTGATAAAATAAAAAAGGTAAAAAAGATTATTGCCTTGAAAATTACATCTATAATGTTGGTAGAATTTCAGACAATGGAGCTGAATTTTCCAAATAGGTGTATCAGTAAGTAATTCACAAAGAAGTAAGACGTTTTCTAGACTTTGAGAAACATATTATAAAGGGAAATTTAAAAAGCAAAAAATAAAAGCTAGAAAAGAGTTTTTTTTTTGGAAGAGATAAGAAAAATAATTTACAACAAATTAGATATCTGATTGCATCTACAGAAACCCCAAATTGTTTTAATTTCTAGAGTATTCAATTCTAGACTAAATAATATTTATCCTGTAGGGGAATGGGACATTATTAAAAGATGTTTAAAGTAAATATCATGGCATGATATAAATGATATTTTAGAAAGATTAATCTCTGAATAGTTATGAGCAGTCACATTGAAAAATAAGAAATGACAGGACAGAGTATTACTCTGGTACCTTTGAGATAAAAAAGGTTATAGAAGAGGTTTTTAAAAAAAAGTTTGATAGTTCTGTGATATGGACAAGGAAAATAATTCTAAAAGATGAGTCAGCATGGGTAGGTTAGAAGGATTATCTCTACTGATATCACAGATCAATTAAAGTGATGAGGCAAGGGGACCAACAAAACTATTTCAATAAAGGCCTGAACTGGTGATCATACTTGGAATGAAGATGAAGCAATAGGTATAAAATACTTTGGAAAGAAACAACTGAAATTAATGTTTGGACAGATGTGAGTGTGTGGGAGTGCCACAGGGAGAGAGAGTCAAAGATGTTTGCATGAAAATAATGTACTCATCCCTTATGCTTACTATCATTAGCTTCTTTACTGATTTTCTCTAATATGAATGTTGAATTACAGGAGGAATTTTCCCTATTTCTCACTGTAAAGTTAATGAATGGTTTTCCTAATACATTCATTCCATACATCTGATAATAATGTAATCAGTACTTTAAAGTAGAAAAAAAAAAAAAAAACATTGAGAATGTATGTTCAACCTCTGCAGGGCACTTTGATCACAAAGGATGCAAAATGTTGTCATTTGTAAAATGCTCCTGGTAATAGAAAATAAATTGTTAAGGGCCATCTGCCACACTTTGCATATCTCCAAGATTGACTTGGATGGTAACATTCAGATGACTGACAGAGGTTTAATTACACTCCCAGCAGTAGTTTCCAGTTTTTTCTTTGTTCTAGACACCTTTCACATGAAAGAACACAAGCCACAATTACATTCCTTTGGATATTTGCATACATTCTCTTACTTTCAAACCATTTTGTAAATAGTAGATGACTTGATTCATTACCAACAGGTGGACTAAAATCAACTTTGTTTGCTTTGGCTGTCATCTCATTTTTAACTTTCCCTCTAGTAATGAGTTCTACAAAGTGAAACAAAGATTGGAAAATACATTTCTTATATTGTATAATAGACTAATATATCACTTGGAAGAAACAGAAGGTTTCTCATTTTTTATCGACAACACACAATTTATTTCCTACCTCTCTTCACCCATTTATTGGTCTCATTTTCTTTTCTTGGTTATTAAAAAATATGCCCTGTTTTCAGAGATTGGGATTTGATTCTTTTCTAGTATAATTTTCATTATTTTAAATATATATATATATATATATATATATATATATATATATATATCTCCATATTTATTTATTACCTTCACAAAATTTTCCTATTGAAATAATCATTATACTAACTAAGGTAAGATGAAATAAAAGAAACAATTAATCATCTAACAAATTTCCTATGAAATCTTAGAATGATTAAGAAATATGTATATTCAAGTCATTTTTATCAACCTAAATGCTATTAAGAATAACTTTATATTATAAAGCTAGCCATGATCTAATGAACTGGTATTTTCAGCTAGTAATAGAACAATTCCTTCTCTATTTTTGATAGTTTGAATTTTGTTTTCTAAGTTCCAATCGTGGTTGTACAAAATGGATTCCAAGTTATAAATTTTGAATATTCTAACATGTCTTCCTTTCCTTTTTTAACCATTACTGAAAGATAGACTAAATGGAGAAGAAATGAAGAGATGTTGGAACATTTAAATCAATTCATGGAATATTCAGTATGTTTGTATTAATTATAGGTCAAAGTATTGACCATTTCTCTTAAAGTCTCCATTTAAGATAGTGTGGTATGGTAGTTAAGAAGGCCAACCTAGATTTTAGTTTTGCTTCTGTTACTATCAGATCCCTCTAGCAATGAATAAACATAATACAAATTAATTGTACCTTTACATGCCAGAAATATGTAGTATTTCAGGTCCTGAAGAGCACTTTCCTAACCCAGGTATATCAGTAATGAGTTCATAGAGTGCCAGGGTGCTGTTAGCTCTTGCTCCTATTGTGGCAACTCTTGTCACAACTCTTTCCTTCCTTCTTCCCTCCTTTCCTCATGCTTTCTTTCCTTTTCACCTTTTTCATCCCTCCCTCTCCTTCCTTTCATCCTTCCTTCCTTTCTTACTCTTTCTCTCCTTACTTTATTTCTCCCCTCTTTCCTTCCTTTCTTCCTCACTTCCTTCTTCCTTTCTTCTTCCTCTCCTCCTTTCATTTCACTCCTCCTAGTTTGTTCATTCCCTCTTTCCCTGTTTTATTCCTACATCTTTCCTTCCTTCATTTCATCCTTCCTTTTTGCCTTTTTGTCACCTTCCTTCTTTCTTGCTTTCTTTCCTCCTTCTTAAAAGATGGAAACAGCTATCACCTGATTTTGAAATATTCTACTCATGTAGCTTATATGCTAATTGAGTAGTGCCACAGACATTGGACTATAATATTATATAACTGAAATTTAGGCATTTAAAATAACTTCAGAATTGATTAAGCCCTGAAAGGGGAAAAATGCCAGGTGATGTTTGATTGAAGCACACCTGAGAAAGAAGCAGCAACATTTGGTTTTTGAAGAGAATGTGTTAGAATGAAAATGAGAGAAATTTGAAGATTTTGGATATAATAAACATCTTGTTATTGTTCAGACATATCTAACTCTCCATGACCCTATCAGGCATTTTCTTGGCAAAGTACAGGAGTGGTTTGCCATTTCCTTCTCCAGATAGGAGAAAACTGAGGCAAGCAAGGCTAAATGCCATGACCAGGGTCACACAGCTAGTTAGTGTCTGAGACCAGATTTTAATGCAGATCTACTTGACCTCACACCCTGTACTCTTTCTCCTGAGCCACCAAGATGCCCTGATAATCATCTACCAAAACTCACTGAAAATGAGTGACTTCTAAAATTTAGAAAAAAAGTGCACTATGAAGATTATCAGCTAAAAAAAAAATAAAAACCTTTATAAAATCAGCATCTGATTTTTTGTAATGAAGATTTTTTGGGGCACTGAAAATTTGGAGAAATATTCTTTTCCTGTCACAGTAAAACTGAAATATAAATCAGAGGCTACCTAGAAACAGAAACACAAACATTTGTCCAAATCTTTTTTCTTATAATTTCAATGCATCATTTTAAAGAATGAAATATATTACAGTGACTTATGAAGCAATTGAATGGGTGTATGTTTTGTTTTCCCTAAAAGTCACTTCTGGAATAACAACAAAGGAAAAGGTATTTATAATGTATAATATATTTACTTATGACATCACTCTTTATATTGAATCTTTTATTGATTTTGACATTATTTTGGCATAAAAGTGAGATGTTAGTGTAAGACTAGTTTCTGCCCATGTGTTCTACAGTTTTCTTAGAAATTTTTGTCAAATGGTAAGTTCTTGCCCCAAAAGCTTGAATCTTTAGGTTTATCAAACACTAGATAATGATGGTCATTTATTGCTGTGTATTGTATATATAATCTACTTCATTAATGCACCACTATATTTCTTAGTTCCAGATTTAAAAAAAATATATTTTAGTTTACATTTGCTTCCACAAGATTTTGAGTTCCAAATTTTCTCCCCATGTCTCCCCTCCTCCCACCCCAAGAGAGCATGCATTCTGATTACTCCTTCCCCCAATCTGCCCTCCCTTCTATCAACACCCCCTTCCCTTATCCACTTCACTTCTATTTTCCTGTAGGGCAATATAGATTTCTATACCGCATTGCCTATATATCTTATTTCCCAGTTGCATGTAAAAAGAATTTTTAACATTCATTTTTAAAATTTTGAGTTCCACATTTTCTCCCTTCCTCCCTCCCCCTCTCATAAAGAAGGCAAGTAATTTGATGTAGGTTAGACATGCAAAATGCTTCCATAATAGTCATGTTGTGAAAGACTAACTGTATTTCCCTCCATCCTATCTCACCTGCCATTTATTCTATTCTCTCCTTTGACCTTGTCCCTCCTCAAAAGTTTTTGCTTCCCCCATTTTCCTTTGCCTCATCTTTCCATGTAAACAGTTAAACTTTAATTTTAAAGTTTCTTGTGGTTTATCTTTCCTGTTTACCTTTTTCTGCTTCTCTTGAGTCTTGTATCCTTGAGGATAGCAAATATCTGCTAGCATTTATTTAATTTTTTTGCATTAACATTCATTAAGGAAATTGATATATAGGTTTCTTTCTCTGTTTTGTATCTCCTTAATTTATCAAAAATGTATTTATGTTATAAAGAAAATTTCATACAACTCCTAATTTACATATTTTTTCAAATAGTTTATATAGCATTGAGAGTAATGGTTCCTTAAATATTTGGTAGAATTCACTTACAAACCCATTTATTCCTGGGGATTTTTTTTTTCCTTAGGGAGCTCAATACTGGCTTGTTAAGTTTATTTTTCTAAGACAGGGTTATTGAGGCATTCCATTTCCTTTTCTGCTGATCTGGACAGTGTACATTTTTTTGCAAATATTCATTCATTTCCAATAATTGTCAATTTTCCTGGCCTATGATTGGGCAAAATCATTTCTAATAATTGCTTTAATTTCATCTGTATTGGTGGTATATTCACACTTTTCATTTTTCATACTAGTGATTTGGTTTTTGTTTGTTTTTTTTAAATGAAATTTACCGTTTTTTTCTATTTTTTTGGTTTTGTCATAAAACTAGCTACTAGTTTTTTTTTTTTATTAATTCATTTTTGACTTTCATTTTTATTAATCTCTCCTTTAATATTCAGGATTTTCATTTTGGTTTTCAAGTCAGGAATTGTAATTTGTCCTTTTTAAAATTCTTTTTAGTTACATTCCAAATTCATTGACACAATCTTTCTCTTTTTAATGATGTGCACATTTGGAGATATAAAATTTACCTTAAATACTCCTTTGGTAGCATTCCACATAACTTTATTTTGATAAAATTTTTATAAGTTACATGTATCATCATCCTATATAGAACACTAAACAGTTTAGCCTTATGGAGTCCCTCATGGTTTCTCTTCTTGGTTTACATTTTTATGCTTCTCTTGAGTCTTACATTTGAAGGTCAAATTTTCTATTCAGTTCTGGTCTTTTTATCAGGAATGCTTGAAAGTGTTCTATTTAAATAAATGTGGATATTTTTTTCCCTTGAAGGATTTTCAGTTTTTCTCAATAGGTTACTCTTGATAGTAACCCTAGTTATTTTGCTTTCTACCAAGCCTTCTGCTCTTTTAATACAGTAGCTGCTAAATATTGTGTGGTCCTGCTATGGCCCCATGTTGTTTAAATGTTATCTTTCTGGCTGCTTGAAATATATTCTCTTGAGAAAATATTTATCTGTTGAAAAATCTTGAGTTTGACAATAATATTCTTGGGAATTTTCACTTTCGAATCTCTTTAAAGTGATTGGTGGATTTGTTAAATTCATATTTTACATTCTGAGTCTAAGGTATCAGAGCACTTTTCCTTGATAATTTCTTGACCTGTGATGTCCAATCTCTTTTTTTATCATGACTTTAAAGTAGTTCTATTCTTAAATGATCTCTACCTGATTTATTTTCCATGTCAGTTGTTTGTCGGATGAAATATTTTGCATCTTTTTATTCTCTTAACTGTTTCTATTTTTATGGTGTCTCATGGAGTAATTTTTTAAGCAGTTATTTTCTTCAGTGAGCTTTTGGGTCTTTTTTCCACTTGACCAAGTTTGTTTTTTTAAGGAGTTTTATTTTTATCAGTGAATTTTTGTGCTGCTTTTTCCAATTAGCCAATTCTGTTGTTTTTTTTTTAAACATTTGATTCTCTTCTGTATCTGTGTGCCTCTTTAACCAAGCTAGGAATCATCTTTTCATAATTTTCTTCTTTCACTCTCATTTTTAACCTAACACATTCTATGTCATTTTTTATTTATTTTGGAAACTAATTTTTAGCCTTTTCAGGAATTCTTGTGCTTGCATTTAATTCACTTTTTTGTTCTTTTGAGTCTTTGCTTGTAATTGTATGTATTTCATCATCTTCTGTGATTTGGTTTTTATTTTCTCTATCGCTGTACCGGCTTTTTGGGGTCAAGTTCTTCTTTATTTACCCAGTTTCTATCCTATTTCTGGATTTTGAGCTTTATGTTAAATTTGGGCCTTGTTTCTGATGTGCAGGGTTTAGATGAAATTTTCTGAAGGTTTAGGCTTTTTAACAGTGACAGTTTCAGAGCTAGTTCTAGGGGTTTGGGGGCCTTAAAAGTTTTGGTGCTTCCAAGGTGGTGTGTTCTGGAGCTGTAGAGAAGTGTAGTTACTGTTCCCTTTGTCTGCATTCTATCCTTTACCCAGGAAGTTCACTTGGTCCCTTGGAACCAGAAGTGATACTGCTCCCCCTATCACCTGCTCCCTTGGCATCAGAATTTATATTGCTAATCAGGGCACAATTCTCTTGGGACTAACTATTCTTCAGTGTCCCTCCCCCTTTGTGATCAAAAGTGTTGGCTCCCAGGGGTTCCACTCTCTTTTTATCAAAAGAGCTACTCTCTGCCCTTGAACTATGACCTAGAAGTGGGTATAGACAATTGAGTGTCTAAATAATGTGTTGTCCTGTGTCCAGAGCTGGTACAGGGGTCCCATGTAATCCCTTCTTAACCAACTACCAGTCACCCTTATCTTCTTGGACTTCGGAGCCCCTAAAGCTGCTTCTTCTGCTGTCACCAACACATAATACTACCACTGATGTTGCCTCCATGTGGGATCCAGGCTAGCTTCTATTCCCAAAGTCACAAATCTCTCTTTCCAAACTCCAAGGCTGTCTTCAGCTAGAATAATATCACACTGACTTTTTGCTAGCTCACCACTCCAGAATTTCATTTGAAGCATCATCTTATAGTGGTTTGGAGAATAATGTTGGTAGGGCTCAGCTAAGCATTTTCTCTGCTCCATCATCTTGGTGGTGCCCCTGCAAGTCCAAAAAGAAATTTTAACATACTTTTCTTTAATCCTTTAAAATAATTATCTTTTGAATTGGTAAATATATATTTTAAGTTAGTAAATTTTAAATGTATGAAAATCCTCAGTTGAAAATCTTATTTCATCCTAAAAACATATCTTTCTCTTAATAACATATTAATTTCCACTTATGTAAAGGATTCCATAGGAGAGAATACTAGAACTGATAAATCTCTCACAGGTGACATTGGTTGTTGTTGTCTTTTGTTCACAAAGAGGACCAAAATGACATCACTATGTTAAAGCCAATTTACAGTGTGTCTGCTATGGCTGAACAGACTAACACAAGCTTAGAATACTCTACCACAAGGTGGGTACAAATAGTCCATGTGAATATTTGGGATGGATTATCTAAATTTGTGTGTCTCGTGGTTTTTTTTTTTTGAGCTACCTCAATTCTTCATTGCTCATATTGCACAGCACCTTCTGTGATGAGGGCACCCCATGTTGGGCAGTCAGTCCTGAGTCAGTGTCTCCCACATCAAACAATCAATTCTACAATTCCTCAGAGAGATCTTGAGAGTGTCCTTATATAGCTTCTTCTGACCATCATGTGAGTGCTTGTTCTATGTGAGTCATCCATAAAATAACCTTAAGTCAAGTGTATGTTTTGCACCTGAACCAGCCCATCAGAATTGCACTCTCTGCAGTAGAGTTTGAATGCTTGGCAGGTTAGTTAAAGAAAAGACCTCAGTGTCTGATGACCTTATCCTTCCAGGTGATCTTCAAAATCTTTCTAAGACAAATCAAATGGAAGCAATTGATTTTCCTGATGTAGCAATAGTCTACATCGAGGGTTCACAGGCATACAATGAGATCAGCACAACAGTTTTCTAGATCTTCGGCTTGGTAGTCAGTCTAATATCTCTTCTCTCCCATATTTTCCTTTGGAACCGCCCAAACACTGAGCTAACTCTGGCAATGTGTGCATCAACCTCATCATCAATGTGCACATCCCTGAAAAATATACTACCAAGGACAGTGAACTTATCTGTAGCCTTCAAAACTTCTCCATTTGTTGTAATTGATGGGTCCATGTATGGATGGTGTGGTGCTGGCTGATTGAGCACCCATTATTGTTAGGCCAAAATTAGTACAAGCAGAAGAGAATCAATCCAGACTTTGTTGCATCTCAGCTTCAGAGGCTTCATTAAGTGCAAAATTATCTGCAAATATAAAAATCATGCACCAACACTCCCTCCACTTTAGTCTTGGCTTCTAAATTTTTCAAGCTGAAGAATTTACCATCACTGCACTTGCTGACCTTGATACCATATTCATCCTCATTAAAGGCATCTGACAACATTGCAGAAATTCACGTTCTAAAAAGCATAGGATCAACCCACAGTCTTATTTCACTCCATTGTTTACTGGGAAAAAAAAAAACAAAAACAAAACAGGGACATTGTCTGTTATCCAGAACCTGGGCAAGCATGCCATCATGAAATTATAGGTGAAGTAGACCAATGTTTCATAGTAAAACATGAATCCTATTTACAACATCCATGATAGGTTACCATCAACTTTTTTTTGTTGGACCTTTAATATGGGAAGTAAAAGGGACATGATCTCCTTAAGTGATGCCTCTTTTGAGCTGAGAAATATCTTGTACTCTTTTCTACTGTCTGGGGTCTTTGGGCCAAACACCTTAATTTGATTCATTCTTTTAGACAATGAGCTTGCAAATATTTAAAGACAGAAATTATTTCCCTAAAATTTAATATTTCAAGTTCTTTCTGTATTCATGGCATGCTGAAGACTTATCAGTATCTTTATCATCTTCCCTGCTAGATGTTTACCACAACAGTCTTTCCTGAAGCACTGTGCGCAAAAGTGAATAAAATACTCCACATGTAGTTTCAACAGTGAAGGGTAAAGTGGCACTGTCACCAGCACTATCATGGGTATTATATTATTCATTTCATCAAAGATAGATGGAAAATCTCCTCTGAGGACATAAGCATTAGTTGCTTTGCAGGTTATCACTATGAAAACTGTTGGTATTTAAAGAAGCTATGCAGTGATTTCAGGATTTTTTGTAATCTGAGGAGCTCACCCCTACCTTCACAGAAAATTGTCTTACGCAAGTGATTAAGGAAGTAGGTATCACACAATATTTCAAGTGCCTTGGTGGAGTTTCGCCTTCCTTCATTGTTAATTTGCCTAGTATGGGCCACTATACCTTTGTGAAAGGCTGTTATGGGATGCATCTGAATTTTCCTGAGTGTTCTTCATCATACAAATTCAAGTCTTTCTACTGCTGAGGATACAGAACACTAAGTATAGTTATTAAATCATATAATGTGTCTAGTAGCTTCAGGAAGCAAAATTGTTTGTTTGGACTTTAGTGAATAAGAGATGATTGGAGATGATTATTTAGCAACTAGCTTTTCCTTAAGAGATCATGATACAGGATGCTTTTCTAAATATAATTCTGAGATCACATTATTCAATTTTTTTTTCTTTTCATTTCTCACTGTTTACTTATATTGAACTGAAGTTCACTAAACCATTTAAAATTTTAAAGCCAACTTTTGAAAACTTATTTTAAAGAGTTTATTATGTAACAGATTTTTGTCATTATTGTTTTAAAGATTTTATTTTGTGTCCTATTTCAATCACCATATGGACCCTAACTCCTAAATATACTTATTTTATATCTACAGCATCAAACCAATCAATTAATTTTGATTTACCATATCAGCTTATTTTTTAATCAGTCAAATAATTTTTGTCATAGTATGCAAATTACTATAAACAACTGTATATTCTTCTGTTTTAATACCATATCATCAGACTACTAAATGTATTGGTTAGAATGTTGTAGACATTCAAACAGACCTTTGCCTATTGTCCATCTTATTATCATCAAGTTTTTAAGTGTATGAAATATCTGCTGCTGGCAATCCTGGTTGATATACTGAACTTAGATAATATCTACAACTTCAAAGAGAGATAAAGTAGCTCCCTCCATTGGTGCATACTCTATGTGATGTGCACATAAATTGGAGACTGAGAGTGGCAGGGGAGGGGAGTAGGGACATAGGGGAATGGGAATTAGAGTAAATCAGGTTGTCAGGTAACTTGTTCGGAAAAAAAAAAAAAAACTATGTTATTTTACCGTAATGTATACATCTTCTTATAAAAGTAGCAATTCAATAAGAGATATTAAAAGAGAAACTTTGCTCTACACCCCCCCAAAAAATAAACATATAAACAATTAGTCTTTCTAAATTCAAGATTTTCTATGATGAATCCTTCACATTAACTATAATCCTATGTCTTTGTTGGTCATTTAAAACATATTTGTGAATATGAGTGAGAGTGAGAGTAGTCATCAGGAACAAAACTGCTGAGCAAGAAAAGTCTAGAGTGAAGATTGAAGATGGGAGTGAAATGATCATAAAGTGGCAGCATTGTAAAATGGTGCTCTGGGCCAACAACTAACCACTTAAGTAAGGAATTCTCTGGAGGATGAGATCTCCAGAGTGAGAAGGCTCTGTTTTGACTCAGCAATGCATGCTCTTGAAGTTTGCCTTTTAAATAAAAAAAAGAAAATCTTGTCCTTGTATATATCAAAAAATAAATAAATAAAAAATGATTCTTTGTTGTATATAATAATTTTACCTATATCCTGGAAGAGCTGAAAAATGACTTTCAAAATCAGAGTGAGAGACAAATAAATAGTTAAAGAAGTGAAAGCAAAGGAAGAAACTTATGAAAAGATAAACAGTGTGCTAAAAGAGACATAAAACATGCTGAAAAAAAAATATCTTAGAAAACAGAATTGAAAGATTCTGGGAAGATAGTGGAGTAGGTCAGAAAATTCAAAGCTCTCCAGATTTCCCTTACAAAAAAGACAAAGTCATGCCTCAGGGCAAATGTGGAGCTATAAAAACAAACCAGAGTTGGGATAGATAGAAGAAAATCCCAGAAATGAGGTTTGTTCCCTGTGAAGAGTAAACAACACTAGGCTTGTTCTACAAGCTGCAAGTCACAGGAACTTTCACTTTCCAGACAGCATGGGGAGTCTGCCTGTGTCAGAGAAGATTAAATGAACCTCTGCCTATAAGGAATGCCAGACTCATCCGTGCTGCTGAGGCATGGCCTTAAGTCTATATATATTTAGAAGGGCATGAAGGGCTTCTAAATCCAGAAAGAAATAAAAGGCTTAGAGGATAGGGAGAGGGGAGGGTAAGTGAGGGATTTTAGGGTGGGAGGGAGAGGATAAGGGAGAGATCTTGGAGGGGTAGGTTAAGTAATAGATTGGCAAGATAGCAGGTAGAAACAAAATAGAGGAGTCAGAGGGATAGGGAATAAGAGATATACATAGACATAAAATAAATATGAGGAGTAGAATTTATTAGGAAAAAAAAGCACTGGTAGTAATCTTGGTCTCAGACAAAGTTAAAGTTAAAACGGATTAATCAGAAGAGAAAAATAGGGAAACTACATCATATGTCAGCCATATTAATCAATATCGTTGTAGACTATTTAAAATAACTAGAAAATATGAGGTTGGAATATTGCTGTGATGTAGGAAATTATTATTTGTTGGGCTTAGAAAAATAGGGAAAGACTTGGACCTAAGAAGGAAGATGTTATTCACCCTCAGAGAAACAGAATAAGCAAGTATAGTATGGTCTTGCATAGATGCATATGAATGTACATATCTATATATGAGCATGATTATAGATATCTAAGTATATGTAAGTATATGTAAGTGTAAGTATGGTATATATATATATATACACGTGTATATATATATATATGTATGTATATATGTTTGTGTTTATATATGTGTATTTATGTGTGTATGTATACATAAGTATAATGTGTGTGTATATGGGAATGTATGTATTATGTATATAGCTCTATCTATACACAAATATATCAATGCTTAATTGTAGCCTTCTTTGGGGAGAGAGTTAAAGAGAGAGGAAGTGGAGGAAAAGAACAAAGTAAAAAGTTCACAACAGAGACCAAAAAAAATTATAAGGAAGCAAAGAAAAAATGGACAGCTTAGGACACAATGTGTAGTATTTATTATACAGGCTTTCTTAAAATGGAAATTTTTTCATATATAATTTGAATCCTTTCTTATATTCTGCTGGGCAAATGGTAATGCTTTTCTTTCTTTATTTTCTATTGAAGGTTTACTATTTAAGTGTATATTTCTTTTTCTTTTCTTATTGTTTATTTAAGTTTAAAATAAATTAATTTTTAAAAAAAGAAAACAGAATAGGCTAAGTGGGACAAAAACAGGCATGGAAATTCACTGATGAAAATGACTCCTTAAAATGCAAAATTGGTCAAATGGAGAAAAGAAGCACAAAAGTTTCTTTCTATAATCGGGAAAATAGAAACTGACTCTATGAGACATCAAGAAACAATAAAACAAAGTCAAAAGGTTGAAAAAATAGAAGAAACTCTGAAATATCTCATTGAAAACACAACTGACTTTGAAAAAGGCTCAAGGAGAGATAATTTAAGAATTATTGGATTATCTAAAACTATAGCCAAAGAAAAATCCTAAACGTCATATTTCAAGAAATTATCGTGGAAACCTGTCTTGAAATCCTAAAACTGGAGGTTAAAATAGAAATTGAAATTGTCGACTGATTACACTTGAAAGATATGACAAAATTAAAATTCAGAGGAATATTATAGTCAAATTCCAGTCCTCACGGGTCAAAGAGAAAATACTTCAAGCAGCCACAGTGAAAACATTCAAATAACATGGAATAATAGTGAAGATTACACAAAATTCAGCAGTTGCCACAATAGAGTGCCAGGCTCAGAATATGATATTCAAAAAATGCAAAAGAGTAAGAATTGCAATCAAGAATAACATACACAGCATAACTGAGTAAAATCCTTCATGGTAAAAAAAAATACACATTTAGTGAAATAGATGACTTTCAAACATTCCTTATGTAAAACCAGAGTAGAACAAAAAAATAACATTCAAACACAAGACTAGAGAAAGGTAACAAGGTAAAAATAAAAATGTAATCATAAGGAACTCAGCAAAGTTAAACTTTGAGACTTTCTTGATAAGAAGATAATACATGTATCTGCAGAGATCTTTATCTTATAAGAACAGCTAAAGATTCTACAAAGGAAGAGAGTGTGGGAGAAATTTGATTGTGTTGGGATGATATTAAAAAAATAACTGAGAAAGAAGGATGACTTGGAAGAAGGGGGAAGGGAGAGGAAGAAGTGTAAAAATAATCTCACATAAAACAGGTATCAGAGGAATAGCTTTTATAGTGGAGGAAAATGGTGGGGAGAAGGGCAGTCAATGCTTGAAACTCACATATAAATTGGTTCAAATTGGGAATATATGTGTGTATTTGTATCTACTGTGTATGTGTGTGTTACCTTGAACCACGAAATGGAGGATAATAGAAGGCAGATAAAATGAGTCAATGGACAGAAACAAAACAGATTTTAGGGGAAAGGCACGATAAAAAGAGAGAGAAAAGGATAAATAGAAGAAAACAAGATTGAGGGGAATGCATAGTTAATAATTATGACTGTGAATGGGAAGAGGAAACATCCACAAAATAGAAGTGGATAGCAGAATGGATTAGACTCCAGAATCTTAAAAGTATGTTGTTTATAAGAAAACACACTTGACAATACAGAGAGTTAAAAAAAAAAATGGGCAGGAGCAGAATCTATTATGCTTCAAGTGATATAAGAAATGCAGGGGTGGAAATCACTATTTTAGACAAAACAAAGAAAAAGTAGATCTAAGTAAGAGGGATAAGCAGCGAAACTACATATTGCTAAAAGGTTCCATACCATACTTAACAAATATATCATATTAAAAGGTATCAAAATAGGTGTTTGACTAGTAGACTAGACTGAACATAAAACAATGGAAATTTCATAACCATCTGGAATATATAGAATATAGAGAAATATAGAATACGGTGTTAATTAAGGATACAATATTGAAAAACAGGACTCCTGCTATTACTAAACTTACTATTCAATGGGTTTGAGGTAAAAGTAGGGGAAGACAGGGAGGAGAGACATGAATACAGATTATTAAAATGCCATTTAAATTGAGACAATTGCATAGATGAACTTTTTTCTAAAGTGCATAGCTGCTTATGTCAACCCTCAAATTCAATAAATTACATTGGCTTCCTATAACATCCATGATCAAACAAAAATACTCTAACATCTATCATATAATCCATCCTCTCCCTAAATTTTCTAATCTTATTACATCTCATACCACTCCCACCCCCATCGTTTACCATAAACTTTTCAATAGAGTGACCCTGGCCTCTTTTTATTCCATGCACAAGACACTCGTCTCCCAGCTGAGCAAGTTCCTTGGTTGTCCGTCATAACTAGAATGGTTTTCCTCTTCATCTCTGCTTACTGGCTTCTCTGGTTTTCCTGATGTCTCGGCTTAAATTTTATCTTCTACAGGAAGCTTTTCTCGATATCTCTTACTTCTAGTTTCTTCCTACTTTTGGTCATTTCCTATGTTTCCTGTATAAGATTTTTTGTACATAGTTTGTAAGTTTAGATGTTAGAGAGTGAATTCTTTGAGAGTAGAGACTATCTTTTAGCTTTCTTTGCATCCCTAGAGCTTAGCACGGTGCCATAAATATACTAGGCATCTAATAAATGTTCATAGTTTGACAGACTGACTCATGTAGCTAAAAAGATTTAGAGAATGAATGAAGACCAAAGCAATCGTAATGGGAGAAGATTAAAAAAAAAAAAAAGAAGGCTTTTTGAATGGCCACTCATTCAATGAATATATTCAGTTCAGCACTTAACACCTGTTTGGTAATATACTAGCCTAGAAAGGGGATGGAAACATTAAAATGCAGAATAAGGATCTAGTCTTGCTCTTTAGAAACTAATTTCTGGGTCATGAATTTTTTTTTTTTTGGAACAGCAACCCTGAGGGTCTTCCCCTCCCCACTTGATTTTTTTTCTTTTTTTTTTTTTTCTAATTAAAGAGACCATCCCTTGACTCACTTTTTAAAAAGGCCTATTCACTGAATGGGGGTTACCTCACTCTAAGTGAGTACATGAAAAGGCCTTAGCCTAAAAGGGCCAGGGTCTCCCATTGCATCCTGGGTCATCTCCAGCCATCCTGATGAGTATCTGGTCACTGGATCTAGATGGCTCTGGAGGAGAAAGTAAGGCTGGTGACCTTGCACAGCCCTCTCTCACCCAAATCAAAGTCAACTGCAAGTCATGTCATCATTTCCCTGATGGCATGGTCCTCTTTGAAAACAAAGGAAAAACACAACTTTTTGCATAGTAAGAATTATCAAATAAATGTTTTGAAATTATATTTAATTGATGCAGTCTGATTATTTTAGCTATTTGGAAAAATTGAAAATGATATTACAAAAAGCGTTTATATCAATTGAGGAAATAAAAGCAAGAGCATTTGGTCCTATTTTCATTTTTTTTTTTGATGTATAGATCTAGTTAATGTCTATCTATAGCCATATCTATAATGAACATCGATATGCCTAATAATGACTATATGGGGAAAATAATTCTTGCTTTTGCTTCTCTGTGGGTTTTCAAAGGATAGCTCTACCAAGGATATTTTGCTATATGTGTCTGCAAGCAGGCTAAGAAATAAAATATTCTTGCTATCTAAGGGAGTTTTATGGTCAAACACAGCATACTTCCCAGAGAAAAGCGTCCATTCCAAACAATGCATAAAACTAGCTGCCAACACCCTCTCCACAGGCACTTAGGTCCTTTAGAATGGAATGGAGCTAGCCTAACAAATCACACTTGGAACACAGACTTTAAATCTCATATTAATGAAATCAGGAGAGTATGCTTAGTCCTGGCAAAGAGGGTTTACAGACTAAAACCCTAAAGCAAAACTGGAAAAGGACTTATATAGCAAGACAAATAGCTATGTAGCTTTCATGTTTCTATTTAGAAGGCAGAGGGTGTGGATATTGGGGTACATTACTATTAAGTATTTTCCTTATGTATTTCACTAGGCTTATGTTAACACTCAAAATTTTAAGTTCATTTTTTTAAACCAAGATAAACTGATTAAATGGGAAGGGGTAATGGAATAAGTATTTATATAATACCCACTACTTGTCAGCACTGTGCTGAACTGTTTACAAATATTGTTTCATTAGAATAGATGTCACTTGCATAATTCTTTAGTATAATTAAATTCAGCAAATATTTATTAAGTAATTTTAAAACCAGGATATGAAGAGCCATGGATTCACAACATATTATAATCTGCTAAAGCAACTGAGGGGGCAGCTATGCAGCACAGTGGTTAAAGTACTGAGCCTGGAGTCAGGAAAACTACTCTTTATGAATTCAAATCTGGTTTCAGACACTGACTAGTGTGTGATCAGGGGCAAGTCACTTAATCTCATTTGCCTCAGTTGCTCATCTATCATATGAGCTATAGAAGAAAATGGCAAAACACTCTAATATCCTTGCCAAGAAAACACCAAGTGGGGTCATGGAGAGTTGGACCTGACTGAAAAACGACTCAACACAAAGCAACTGATGAAGATAACCCAAAGTAGACACCTCAATTGCCACCTTCTTCATGGAGTCTTTCTTGACTATGTCAGTTGAAAATGAAATATTTGCACAATGCTTGGCAAAACTCAATGCATTACATAAATTCTGGCTATATAATAATAATTATTAAAAATGACAATAATAATTGCTTCAAGCCTCAGGTGACATTTTGTCCATAAAGCATCTCTTTTCCTTCCCCCCTATAGTTAGTGCTTTGCTCTCTAAATTACCTTGTATGTATTTATTTGTGTGAGAGGTATATTTTCCTAAGATTAGAAGTATTAGTTGTAGTAGTAGTAGTAGTAATAGTAGTAGTAATAGCAATAGTAGTAGTAGTAGTAGCAGTAATAGTACTAGTAAAAGTAGTAGTAGTAGTAGTAGTAGTAATAGTAGTAGTGGTGGTGGTGGTGGTAGTAGTAGTAGTTGTTGTTGTAATGATAATACTTTATTTTTTTCATCTCCAATTAGATTGTAAAATACCTTGAGGGCAGTGACAGTGGAATCCCTTGAATAAGATATATGGTGTAAAAGAGAGATGTAAAATTCATGGCTGCAGGCTGCAATACTCCTTAGTTTGGCCAAACCGGATTGATACACAATTGGGAAATATGTAACAAAATAAATAAAATTACAATAAAAGAAAGATAACATCTTTTATAACTAAGTCAATGTTCAGTCTTCAGGGAGAATTATTTATGGAGTATTAAGCCAATTTCTTTTTGACATTGACACCACTGGCATGCAAACTCAAATAGAAATGGATTCCTGCTGCTACATATTGACTTAGAAAATCACAAATTAAAATTATTCCTTTTTTTTTGCTTATTTTACTAAATGTATCCCAATTAATTTTTACCTATTTCAGACAGCCTCTGGTATTGATAAGGTATTTCATGAAGACAGTGCTAGATCTTATTTGGCAACATTGGGACACATATATGGTTCAATGCTTTGAAGCCTTATTTTTTTGAGATTTGTGAGTGGGATATCTGTGCCACTGGATGAACTTGTAAAATTTAGTGACCCTGCTTTAACTGTCACCTTTCTTCTGGTCTGCCAAGTGTAACATGATTCTTGTAGCCATTCTCTCCAGGGATAGAAATGGATCTGTTATCTCCACCCCAACTTCATTTTAGAATGGAGACTGTGATCCCTTGTGCCTTGCTCAGGTGAGGCTGAGCCTCAGTTCGAGGATGCTGATTACATTTGTCCCTTTAGTGAGTATACATAACTGAGCAGAGATACTGAGAAGGATTTAAATAGCCATTTAGGAAACCTTGTGAGTTTCAGGAAATGTGTAGCTCCAGAGATCTTTAGTTGGAGGCAATTGGCAATAGCAAGAAAATTCTGCCCCTACAATTTTCTTGGAGAAATGGCCTCAAAAGAGGATAAATACAATGCCCTGGCTTGCCAAGAGTCATGGACCTGGTGGTATTTTTTTTTTTTTAGAATCCAGAATCAAGGTAAAGTAGCAATACCTATAAAAAGTATCACAAATGAATTTTTGTTTTGATAGTTTTCAGTCTTGACTTTCTGGGAAAATATAATAGTCATTATACCTTGCTATTTGGCAATGTTGTTTGGGAGTCTCTTTTTTTTGAAAATTTTTCCCCCGTTTTAATAGTATTTTATTTTTCCAAATTACATGTCAAGACAATTTTTAGCATTCATTTTGAGTTCCAAATTTTTCTTCCTCCCTCTCCCCCCTTCTAAAAATTGTAGGCAATTTGATATAGGTTATGCATGTGCTATCATGTAAAATATATTTCTTTATTAGTCATAGTTGTGAAAGAAGAAACAGATCAAAAGAAAAAAAAAAAAGAAAAAGAATGAGGTAAGTGAAAAAAATCTGCTTCAATATGCATTCAGAGTCCATCACTTCTTTATCTGGACGTGGAAAGCAGTTTCCTTCATGAGTCTTTTGAACTTGTCTGGGATAATTGTGTTGCTGAGAAGAGCTGAGTCATTCAGAGATGATCCTCACACAACGTTGCTGATACTGTGTACAATGTTCTCCAGGTTCTGCTCATTTCACTTTGCAACAGTTCATACAAGTCTTTCCAGGTTTGTTTGTTTTTGTTTTTGTTTTTGTTTTTTTTTTTGAAATCTGCTTGTTCACCATTTCTTATTGTACAATAGTATTCCATTACATTCATATACCAGAGCTTATTCGGCCATTCTCCAATTGATGTGAATCACCCCCAATTCCCAATATTTTGCCACCATGAAAAGGGTTGCTATAAACATTTTTGTACATATGGGTCTTTTCCCCTTTTTAAAGATCTCTTTGGGATACAGATCTAGTAGTGATATTGCTGGATCAAAGGGAATGCACAGTTTTATAGCCCTTTGGGCATAGTTCCAAATTGCTCTCTGGAATGTTTGGTTCAGTTCACAACTCCACCAACAGTGCATTAATGGCTCAATTTTCCCACATTCTCTCCAACATTTATCATTTTCCTTTCTTTTTTGTTATCTTAGCAAATCTGAGAGGTGTGAGGTGGCACTTCAGAGTTGTTATTGATTTGCATTTCTCTAATCAAAAGTGATTTAGAGCACTTTTTTCATATGCCTATAGATAGCTTTGATTTCTTCATCTGAAAACTGCCTGTCCATATCCTCTGATCATTTATAAATTGGTATATGGCTTGATTTTTACAAATTTGACCCAGTTCTAAATATATTTGGAAATGAGAACTTTATTAGAGAACTACTATTACTGCTGTAAAGATTGTTTCCCAGCTTTCTGCTTTCCTTCTAACCTTAGTTGCATTGATTTTGTTTTTCCCAAGGCTTTTAATTTCAATATAATCAAAATTATCTATTTTATATTTCATAATCCCTGTGACTCACTTAATTCTTCCTTTATGCATTTAGATGCTATACCATTTGGTACATATATGTTTGTATTGACATTCCTTCATTTTCTATGGTAACTTTTAGCAAGATGTAGTTTCCTTCCTAATCTCTTTTAATAGGATCTATATTTGCTTTTATTTTGTCTGAGATCTGAGTTGCTACGTCTGCTTTTTTTAAACTTCAGCTGAAGCATGATAGATTCTGCCCCAGTCCCTTGCCTTTACTCTGTGTGTGTCTCGCTGCTTCAAGTGTATTTCTTGTAAATAACATATTGCAGAATTCTGGTTTTTGGTCCACTCTGTAATCCACTTCTGTTTCATGTTCATCCCATTCACATTTAGAGTTATGATTACTAACTGTCTATTTCCCTCCATCCTATTTTTCCTCCTGTTTGTCCTCTCTCTCCTTTCACCCTTTCCCTCTTCATGAGTATATTGCTTCTATCTACCACCTTCCCCAATCTGCTCTCCCTTCTGTTAGTTCCTCCCCCTACCACCTTTGCTTAATCTCCTAACCTCCTACTTCTCTGTCTGGTAAGAGAGATTTCAACATTCAACTGATTGTGTATATTATTACCTCTTTGAGCCAATACAGATGAGAGTAAGATTGAAGAAATGACCATCATTTACCTTCCCATCTTCCCCTCCACTGTGGTAGTTCTTTCACTCCTTATCATGCAAAATAATTTATTCCCATTCTATCTCTTCCTTCCTTCTGCACCCATTTTATTACAATTTTCATCCCTTATTTATTTTTGTATTATTCCCTCAAATTCACCATACACCTGTACTCTTGTCTATGTATATTCCTTCTATACTATTAAAGTTCTTCTGCACTATTAAAGATATCATTTTTTAAGAATTAAA
>CM053626.1:270796995-270812963 GCA_028646595.1 Phalanger gymnotis
AAATACAAGGTGAGATATAATTTAATAGTTTGAAGGGATGATATGATATAGTAAGGATTAAAGAGGTTTTAAACACTAAATCTAGTATTTTAAAAAAAATCTATTTCATAATTAATGAAGTTATGATAGAAAGTCCTTCATCATTCATCATCAGATAATCAACCCTTCATTGTTTCTATCTGGCATAAGTATAAAATTTATTCTGAATTCTTTTTGGACTAAACAGCTTGAAGAATGAATACACGACCCTTCTTCCCTAGCTCTGAGACTTCAGGTATACAGAGAATTTTTTACATTAAAGCCATTATCATATTTAATCTAGTCCTTGATCCTTTTGAGGTATAAGGCCTTGTATGTGTACTTAAAATTGATCAGAGAAAAGTCGTTGAGTAGAATCATTACAACTCACATTTTCCTCTTGAAACATACTTTCTGACTCTCTTTTTTTGCTCTCTAACTTTTCATAGGGAAAAATCTGTCTTTCTGATCCATAAGGCTTTTAGATATGTGAAATATGGCTTAAGCAAATGGGGAGGAAAATGAGGATGGTAGATTAAACCTGTACTGTGCATGATAGTGGAAGTGTATGGTTGGCTTTTTCAATAAGGAGAAAGTTACCACAGGAAACAGTTAGTAGTTTGTTCAACTCCTTCTTACATCTGGATCAATGTTTAATCTCCATAAAATTGGTTTTATATTCACAAACATGTCAATGTATATTGAGGTTTCTCACTGAATCTTTTCTTCTTTAAGGATTCTGGTCCCTTTTCTTTCAGAAGTGTTTGAAACACATTTAATCAGATAGCTAGGTCTCTGAATAAAAATTCTCCCACCATATTCTTTTAAACACTTCTACATCAAATTATCATAAAACATATCAATGTCTTGCCAAAATGTGGTTTACAAGGCTTGTTTGTATTTCCTTTATATATTCTCTGTTTATTTTTCTTTTTCCAATTTGAGATGACTGAAAGAAATATATCCTTCCCTGTCTATATCCTATACATTTTCCTTGCCCAGTATCTCATTTGTCCCCTTTTTTAATTGGAATATAAGGTATTTCATTTAACACTCTTTTTACTTCAATATTGAGCTAGAGAGTACAGCAAAAGCGAAAGCTTTTAAGGTGATGGTTTATATTTGTCATTGAACAGAATGGCAGACTCTATTTGATCTCAAGTAGAAAAAAGCAAGAAGCACTATCTCAATCTGCCCCCAGTCTTCAGTGAATCAATCAATTAGCAAGCATGTATTGAGCTCCTACTATGTGCCAGGCTGACTGATAAGGGCTGAGGATATAAAGAAAGATTAAAAACATAATCCCTGCCATAAAAGACATGCAAATAACTGTATATGCAAGATGTAGAGAGCATAAATGTGTATTCTACTCTCAAAGGAAAACACTAGCAGAGGAAATATGTAGGGGTATGGTAGGAACTAGGAAAGGCCCCCAATCAAATATGCAAGGCAAGGAAGAGGGATTGCAAAGTCCCAGTTGAAGTCTGAAGGAAAAGCTTGATAAAAAATTAAAAAAAAACCACAAAGGCTTTGGAGGATTTTTTTAAAAAAGAATATAATATTTTATTTTATTAAATTCCTAATTATATATAAAATTTTAATATTTGTTTTTTTTTTTAAATTCGAGTACCAAATTATTTTCCTCCTTCTGTCCCTACCACACCACTTTAGGAGGCAAGCAATGTGATGTTGATTGAACATGTGAAGTCACACAAAACCTATTTCCATATTAGCAACGTGGCAAAAGAAAACACACACACACATACATACACACAGAAACACATGGACACACTAAGAAAATAAAGATAAAAAACGATATTTTAATTCTGCATTCAGAATTCATCAGTTCTTTCTCTGGAGGTGGATAGCATTTTTCATCATGAGTTCTGTGGGCTCTCTTGGATCTTAATCTTGATCAGAGGAGCTAAGTCTTTCATAGTTGATCAAACTTATAAACTTTCTCTTGCCTTATATAATGTTCTGATTCTGCTTGCTTCACTTTATATCAACTCACATATGCCTTCCTTTTTTTCTGAAACCATACTGCTTATCATTTTATATAGAGCAATAATATTCCATCAAAATCACATACTACAACTTGCTCAGCTATTCTCCAATTGGTGAACATCTCCACAATTTCCAATTTTTTGACACTACAGAAAGAGTTTGACAAAAAAGCACTATTTGAAAAGAAAATGCTGGGAAAACTAGAAAAAAGGTTTTGCAGAAACTTGGTAGAGACAAACATATCACAAAGTATATACTCAAATTATTTCTTTCTGGTGGCTTGCACTATTTTCTCCTTGACCTGGGAACTCGGGAACTTGGTGACATTATTCCTCGGAGTTCTCCTTTTGGGATCTTTTTCAAGAGGCAATCAGTGGATTCTTCCAATTTCTATTTTACCCTCTAGTTCTAGAGTATCAGGGGAGTTTTCCTTCATAATTTGTTGAAAGATGATATAGGCTCTTTTTTTAATCATGGCTTCATCATCACTACCTTAAAGCCAGTCCAATAATTTTCAAATTATCTCTCCTTAATCTCTTCTCCAGGTCAGTGGTTTTTCCAAAGAGATACTTGTCATTGTCTTCCATTTTTTGGTTCTGTTTTATAATATCTTGATTTCTCAGAAAGTTACTAGCTTCCACTTACTCCAATCTAATTTTTAAGGTGATATTTTCTTGAGTGGTCTTTTGGACTTCCTTTTCCATTTGGTTAATTCTGCCTTTTTTCCTTTTTTGGTTTGATATTTTTTTTAGTTTTCAGCATTGATTTCCACAAGATTTTGAGTTACAAATTTTCTCCCCATTTCTACCCTCCTCCCCACACCAAGATGGCATATATTCTGATTGCCCCATTCCCCAGTCAGCCTTCCCTTCTGTCACCCCACTCACTCCCCCTTATCTCCTTATAACATTAAGGCAGAATTCATGATTTCAAAGAAAATCATGAATATGCCTGAATGGTCCAGAATTGCAGGATGTAAGGCATTCTCTGAGTAGAAGACAGAGGAGTTAAAGCATTTATTCAAGCTCCAAAATAGACCCCTGGACCAGTGTCCCCAGTTGTATATCCTGATAAGAACCTTCCAAAACCAGTATGCCCATCTCACAATAGTGACAGGGAAGTTACAGAAAAAATATTATGGCAGCAAGCCAAGCCATACTGGTACTTCCCCCCAATGCTAGTGCCCTCCAGTAAGAAGATTACCCACTGGTCTCCAGGCCTTGCTCAGCACCCTCCAGTCTGCACAGGGGTCAGTCCTGCTTTTAGTAGCTCCTGCTGCCACCACTGCTTCTCTTTCTCCTCCATCCACTATGTCTCAATCTCCAAGCTGTGTTTTCTCTTTTTATATGGTTGGCAGATGTCACCCTGTCGACCAGAACATCATCTAAGTGACCAGAACTCAGGTGCTTATCATTGGCTGTGGTCTTAGACACTCCCCCTAGGACCCTGAGAGCCCCCCCCAAGCCTATTCAAATGGGTGGGAAAGAGCTTGTCATTTATTGAATACCTTTAAATTCAGCCCCAAGATCTTTCACATCCATTACATAGGCAACCTGTGTCTAAATAGGTACAAACTCTTTTTGTTCCCCCTTTTTTTTGTACAATAGAATCCCTCCCCCCCCCAAAAAAAAAGAACAAATCACTTTTGCAAACTACTTAACATAATATCTCATCATCAAAATGGCCATATGGCTCACTTGTTGGCCCCTAGATCTTTTCATCCATTACATAGGTCAATGGGAAATGGGTGTCAATAATACCATAAAAATAAAACAATACAGCGAGGATAATATTAAATAAGTACACAGAAGAGTATCATCATCCCCCCCCCCTGAAGGAAAGGGGCTCAAAATCTTGAGGTAAGGGGTGAAGGTCTCATTTTCCATAGCTTCTTCTTACTGAAATTGGATGTAGAGCTGTCCCTGCCCCAAGTCCCATTTAAGAGGTTAGTTCTTTAGCAAGCTGGAAGGAATTCCAGGAATGCTATGTGTTTAGGCAGTCATCTGAAGGTGTATGGTACTTAAGCCTAAAGGAGACAGAACTAGCAACAAGGTTAACCAAAACAAAGAACAAAAGAGTAGGCAAGTATGGGCTATTATACTTCAAATAAAATCATCCCCATTCTGGCTGAGACTCCAGTTACACAAAAATTTGATCTCATAGCCTAACTCAAGTAGGAAATGTTTCTTTTCAAAGTCCTCCATTTTATTGAAAATCCATATTTTGCCTTGGAGCATTATACTCAGTTTTGCTGGGTAGGTGATTCTTGTTTTCAATCCTAGCTCCACTGACTTCCAGAATATCATATTCCAAGCCCTTCTATCCCTTAAGGCTGAAGCTGCTAGATCTTGTGTTATCCTGGTTGTGTTTCCATAATACTCAAATTGTTTCTTTCTTGCTGCTTGCAGTATTTTCCCCTTGACTTGGGAGCTCTGCAATTTGGTGACAATATTCCTAGGAGTTTTCTTTTTGGGATCCTTTTCAGGAGGCAATCAGCAGATTCTTTCAATTTCTATTTTGCCCTGTGGCTCTAGAATATCAGGGCAGTTCTCCTTGATAATGTCTTGAAAGATGATATCTAAGCTCTTTTTGATCATGGCTTTCAGGTAGTCCAAATAATTTTTAAATTATGTCTCCTGGATCTATTTTCCAGGTCAGTGGTTTTTCCAATGAGGTAGTTCACATTACCTCCCATTTTTTCATTCCTTTGGTTCTGTTTTGTAATATCTTGATTTCTCAGAAAGTCACTATCTTCCACTTGCTCCAATCTAATTTTTAAGGTGGTATTTTCTTCAGTGGTCTTTTTGACCTCCTTTTCCATTTGGCTAATTCTGCCTTTCAAGGCATTCTTCTCCTCATTGGCTTTTTGGAGCTCTTTGGCCATTTGAGTTAGTCTATTTTTAAGGTGTTATTTTCTTCAGTATTTTGGGGGGTTTCCTTTAGCAAGTCATTGAGTTGTTTTTTATGGTTTTCTTGCATCACTCTCACTTCACTTCCCAATTTTCCTCTATTTCTCTTACTTGCTTTTCAAAATCTTTTTTGAGCTCTTCCATGGCCTGAGACCAATTTATATATTTCTTGGAGGCTTTTGATGTAGGCTCTTTGACTTTGTTGACTTCTGGCTGTATGTTTTGGTCTTCTTTGTCACCAAAGAAAGATTCCAAAGTCTGATTCTGAATCTGGGTCTGTTTTCACTGCCTGTTCACATTCCCAGCTGACTACTTGACCCTTGTTCTTTTGGTAAAGGTATGACTGCTTGTAGAATAGAGAGTACTTTGTCCCAAGCTTTTGAGGCCTTGTGCAGCTGTTTTCAGGGCTACTTCTACACAGCATGCTCTGCCACACCAGTGCTCCTCCTCCCCCAAGAACCCCCAACCCAGACCATGACTCAGATCCAAGCAGGCTCTGTACTCCCACTCTGATCTACCACTTAATTCCTCCCACCTGGTGGGCCTGGGGCTGGAAGCAACTGCATCCCCAGAGCTGTGACATTTCCATGTCCCCAGGGCTGGGGCCAGCCATGTACTCCTTTCAATACATTCTAACAGTTCTACCCACTAACCTTCTCTATTGTCTTTGCCATTTGTGGGTCGAGAAGTCTGGTTAACTGTCACAGCTTGCTGATTCAGGGCCCTGTGGCCTGTTTCACCTGGCTCCCAGTCTGGTTAGTCCTGCTGGGCTCTGCTCTGCTCCACTCCCAGCTCTGTGCGATAGACCCTTCCATGTGAGCATCCCAGCTTTCCTGTGCTGGAGCCCTGCTTCCTTTTGTTATTTTGTGGGTTATGAAGCTCTAGAATTTGTTCAGAGCCTTTTTTATAGGTGTTTGGAGGGACCTGGAGGACAGCTCATGCAAGTCCCTGCTTTCCAGCTTCCATCTTGGCTTCGCCCCCCAATTTTGCCTTTTAAGGCATTCTGATCCTCATTGGCTTCTTGGAGCTCTTTTGATATTTGGGTTACTCTATTTTTTTAAGGTTTTATTTTCTTCAGTATTTTTGGTTCTCCGTTAGCAAGTTGTTGGCCTGTCTTTTTTTTTTTTATGATTTTCTTTCATCACTCTCATTTCCCTCCCCAAATTTTCCTCTACTTCTCTTACTTCATTTTCCAAATCCTTTTTGGATCCTTCCATAGCCTGAGACCAATTCATATTTTTCTTGGAGGCTTTTGATGTAGGCTTTTTGACTTTGTTGACTTCTTGGGCTGTATGTTTCAGTCTTTTTGTCACCAAAAAAGATTCTATAGTCTGAGTCTGAGTGTCAATCCCTTTTTGCTGCCTGTTCATGTTCCCAGCCAACTACTTGACCCTTGAGCTTTTTGTCAAGGAATGAGTACCTTCAGAGTGCAGAGTACTTTGTCACAGGCTTTAGGGCTCTCATCTGTCACTTGATTCCTCCTACCAGGTGGACATGGTGCCAGAAGCAGCCACTGCTGAAGCTCAGGAATGAGCTGCAAGAGTTTCCTGCTGTCACTGCCATGCTACCTCCACCTCCCTCAGGGCTGGGGCCAAACCATGCACTTCTCTCACCCAGATCCAGCAGTTTTCCCACTAACCTGCTCTGTTGTCTTTGGCGTTTGTGGGTTGAGAAGTCTCGTAACTGCCACAGCACAGTGATTCAGGGCCCTAAGGCCTGCTCTGCCTGATTCCTGTTCTGTTGCTCTAGCCAATCCTGGTGTGGCCCATTCTGGGCTGTGCTCCATTCTCAGTCCAGTGCTATATACCCTTTCCAGTGACCATCCAGGCCATCTTGGGTTGGAGACTTGTTTCCCTCTGTTATTTCATAGGTTCTGTAGCTTTAGAATTTGTTCAGAGCCATTTTTTTACAGGTGTTTCGGGTGATTTGGGGATAGAGCTTAAGTGAGTGCCTGTTTTCCAGCAACCATCTTGGCTCTGCCCCTAATTGTGGATTTTTAATTTATTTTCTTCCTATTTTTTTTTTTAGTTACATTCACAACGTATTGATCTACTCTTTATTTTACAGATGTAAGTGTTTAGAGACACAAATTTTCCCCTAAGTACCCTGGCCATATCCCACTCATTTCAATATTTTGTCTTATTATTGTATTTCCTTTTAATAAAATAATTTATTATTTCTTTGACTTGTTCTTTGACACATTCATTCTTTAGAATTACATTATTTAGTGTTGAATTAATTTTTAATTTATTTTTCAACAAAATGTTTATTGCATTCCCATCTGAAAATGACAAATTTAATATTTCTGCTTTTCTACAATTTGTTGTAGGGTTTTGTTTCTAATACATGGTCTACTTTTGTGAAGGTGAAATATATAGTGTAGAAAAATGAGTGCTCCTTTCTATGCTCATTCAATTTTTTCCAGACGTCAATAATATTCAACTTTTCTAAAATTTTCTTTAGCTCTTTAACTTCTTTCTTGTTTATTTTATGGTTAGATTTATCTACCTCTGAGAGGGAAAAGTTGAAGTCCCTTACTATTATAGCTTTACTATCTATATCCTCCTATAATTGATTTAACATTTTACTGAAAAATTTATACGGTGTGTTGTAAGGGACTCTCTTACCCAATACTCCCAGGCCTTTGTCCAGCAAAGGCCTGATCTCGTGGGCAACGAATGAGGCTGGAAGCAAAGGCGGTAAGCAGCTCTGTTTAATCCAGTCAGTGACCAGATTTTATAGCCTTTATTATGTAGTACTAGGACTGCTTTGGTCCGCCTACTCTCTGCCTATTCTCCTCCCATTCTCCTCCTACTCTCCTCCCCTTTCTTTCCCATGCTCGCCCCATGATTCACCTGTGCACAGGTAAACCCGGAAAAGAACCCTGCACCATGTTGCCAACAAGGGCGAGACTCTTCCTCCAGACTCCATCTTGCTCCTCCCATACCTCAGAGCCCTGAGGCTAAGTTCTGGGTGTGGAGGTCCAACGATGTTTGGGGCCGGCTATAACTCGTCCCGTTACAGTATGCCATTTGGGGCATGTATTTTTAGTGTTGATATTACTTCATTATGTATGGTGACATTTTTCTTTTCTCTGAAATCATGATTGCTACTTCTTAAATAAAACACAGCTGAAGCATAATAGATTTTGATTTAGGCCATTAACTTTAAACTGTGTGTGTCTTTCTCTTTCAAATGTGTTTCTTGTAAACAACGTATTGTTCAGTTCTTATTTCCAATACATTCTGCAGGTTTAGCTAGGTGGCACAGTGAGCAGAGCACTGGCCCTGGAGTCAGAAGAACCTGAGTTCAAATCCAGCCATCTACACTTGACGCACTTATTAGATGTGCAACCTTAGGCAAGTCACTTAACCCCAATTCCTCTGCCTTCCCCCCTCCAAAAAAGCAAAAACAAAAAAGCTAATATATTCTGCAATGTATTTCTGTTTTATGAATGAGTTCATCCTTTTTTACATTCACAGTTATGATTACTAACTGTGCAGCCTCCTCCATCCTATTTTCTTCTGTTTGTCCTCCTCTCTCTCTTTTTAGATTCTCTTTACTCAAACTTCTTTTTTTTTTCATTTTTCTTTGCTTTTTTGATTCTGACCATTAGCTCACTCAATCTGTGGTATGGCTATAATATTCCAGAAGCTTTAATATGTGCATCTCTTTTGGAAGGTGATTGGTGGGTTCTTTCAAATTCTATTTTACCCTTCTGATTCTAGGAGATGAAAGCAGTTTTCCTTGATAATTTCTTAGAAAATAGTATCTGGACTACAGCTTTTATATAGTGATATAATTCTGAATTATCTCTTCTCAATCTATTTTCCTGGTCAATTGTTGTTTTTTTTTTTTTTATAAGATATTTCATGTTTTATTCTATTGTTCATTCTTTTGATTTTTCTTCTATCGTTTCTCGGTTTCTTGTAGAGTTATTAGTGTCCACTTGCCTGATTCCCATTTTTTTTAAGGAAGTATTTTCTTCAATGAGATTTTGCATGTATATATGTTTTTTCATTTGGTGTTTTTAAGTATTCTCTTCAGTGGATTTCTTTTTTTTTTTTTTTGCCTATTTTACCATTTGGCCAATTTTTAAAAGACTTTTATTTTCTATGTCTCTTTTAGTAAGCTAATGTCTGTCTATTCATTTTTTTGGCATTACTCTCATTATTTTCACATTTTTTTCTTCTACTTCTCTTATTTGATTTGTAAAATCCTTCTTGAGCTCTTCCAGGAATTCCTGTGATTATTTTTCCAATTAACATTATTTTATTTTAATCTTTGTTTGCAACATTGTGGTCTTCTTCTGGGTTTGTATCTTGGTCTTCCCTTTTGTCATAATAACTTTTAATGGTCATATTCTTTTATTGTTGTTTGCTCCTTTTTCCAGCCTTTTTTTTTTCCACTTTTCACATTATATTAAGCTAAAGTGGACCTTTGCTCTGGGGGTGTAGGGGGCACTCTCCCAAGATGCAGGCCTTTCTTGCTACTGTTATCAGTTAGCTTTGAGTGTCTCTAGTTTCTCTTGGCTGCTAATGTGGTATTATCAATGATCTGTTGGAATGTTCTCTGGTCTTTACACAGGAAGGGAATATTTTGCGTTGTAGCTACCAGCACTAACATTTCCCCTGGCCCTGGGTCTGTGACTATACCCCTATTCTCCTGTAGCCATAATTGCCAGTGTTTACTTTTTGCTTGGAATTGAAACAAGGGTTTCTTCTCCCTAGTGAATGATAAAGATCACTCCTCTCTGTCCTGGAACTACAACCAGGCCACCTGCTCCCCTGTGGCCATAAATTCTATGGCTACTTTGGACCTTTAATCCTTTAATCTGTAATCCACAATAGTGTCTAAACAACAAGATTCTGACCCAGCACCAGCAAAGGGTTCTCTGTCCAACCACATGTCCTGAAGCTATTCATGCCTCCAATGAAGCCATCTTCAAGGTCTGTTGCTGGTGTTGAGGCTGGGTTTATGCTACATGGTCCTCACTGCCACCCTGTGAGAAAGACCTTTCCTGCCTACTTCTTAAGTTATCTTGGGGCTAGCAAATTCTTTCATTTGACCTTTTATTAGTTCTCTTGCTCCGGAATTCAATTTTAAGCACTTTAGTGTTATTTGGATGAGTTGAAAGTTCAGTTGTGATTGATTTTGTTTCTATAATTGCCAGTAATTTAGAACATTATTTTATGCTTATTAATAGTTTGTAATGAAAGCTTCTTTTGAAAGAAAAAAAAAACTGTGTTATTTGACCATTACCTAAGAGGAGGTGGTCTTTGCCCATACACAATTTTTTTAATTGTTTATATATCTTGAATGCTAAACTCCTATTTGAGAAATTTGATTCAAATAATTTTTCCCCATTCCATTTCCCATTATTATCACAGATGCATTAATTTTGCTTGTGGGGAAGCTAAATAAACACATATATATATATGTGTGTGTGTGTGTGTGTGTGTGTGTGTGTGTGTTTATTTTACATTTTGTAATTGTCTCTATCCTTTTATTTTGACATTGACCTACTGTTAAAATATCTAAACAAGTATTCAATGATTTTGATTATTACTATTTTATAATATAATTTTTGTTTTAAGAGGTCTACTCCTCCTAATTTCTACCTTGCTTCTTCATTTACTTTCAGTTTGTGTATGTTTTACCCTTCCAGATGCATATTCCATTTATTTTTACCAAGTCTTTTATAGTTTGATTAACACATTACTAAATCTACAAATAAAGGTATTCTTTTTTATACAATTTTAAGACACTTTCTTAGAGTAGGTGACCTCCTAAAGAGTAAATTCTCCTCAGATAAGATATGTAAGCTATGATTCAGATGTGTATACACAAATATATTCATATATACATAAATATGTGCTCATGTATTCACATATACACAGATGCCTGCACACACACACACATAAATGTAGATGTTATATGTGTTTAGAGTTTATAGTGTCATCCTTGCCTTTATGCTTCTGCTAGTGTTTACTATCTCTATTTATCTTAATACATGGCTTTGTTAGCTCCAATTGTCTCATCCCTCAGTCCCTAGTGTGTGCCAGTTGGAGGAAGTGAATAATGACAAAGCTATGAAGTCAGAGCCAGTGTAGCACTGCCTATTTGAATTATTGCAGCTGAGCCCATTCCTAATGTCCTATCGCCAAATAAGAGAAGCTCGAGTGCCTTTGGCATTCTAACATTGAAGAAGATAATTCATATTATTGCCCAATTTAACAAATACAGAAAAAGAGGCTCAAAAATATGGTTACTTGCCTACCACTCTTTGACTTTTAACTGTTATGCCTTTTTTCCACTACCTTATTCTGTTTCTTGATATATATTTTTTTCTTTGTTTTCTTTTGGTCTGGACCAATGGTTTTTGGGCACAGAAAATTACTAGTATAAAAATTCCCTCCAGTGATGCAAATCAGCCATTTGTAAATAAATTATGGTATAAGAATTTTGCCTATAGCAATAAGAGATAAAATAATTTACCTATAGTCACATAACTAGCTTACTTCTGAGGCAAGACGTGAACCTTTCTTCCTGATTCCAAGGCCAACATTTAACAACTACACCATTCTTCTTCCCTAAAGAAAAATGGAGAGTTCAAGTAATTGGGGAAATATATATTTGCTTAGGAGAATTAAAAATGCTTCCTTAAGAATATTTCCTTTTGAGCAGAACCAATGTATATATCAGTGATCTTACTTAGGATTCTGACATATCTATCAAGGCAGCAAGTAATATTCCATTACTGTTTTCCTATTTCCTGTGAGTCCCTTTGGTAGTGTTTGCTTTCCCTGGTGTTACATACCATATCATTTTCCCCCTTTTCTTAATGCATGTTAGATCTTTATTGCCAAGACTACAACAATGCTCTATCATCTCTTTTGTGACTCTTTCTGTAGGCACTTCTATATGAGGGCCATTCACCTAGAGTACTTCCTGAATGGCTGTCTCAAGAAATTCATTCCAGTTTCCATGACTCTAGTTGTACCCTTAAGATTGCAACATAAACTAGACAGATGAAAGTTGGATCTCAAGAATATCCATTACATATATTATGCAGAAATGAGCATCTCCTTTATCTCTACTGAGGACAAAATACCTTTAAGCTGCAAGATGACAAATTTAGGTTTGACCAAAGGTAGGTTTGTTTTTTTTTTTTTTTCTGACACAAAGTATACACTAGAAAGCATTAGTGAAAGAGGTTAGGGAACTGTCTCTAAAAATCCAAATCTTTGTGGAACAGATAATGTTCCTCTACCTAGTACAGTGTAGGTTTTATCTTGACCCAAGGTAGACACAAAAACCAACCTAAGATAAACACATATTTTTTTTTCCTTTTTCTTTTAATTTTCTGACAGAATTATTAGCCTGGTAGATCAGCAAAATGCTATAGATTCAATGTGTCTAAGATTTCAGCAAGAAATTTGACAGAAGTATCTCCTCATATTCTGCTTGGAAAGATAGAGAAAAGTAGCATTATATGCACAGTATGTCCAAATCCCTAAAAGTACTACTTAATACATTCATGTTAACTCTTCAATAATGCCTTACTACTGAAGTGGGAATCATCTATTACTATGTTGCCCAAATACATTTAAGCCCACTTATTAGAGCAATAATTATAAACGAACAAAGCCAGAAGAATTTAAAAAATTGAAACACAGCTTTGACACGCAATTAAAACCACTCCACCCTAACCTATTTAAAATATACATTTGTTGGTGGTTTTGGAATGGAGGCATTGGACAAGACTACAATAACCATATACAGAATTTTAACTAGTGCTATTAAACTGTGATAAGCAGGAGACCAAAAATTCTAAACACTTCAGTCAGCAAGAATTTGACCTACTCGCCAAGCAGAGAGGTAATTTAGAGTATACAGTGTGATGTCAATATCTTATAGGAAGGAATTTTAGGAGTCCATGAGCCATATTCTCTTTTAAAATAAATAGAAGCAAAGGATTATACAAAAAAAAAGTAGTTTTGAAAATAGCTAAACTAAGCATAGACTTGCTAAGATCCTGTGGAGAGTTCAAGTTGGAAAGAAGATATTCCCTAAAGGGAATAAAGTGTGGCAGATGTTTCTGTTCACAGATGACATGATGGTCATTACATTAAGCCCTATAACATCACAGAGCCATTTCAATAAAATCTATAACCACCTGAAAGAGCTTGGTCTAATCATGAATAAAAAGGGAAAATCAATTAAATTAAAATAAACAAACAAAAGTGGATAAAGAATATGTTTTTTTTTTCTAGATTATGATATTCAGTTATATGGATGATTTATAGAGCCAATATAGAATTACAAATAAGAATTTTTTCAGAGCTCAATGGAAATATATGTTGACTGCATCACATAAAAATAACAATTAAACAAAGAAAAATAAAACAATATTTATAAGCAGGAAAGTAAAGGTGATTATCAAACATATGTTTGAAAAAGATGGTCTGTTTACATGACAAGAGTGCGGAATGATGGATAATTACTAGAGCTCTTGAGCTCTGAGATGCTTATAATTTCCAGAGAAGGTAAGGGAGACCACCATTATATTATCCCCATACCCCCCCGTGGAAAATTAGTGGTATGCATTGATAAGAAATTCAAGGATGAGAAGGTGTGGTTGGATTGTGTCATTGACAAAATTATCTGGATCCAGGAGATCACAGATTTGAGTAACAAGTCAGCTTGCAGAGAGGTCTCTTAGGGTTATGGCCAGGGCTTCTGCACTTCGGTCTGTATCGAACACACATTTATTGATTGCTTCAGTGAAGTCATACTTATTCATTAAGACATGGTGAAACAAAGATAGTAAACTCAGGATAACAGAATAGATTTTGAAAAATGATTGAGATTTATATAGCACTGTCATTATTTAGAAATATCTCATTTAAATCATAACAACTCAAGGAGAACATGCATTACTGGAATTATTATTTGGGTTATTGTTTGTTTATTTTATAGCAAAGTGAAGTCTAGAAAGAAGTGAAGTAACTTGATCCCAGGTTTTCTCATTCAGCATCCAGAATGTTTGTCTCTGTCACATTGCTTCTTATTACATAATGTTACCTTGAAAGTGTTAAGAAGTTAAAATATCAATCAAGTGAAATTTACCTCTGATTGTTCTGAATTTTTATTTAAAAAATTATAAAAGTAATGAATGGTGAGAGGTTTCTTGAAATTCTAATGGAAGATCCTTAAGGTCAGAAACTGTTGAAATTGCATCTTTTTGTCCTCATTGATTAGTATAGTGTGTGGCACATAGCAAACAATTAACAAATGTTTGTTGATCAGTAGCAATTCATGCAAAAAAATCTGATTTTTTTTAATTGTCCACAAGATCAATATAATCCAATAAATAACAAGGCCAGTAAAAACAAACCAAAACTTCATGCAATCTTAAGCAGCAGTAATGGAATGTAGTGTCCAAATTTCTATTCTAGTTCTTTACCATGACATGGAAGTGATCCCTTTGACATTAAAATTGTCTTGTGACTCTCTTGCTCTTCATAGAGTTGATCAGTGGCTGTTTTGTTATTTCTACCTCTTTCTCTTGAATCTTTCTGACTTTCTCTTCTCAGACCCATGCCCCATCACATCCCTAATCATCTGTCACCTAGATTATAGAAACAGCCTGCTGACTGTTTTCTTTGCATTAATTTTCTCTCCATTCCAGTTCATTATCCCCACTGGATCAAAGTTATTTCCTTTAAGAGAATCTGTGAACATGTGAATTCCCAACTCACTAAGCTCAAGACTCCCTCTTGCCTTTAGGAGCAAATATAAATGTCTCTTTGGCTTTAAAAGCCTTTCACAATCTTGCCCAAACCAATCTTTCCTGACTCATTGTACATCACTCCACCTCCAACACTCAGAGATCCTACCAAACTACCCTTCTCTCTGTTCCTTTCATATCAGCTCTCTTCACATTCATGTAGGTCTTCTTGTTTGGCTGGAATTCACCTCCCTGCCCCCTCTCCAAAAAAAAGATGATGAACAAAAAAAAACTCTGCATCATTAAATCTATCTCTTCCTTTAAGATGTAGTTTCCATATCACCTTATAAATGAAGTCTTTCATGATCCCCCAGTACTGTTAATGCTCTCTCTCTGTCTCTCCATAACTCGTATATGAATACTTTGTATTTATTTGTATTCATTTTTTTATTTTTCTTTAATATATTATATATATATATAACATATGTAATAATATATTATATATATAATTATATATATATATATATATATATATAAGTATTTATATATACTTATTTTCTCCTCCTTTAGAATATAAGCTCTTCATGAATGGAAATTGTTTCACTCGTGGTTGTGTGCTCAACACTTAGCACACCATTTGGTACATAGTAGATGATTAATGAACACTTGCTTAGAACTTCAATAGCTGGTGGAGCATAGACTATAGTTAAGTCTTTCTAAACTAGAATGACTTTATTCATGAGCCCATTAATAGACTGTACAAGTGTGCAAGCCAAGCGTAATGAAGTATGAAGAGGGTAATTGGTAGAAGCATGCCTACAAGGTCACAAAAACAAATATTTCTGACCACAACAATCCATAAACGCTAGTTATTAAGGGAGGAGCAGGGTTACAATTTCTGTATAGAACAGGGGTCCATATGTAATTAAAATGACAATCTTCTGAAATATTGAAAAAGTACACAGACCAATGAAAGGTATAGCTTCACTTTTTCCCTTGCCCTGATTAGACTATATAAAATCCTTCCAGGTTCTGCACAGTTTACAAGCCTGTTTTCCTATAGAAGTTGCTTGACCCATTCCCTTAACAGCATTTTTTTTTTCCTGGTACTCCTATCTGACCACTCATCTGTTATCTTTCATTGTCTATCGTGATCCCTGAGTGAAAATGAATATATCTCTTGTGTACTCTCTGAATCTAGTCTTTTCTTTGTCTTGCCACATTCTCTGCCTTGAAGATTTTAATAGTTTACATGCATTAAAATATCTTCTCAGTAATGCCTACATATTACCTATATAATA
>CM053626.1:270813463-270828822 GCA_028646595.1 Phalanger gymnotis
AGTTTTCTTGATTTCAACTTTATTAATCTCTCCTTTGATTTTCAGTATTTCTAATTTGGTATTTAATTGGGGATTTTCAATTTGTTCTTTTTCTAGCTCTTTCAGTTGTATGCCCAAATCATTGATCTCCTTCTTCCCTATTTTATTCATGTAGGCATTTAGAGATATAAAACTTCCCCTAAGAACTGCTTTTGCTGCATCTCATAAGTTTTGGTATGTTGTATCATTATTGCCATTCTCTTGAATGAAGTTATTAATTGTTTCTCTGATTTGTTCTTTGGCCCACTCATTCTTTAGAATTAGATTATTTAGTTTCCAATTAATTTTTAGCTTATTTTTTCCTGTTTCTTTGTTACAAATAATTCTTATTGCATCATGATCTGAAAAGTATGCTTTGACTACTTCTGCCTTTATACACTGAATTGTGAGGTTTTTCTGCCCTAGTACATGGTCAATTTTTACACTGTTTATACTAGGATACAGCTAGATAGAGGTATAGATATAGATTTTGTGAATGTATATGTATATAAACAGTGTGTAAGTATATCTGTAATATGTCTATATATGAACATATGAATATGTGTGTATGAACCTATCATATATGTGTGTGTCAATTATTTCATTCCATCTTTATTTTTATTTATTTGAAGTATTTTTATAAACACAATTGTGTTATGAATATCATCTAAAAATATGTTTCATTTTGAGGAATAGCTGAATAAGTTGTGTCATATGATTGCAACTTACTATTACTGTGCTATAAGAAATGATGAGCAGGATGATTTTTGGCAAACATGGAAAGACTTACACGTACTTATGCAGCGAAGCGAGCAGAATAAGGAGAACATTGTATACAGTAACAGCAATATGACTCCTCTATTCTCAACTATACAATGATCCAAGATAATCCCAAAAGTCTCATGATGAAAAATCTTATCTGCCTTCAGAGGAAGAACTGATGACTTCTGAATACAGATTGAAGCATACTATTTTTCTCTTCCTTCCTCCCTCTCTCTTTCCCTCCCTCTTTCCTTCCCTTCCTTCCTTCCCTTCCTTCCTTCTTCCTTCCTTCCTTTCTTCCTTCTGTCCTTCCTTCCTTTCATGTATAACCTATATCAGATTGCTTACCATCTCAATTTGGGGGGTGGAAGGGAAGGAGGAACAGAATTTGGAACTCAAAATTAAAAAAAACCAAATATTAAAAATTGTTCTTACCTGTAATTGGGAAAAATAAAATGTTAATCAAATTAATCCAAAAATAAAGTATTAATTCATTGAAGTCCAATTTAATATCTAAAAAATAATCCAATGTTATCCAATTAAAAAGTATTCAAATTTCACTTGAATATAATCCATTCCTACTCCCAAATCATTGTGTTGGCTAATTATCCTACTTCAGAAGTATTTTTTGTCTTTCTTACTGTAATATTATTGAAACTTTTTTACTCAGGATTATTTCAGAGACTATGAATCTGGAAGAGTTAGAAATGATTATTTTAAGTACTGAAATTCCAGGAATTCATACAATATATATTAAACAACTTTCTATGGGAAGCTTTCTGGATCTGTAGTAAAAGGACTTGGAGCTAATATCAGCTCTGCTGACTCACAACATAGCACTTTGTGATTTCTGGTTCTTAGTTTCCCTTCTTGCAAAATGTGGTTGTTAGACTCGGTGATATCCAAGGTTTCTTACAGTTTTAAATCTGTGTTACTGAAATCATTTCAGACCTTGTGTAAGGGTAAGCAAAGTGGGACTTTTTTCTGTTTTTTTTTTTCTTTTGGAGTTCTAGTTCTTCTCAGCACTAAGGCAATCAAGTGCCTTTGATTTAGTCTTGCTTCGGACTGAACCAAGAATATTTGATGTCCTGCTTAAGTTACAAGAAAGCCTAAGTCACATCAGTTTGAGTCACATGAGGCTGATTTGTGAGTGTTGTGATGTACTCTGATGCTGAAGAAGAGTATATATACTCTGAGGTTAGCATTTTGCTTTGGAGCTCACTCATGGAAAGAGTGTTAGTGTGATGTAGCCCGATGGTGCTTCCACAATCCAGCTAGCAGCTTCTGTGACGGTAAAAGATCCACCCACAGCCAGCACCCAGAAAGCTGCCAACAGCACAGGTTCTTTTGATCTGCTTAACCAAGGAAAGTAAGGTGAAGGGGTTGACAAGCTTATTTTAATTCAGCATGCAAATATCATCCACTTAGCTCAGGTGAAAAAGACCAGCACACTGAACTTCAGAACAAAATACAAACAAATTACATACATGGACAGACAGATCTTGTCTGATTTAAATCCCAATACATAGTTACCAGAGTTCAACAAAGTCTCAGCACCCCGGTTTACAAGCTGGAGGGCTCCTTATGTACAATTGCCCAGAGTCTCCTGATCAACACCATCTCAAGAGCCCTGCACAAATGGCTCTGTCTTTCCTTCTTATAAGGCTTCAGACATCATCAAATGTCATCTGAATGACCAGAATTTAGGCTGCTATGATTGGCTCTTGAGTTAGCCCCTCCCCTTAGGACCCTGGGAGGCTCACATCCACATAGGTTAGGTTAACACCTAATAGGGCATGGCTCTGGAGTTAGCACCTCCCCTTCGCCAGCCCTACCTTGGGCCCCACTCCAGTCACCAATCCACAACCACATAGGTTCCACACCTAATAGCAGTTTGGGCCTGGGGCTTAGCACCTAGTAAGGTTCAATGAAATACATTGAATTACTCAAAGAAAACAAAAGCCAAACTCTTCAAAGGCACTAAGTGCTAAGGAGCCCATGTTGCTTACCAACACAGATGGGTCTCTGGATAGCCATTAAGGAGCACCCTAGCCTTGAAAACCCAGATGTTGGTGCTTTTCTCTGGGGTAACTATCTACGTATATAATGGTCAGACAGCTAGAAACTCTGTCTGTTGATCTGTATTATTTTCTATGCTTGTAATTCCTACTTGTAATTTCTTTTGTTTGTGTTTTCTCCGAAGTTCAGGGTGCTGACTTTTTCCCCTGAACTAAGTAAATTATGTATAGGCTTATTTAAAGTAAGCTTGTTAACCCCTTAAAGTTGCCTTCCGTTAGAAAAGCAGATTAAAGAACCTGTGCTAGCAGCCCTCCTGCGTGCTTGTGTTATTTGTCTTAGACCCCTCACTGCAGCTGCTAGTAATATTTTGTTACACCTTCCTGGACTCTTTTATTATAAGATTTGTTTTTAGATTAAAAGGTGAAAGGCAGGAATTGGCTAGGTGTCACAATAGATAAATCAATGGACCTCAAGTCAGAAAACCTGAGTGCAAATTTTGCCTCAAATACTTACTTGCTTTTTTATCTTCTACAATTCATGGAACCTCCGTTTGTATCAATTTCCTCAGCTGAAAAATGGGCATCATAAAAACACCTTCTTACTGTATTGTTATAAGCCCCAAATGATTTGTAAATGTGATCAGTGCCATGTCTGATACATGGAAAGCACTTAATAAATTCTTGTTTCCTTCTCTGAGAATACTGGGCTTGAAATCAGAAGGATTTGGGTTTAGGTTATGTCTCTGCTATTTTATAGCTTTGTGAGCATGAACAAGCCCCTTAATTTTTCCTTTCCTCTTTAAAGACTTTTTTTGAATAGGGTTTTCTACTAAGCCATAGATAAACCATAACCTTTATAATTGGAGCAGTTTCTAATAATCTGCAAAATCACAGGTCATTTATATTATAGCAGCAGGAAAAACAGCAGCTAATTTTTATATATCACTTACTGTGTACAAGATGCTAGGACAAGAAATTTACAATTATTATCTTACTTGATCCTTACAACAACCATGGAAAGTAAGTAGTATTGTTGTCCCCATTTTACAGATGAGGAAACTGAGGCAAACAATGTGAACTGTCTTGCTCAGGGTCATAGAGCAGGTGAGTATCTGAGGAGGGATCTTAACTAATGTCTTTCTAACTTCAGGACCTGCACTTCATTGCAAAAGGTAGGTGCAATGTTTCCTCACAATATTCCATATGATAAGGTAAAGAAATAAAAAGAAAACAATCTTATTTTCATCTTGGCATGTCCTGGCATTTTACCATTCTTAAATCTTTGGGCAGAGATACTAAATTTTTCAAGTAATGGGTAGGTGTACATTAGAACATGAATCAATCAACATTTTAGTTCTTGAGGGCAATCTACTCTATGCATAACACTTTACCTGGCTCTATGGAAAAGGAAGGACTTGTGTCATAAAGCTTTATTCATGATGTTGTAGCATTTCGAGACTGTAAGTAAAATTCTTACTGAAGGTTATCAAGAAGGAAAAAAAGGGAATTCAAATCTAGTTCTAAGAAGGAATGTTACCTTCTTAAGAAACTTGCATTCTGTAATAGACAAATTAAATATTAACTTTCCTTGATATTTCACATCCATCTGATTCCACACATTTCATTCTTATGTGTAGATTTACCTGAGATTTAAAAATAGTGAGATTGCTTTTCTTTTATATACAACTTTTCATAGTTGAAGATAATAAGCCTTATATAAGAACTCAAGAAAAAGCAACAAAAACAGCTGTGTAAACAGGGAACCCACCTCCTCCTTTGGAGAGAAACTGCTTAAAAGCAAGTAGTGAATAAGTGGAAAGACTATGTAGCAGCGAGGGAAAGAAGAACTTCATGTCAAACTGAAGTACGAAGTGTCTGAATCGAACATAGCAGAGTAACTTATTAGAGTAATATCTTTAGTTCTGACATTAATTTGAAATTGATATTGTCTGGCTGGGGCACATGTAAAGGGAAGACGTGCAACTTTGTGAAAATTTTTTTAACAGGGTCATTTTAACCTTAAGAGAGAATAATGTTTTATTTTTGTGAAACTGAAAATTGTCCACTACAATGGTAGAGGAAGTTCAAGGTCAAAGAGGGAAATGACTGTATTATTTTCCAAGAACACGAAGAAATTTAGAGCATCCAAAAGTCTTAAAGAAATCAAAAAGGCAGACAGCTAAATCTAAAACTACTATAAACACCTCATAAGTCTGCTCCGATGGAAAAAAAAAAAGTCAGGACAATGTCTTTCCTTAGACATTTTGTTTGTTTATCTTCCAAAACCCACCAAACTCATCTCTAAATATAGTGACATAGAAGAAAATGTATCTGAATCTATCCATAAACTGATCTGAGAGAAAAAAAATAGAATTTATATTAATGATTGAGTAATATATAGGAGGGATGCATAAAATAGAACAAAGATGATAATACATTAATATTTTGAGAATATCAGCATTCAAAATATTGCCAATAATCTGCAAGGAACATACAAAACCAACAAAATTAAATGCTGTAGCTGCATTTCTCTTCTTTCTTTGAAGAATTGGTAGAGTATGGGTGAAAAACATTGAATGTACTCTCAAAATTGATTGATACGTACTGCTCTACTTTTTTCTGAAATTATTTTTTAATCTCTTTCTTTTTTAGTTCAGTAATATGGTTTGAGAAATTCCTGGCATCATAGGATTTTTATTTCAAAGAAGCAAACATTTGCTCCTATCGATGAAGGTGATTTGGATATTGATTAGAGGGATGCAAATCAAAACAATTCTGAGGTACGCCTCATGCCAATTAGATTGGCTAAGAGGACAAAAAAGGAAAATGACAAATGATGGAGGGGGGAAATGAGACATTATTGAATTGTTGGTAGAGTTGTGAACTGATACAACCATTCTGTAGAAAAATTTGGAACTATGCCCAAAGGGCTATAAAACCATGCACACCCTTTGACCTGGCAAAAGCACTGCCAGTCCTCTATTCAAAAAGAGATTAAAAACAAAAAAGAAAAGAACTTATATGTACAAAAATATCTATAGTGGCTCTTTTCTAGTGGCAAAGAATTGGAAATTGAGGGGATGCCCATCACTTGAGGAATGGCTGAATAAATTGTGGTATATGATTATTTTGAAATATTAATTGTGCTATATAAAATGATGACCAGGATGCTCTCAGAAAAACCTGGAAAGATTTACATGAGCTGATGCAAAGTGAAATGTATTATGGACAAAGTAAAAGCCACACTGTAAGATGATCAGCTGTTAATGACTTAGCTATTCTCAGCATGCAATGATCCAAGACAACTCTGAAGGACTTATGATAAAAATGCTATCCATCTCCAGAGAAAGAACTGATGGTGTCTGAATACAGAACTGAAGCATACTTCTTTTTTACTTTATTTTTCTTGAGGGTTTTTTTTTTTTGGTCTATGTTTTCTTTCACAACATGACTATTATGGAAACATTTTGCATGACTATATATGCATAACTTATATCAAATTGCTTACCTTCTCAATGGGAGGTGGTTACTGGAACATGAGGAAAGAAGAGAATTTGAATGCAAAGTTTTACAAAACAAACGTTAAAAATTGTTTTGACATGTAACTGGGAAAAATAAAATACTAAATAAATTTAAACAAACAAAAAAGAAAGTGATTTGGATTAATGCCATCTCTTGACTCATACCCAAACTATTTTTAGAAAAAAAAATAGAGATTTAAAAGAAAAAAATATATAGCCTTTTCTTGTTTTCTTTATATATATACATATATATAGTATGCATATACATACATATATATATACATATGTTTATGTCAGAGTAATTTTGCATTATATTTGTGTAACACAACTTGTTTTGCCATTCCTGAATCAATGGGCATCTGTTTGTTTCCTATATTTTGGTACCACAAGGAAAAGTAAGTTAACTTTTTAACAGAAAAATGCTAATTATGCAAGAGCTAGGAGGGCAGGAATGAAAGAGAGGGTGGGGATTGAAGAAAAGTTTGCACTCAAATCCACCTCCCAGGTAAGAAATAGGTAAGGCCTAAGAAAGATTCAGCTTTCCATCCCTCAGAAGTGAGTAGTAGAGAGAAATGGCTGTCTGTTCTCCCTTTGCAATAACTACTTGGATTAGTCTACTTTGGTGACTTCATTTAAACTTTGAGTAGCTAAGAAGTACTAGGAGCTTTAGTCTTAGTTTTCTATTGCAAGATATCGGCCAAGATCTGACCATGTAAATATTCGTGGGTTGCCCCTGCACTAATGATTCCATCCATAAGTGCAGAGCACCATGGACTACATCTCTCCAAATGAATCTACTTCCAGGAGAGTCATGATGACATGTAACATAAGTGCCTGTAATAAACTGTGGAGTATGTATAGACTCTGAAATGTGGTGAATGGCAAGCCTTTCATTTTATTGCGATGGAAGTTATAGAGCTATAGATGCCTTCAAAAAGGTCTTCGTTGGCTTTAGAAATTTATTCTCTTCAATTATTTTGTCTTGGTGCATCTCTCTCATGTTTTGATTCTTTTTCGGAGTGCATAAAGTGAGAGAAAATTCTGTAAATCTTTGAATATTAGGCTTGCTCATTTTACTTTGAGGTTTTTGTCATTCTGTTTTAGATAAAATAGATTAATCTAGAGCCTCAAACATTATGCATTTTGAAATGTTTGGATAAATTTCCATGCATCCAAGGGTTAAAATCAATACAGGGTTCTCCAAACAAATCAGCACTGATGCCTTAAGGACGCTGAAGTGACCTTTGACGGCCCATCCAGAGGTATCTGAGAAAAGGTCCTTTTGGCTCGGGGGATAAAATAGTCCTTATTTATCCCATGAGGCCTGTCATTTCATAAATACATAAAATAAAGAATGTCTTTTTAAGTCCTGAAAGGACTAAGTTTGGAAATGAATTTATTGTAAAAATAAAAGTTAATGACAATCAAATTAATCTAATAACATAAATGTTAGTTTCTATACTACAGTTATTTATTTAATTATTTTTGGTCCTTCTAAGTCTACTAAGTGGATGGAGGGAACATGGCTAAATATGAAGTTATATGACAAAACATTACAGATCCTAATTAAGGAAAAGTTATCTGAATATATTAGGAGTATACTATCTTCAAAAGGGGCATGCAAAGGATGGATAGATAGAATAAATGATGGGTAAGTTTGCTTCCATCTCTCAGCTTCTAAAGCAAACTTCAAGTAGATTTTTTTTTCAGACCAACGCACTGAATTTGTATTTATTTTAAAGTAGAGCTGGAAATGCAAGCTACAATTAACAAATTAATTATCATTTTCAAGAATGGCAGTTGGGTAAATCAAAAATTTCTCACTTCAAAATACTTTCATTGTATTTATTTTTTATGAATTTTACTAAGTCTTTTTATGTAAATGTTGTTCATCCCTTTCAAATATAAATTCCTTAAGGGCAAATACTTTTATTTTTATCTCTGTATCCCTATTATCAACCACAGTGCCTAGTGAAGGGGTGGGGAACTTGTAGACTTGAGGCTACATGTGGTCCTCTAGGTCCTCAAGTTTGAGTTCAAGTTTTGCAGAACAAATCCTTTTATTAAAGGGGTTTGTTCTGTGAAGTTTGGGTCCAATTAAAAGCCACACTTGAGGATCTAGAGGGTCACATGGGGCTTTGAGGCTGGTTCCCCATCCCTGACCAAGTGTATGGTAGATATTTAATAAATGCTTGTTGATTTTCTTGCTTAGCACATGGAGCACAAATACGTATCTAAGGCTCATATGAAAGCTACCTTGGGATTAAGGTATTCCCTGTCTCCTGAACTACTGAAACTATGTCTTAACTCATGTACTTCCACTGATATATTTACTTTATTTCAAAACAAAAACATTTAATGAAATATCCCCAAACTAAAAGTTGGAGTAGAACATATGCAAAGCAGTCAATAAAGCTCTGGACCCAGTGGAACCAGGAAAACCTGAATTCAAATCCAACCTTAGACATTTACTAGTTGTACAATCCTCTGCAAATTACCTAACTTCTATCTACCGCAGTTTCCTTATCTATAAAGTGGATATAGTAATAGCTCTTATCTCTCCAGGTTGTTATAGGGATAAAATGAGATTTTTTTAATGCTTAATTAATTTATTTTTAGTTTCCGACATTCATTTCGAGATTTTGGATTACAAATTTTCTCTCCTTCTCTCCCCTCCCCCAACCCCAAGATGGCATGCATTCTGATTGCCCCTTTCCCACTCTGCCCTCCATTCTATTACCCCATGCCCCTTTATACTATTCCCCCTTACTTTCTTGTAGAGCAAGGTACATTTCTGTACCCCATTGCCTGTATATCTTATTTCCCAGTTGCATGTAAAAACAATTTTTAACATTTGTTTTTAAAACATTGAGGTCCAGATTCTCTCCCTTCTTCCTTCTCCACCCACCCTCACTGAGATGGCAAGCAATTCAATATGGTTTATACATTTATCATCATTCAAAATACTTCCATTATAGTCATGTTGTGAAAGACTAAGTGTATTTCTGTCCATTCTATCCTGCGCCATATTTATTTAATTTTCTCCTTTAACTTTGTCCCTTCACAGAAGTGTTTGCTTCTGACTACTCCCTTCCCTAATCTGCCCTCCTTTCTATTATCCCCATGCCTTATCCGTTTCCTCTCTGCTTTCCTGTAGAGTAAGATACCCAATTGAATGTGTATGTTATTCCCTTCTTAAGCCAAATCCAATAAGGTTCATACATTCCCTTTCACCTCCCCCCTCTTCCATTCCATTATAACAGTTTTTTCTTGTCTCTTTTATATGAGATAATTTACCCCATTCTATCTCTCCCTTTCTCCTTCTCCCAGTCTATTCCTCTCTCACCCCTTAATTTTATGGTTTAGTTATCATCCTTTCATATTCAACTCACCCTGTGCCCTCTGTCTCTCTCTCTCTCTGTCTCTCTCTGTCTCTCTCTCTCTGTCTCTGTCTCTCTCTGTATATATATATATATATGTGTGTGTGTGTGTGTGTGTGTGTGTGTGTGTGTGTGTGTGTGTGTGTGTGTATTCCCTTCAACTACTCTAATACTGCGAAAGGTCTCATGAGTTACAAATATCATCTTTCCACATAGGAACATAAACAGTTCAACTTTTATAAGTCCCTTATGGCTTCTATTTCCTGTTTACCTTTTCATGTTTCTTTTGCTTCTTATATTTGAAAGTCAATTTTTCTGTTCAGCTCTGGTCTTTTCATCAAGAATGCTTGAATGTCCTCTATTTCTTTGAAAATTAATTTTTCCCCTGAAGTATCACACTCAGTTTTCCTGGGTAGGTGATTTTTGGTTTTAATTCTAGGTCCTTTGATCTCTGAACTATCGTATTCTAAACGCTTTGATCCCTTAGTGTAGAAGCTGCTAGATCTTATGTTACTCTGATTGTGTTTCCACAATACACAAATTGTTTCTTTCTGGCTACTTGCAATATTTTCTCCTTGACCTGAGAACTCTGAAACTTGACTACAATATTCCTAGGAGTTTTCTTTTTGGGGTCTTTTTAAGAGGTGATTGTTGGATTCTTTTCATTTTTATTTTCCTGTCTGGTTCTAGAATATCAGGGCAGTTTTCCTTAACAATTTCTTGAAAGATAATGTCCGTTTTACATATATATATATATATATATATATACACACATTGCTTTCAGGTAGTCCAATAATTTTAAAATTATCTCTCCTAGATCTATTTTCCAAGTCAGTGGTTTTTCCAGTGAGATATTTCACACTGTCTTCTATTTTTTCCCCAATCTTTTGGTTTTGTTTTATAATTTCTTGATTTCTCATAAAGTTATTAGCTTATAATTGCTCCATTCTAATTTATAAGAAATCATTTTCTTCCATGAGCTTTTGGACCTCCTTTTCCATTTGGGCAATCCTGTTTTTCAAGCCATTCTTCTCCTCATTGGCTTTTTGAATCTCTTTTGCCATTTGGGTTAGTATATTTTTAAGATTCTATTTTCTTCAGTATTTTTTGAGTCTCCTTTAGCAAGTTGTTGACTCATTTCTCATGACTTTCTTGTATCACTCTCATTTCTTTTCCCAATTTTTCCTCTGTCTCACTTGATTTTCAAAATCCTTTTTGAGCTCTTCCATGGCCTGAGACCAACTCATATTTTTTCCTGGAGTTTTCAGATGTAGGATCTTTGACCTTGTTCTCTTCTTCTGGTTGTAGGTTTTGTCATGTTTGCTGATCTAGAATTTGTTTAGAGTCATTTTTACAGGTATTTGGAGGGATTTTGGGGAGAGCCCAAGCAAGTCCCTGTGTCATGTTGGCTCCACCCCCAAATAAGATAATGTTTATAGAGTTCTTTACAAATCATAAAGTGTTATATAAATACTAGATATTATTACTGAAACTGCAGGAGGAATGTCTGTAATTTTTGAAGATCTATTTTGACCAACACAAAAATTTCAAAGTTTCCTTAAATTGGAAAAAAGTTCATCCAGAGTCCTATGTCTCTGGAAAGGCTATAGGGTAATGAGAGTACATGTAAAAGGGTTATGACCTTATGAGTCTTCAGATATATTAAAGGTTATTTACTGACATTTTAAAAAGAGAAAAAAATAAAGCCATTATATATAGTTTTGAAAGAGAGGGCATGCTGATAAATATTTAAGAAAGGACTCTCGTCTAGCAAAAATGTACTGGGACACTTTTAAATTTAATCTTTATTATTTACATTCTCCAAAACTTTCTTAATTCTAGGCAGTCAACAAAATAATAAATCAATTACTCTGTAGTATTTCCAATTCCTGAACTATAAAGGTTTACATCTTAGCAAACACCTGTTTTGAGGAAAGAGTTGTCTTTATTAGGAAGTGGTGTTGCTCAAAGGCTTTTGAGTAGCTCAAACAAAAGGGGGTCATGATTCCAGGTATTTCCTAGGAAAAGTAGTACAAATTATTGTATTCAACTGAATCCCTGTTCCTAGCCATCCCAGATTGCTTCTAATGGGTAAGAATGGAGCAAAGAAAGAGTACTGAATTTGGAGTCAAATGATCTGAATTCAAATCCCAGCAACTTAATACTTAGTTGACCCTCTTTGGCCCTCAGTTTTCTTTTTTAATTCTAAAAAATAAAATGGTTGGACAAAATGGTCTCTCCAATCCCTTCCAGCTATAAATCTATGATCCAAAACTTATAAACAGCCCTATGATCTTACATCCAAAAGAATGTAAGTTCCTTGAGAACAGAGACATTTTTATCTTTTTTTTTTACATTTTTATCTTTGTATCTCCAGATCCTAGTGTAGTCTTGAATACACAAGGTGTTTAATAACTACTTATTAATTTAAATTGAATTTTTTTTAGCTGTCAGGGAAAGGGCTCACCTTTGTAGTTGTATGAAAGACACAACTGAAGGAATGGGGGGGAATTCCTACAGCTGACTTTTTATGGCCAAAAGTAAGCCCTATATTTATCATTCATTCACTCAATATTTACCGAGCACATTGGCAATATTATGCACTACATCAGAATCTGGACAACGTATGTGTACATGATGTCAAAGAATTAGTTTGTTTTATCTTTTATATGTTCCTCATGATTACTTCATCTTCAGGATATATAAAATGTGTAACATATGGACTTCATCCTTGAGGAATTAAAAATTTTGTTGGGAAAGAAGACAGGCAAAGGATAATATAAAATAATACAAACAATAAATAAGTAGGTGTTAAACAATTTTACACAATCCCAAAGTGGGATGGAACTTCAGAGAAGGGTGAAGTCAATGTGAAATGGACTAGTCATATAGAATCCTCTGACTCTGTCCTCATAATTGCTCTCATTAATCTCTTTGAATCTCTGTCATTCTTTGCATTCCATAGGGTTGAACCAACAGGGAAGTGAGTTAACTTTTGCCTTGATTGAACTAGAACTCTAAGAAAAGGCAAGACAGTCTTCATGTTAATGTAAGTTAGAAATTCAAGGGCATTTCTGATATAACAGTGTGTTGTCATAAATATTTCTGACATTTATTCATTGCACTTTCTTTAAAAGCAAGTTAATATTTCAAAAATAAATTAATAGTAACATCATTTCTCAGCTCAATTATAAAATATGCTAATGTGTTAGACATGCTCAATACATTAGGGTTGGCTAGGGAATGTAGTAGCCTAGGTAAGAAGCATTTTAAAGAGGGGTATTCTACAGTGAATAATTTAACCATATGGCTCTTCGGCTTTTGATTTGATTTATCAAGAGAAATGTCAGGTACTTTATGCCGTACCTGGAATAGCTACACTGTATCTGAAAAGGACACTTTGTAGAAACAGGAGATAGAAATAGAATGATGAAAACTGACTTTATCACATTTCTCTACACAATCCTCTCAGCTCTTTTCAAGCTCTCTGAGGTTGAATTTCTTCATGCTCATTAGAAACACCTTATCCAATTGTGCTCAAATCCTAGAGAGCTGACTTAGCTAATGTTAAAAAATTGTATTTTAGGTAAACTTTGATAAATCAGAGATTATCAATGAAATTCTTGAAAATTAAAAAATATATATATCATCTATATCCTTGAGAGAACCAGTAAGGGATGAAACCACCCTACAATGAAGAAATAAAGTATATATAGTGTTAACATGATAGTCCTCATCAATTACTTCACAAACAGTTGTCAGGCCCCCTTACCATCTCTGGCTTCAGTGCTCTGGGAGCAGCTGCTACTTGTATTGGCACCACATGTTCCTACAACTGTATTTCATCTATATGGACTCCAGAAAAGCCTCTGACTCCTGTGTCAATGATCTTTCTTTCCAACCTCCTAGGTTTTCTTGGGCAGATAGAATGTGTCACCCTGAGTTTGTGTTGGCTCTGCCATTCCAGAATTCGATTTGAGGCATTATTTTAAAGTTGTCTGGACAACAATGGGGGACTAGCTCAACTGAGCTCTTCTCCACAACCTTTGCTCCATCTCCTCAATTTTATTTTAATTAGAATCTGGCCCCACGCACTCTGTAGGCTGCAATTAGGTCAGCCGTTGGTGCATCACATAAAGGGAATTCTTATAAGCTAAGTGGTAGAGAAGGTACTGGCTTGCAGTAGTTGATGGAAATTCCTCATACAACAGTGTTTTATAGCAATGGAATTAGAGAAATAGTCCTTAACCCTATATCCCTGCTTACTGGCCCAGTATTCTACCCAAAAGACTATGCTATAATTGAACAGGTATAAAAATTCAGGGGTGGAAAATAAATAATCATCCCTACTCATCTTGGAAAAGACCATCATCATTCCTGCTGATTTCTGTGGAGTGTGACAGCATCTTACCAACCTAATACAACTACTAAAGGTAGTCTTAACCTAAAAGTGACAAAAGGTGATAAAGGTCTTAAAATGGTTTGTGAAATAACATGAAAGCATTAAGAATATATGTAGCAACCTTCTGAAAATGCTTACTATTGTCCTGTGTTTATGGGTCATAATTTTTTAAAAAGCACTGTGTAATCTTCTTTTGATTAAACAACCTACACTTATAGACATTGTTCATAACATAAAGAAAACTTCAATCACTGAGACAATCCTAAAAGTCTATTCTGCTTGTTAGAGGCTACCGGAGCTTGGATTCCCCAGGCATAACCATGAAGAAGCCAGAATTATCTGAAGCAAAGCAGGTCTTTGGGATTTATTAGTAAAATAACAATGGTCAATGCTTGTAATAGTAAAAGTTTTTGCTTATACATCGTGGGAGATATTTTGAACTCCACAGCCCTGCTTTTATTCACTCTACACTACAGCTTCCTGCTGCCATTCATTATTATTACCCTTGCTGCCAGAGAGGTGTTTTGCTCCTAATCATCACTGGTGCCACCACGTTCACAAGGTGACACTGTAATAGCAGGTTTGTCTCCTGAATCAGCATGAGTCTCCTCTCTGTTGACCAATACATTAGCATCTGCCCTCAGCCTCTCTGATGGCTTAGTCCTCATTTAAAACTTTATGTTCAAATTAAATTTTAGTGCATTGGCACTGAGGTTTTAATAGGTAAAAGAGAGTCATAGAATTACTTGCCTAGAAAGTAGAGAACAGCCACTCTTCCACTTCTGTGTGCTTCCTTTCTCACCCTGATCCCTATCTGATCCCAGGTATGAAGAAAGTTTTCTGTTTCAACTAAACAGACTGTGAGGAGTTTTTGTTCTTGCAGCTATTATTGGTAGGAAACAATAGACATTTGATACCCAATTCAATGAGCATCATCTTTCACAGATCTAGGGTTAACAATTAAGCTGTGATCCCTGTCTGTGGCAAGTAATGTTGTCCCTCTCTTTTTTCCTTTTCAGACTGGAAGTATGGTAAAGAGTTCAAAAATCATCCAGGATTGGCGGAGCCAAGATGGCGACTGGAAAGCAGTAACTGGCGTGAGCTCCCCTCCAAGTCCCTCCAAAAACCTATGAAAAAATGGCTCTGAACCAATTCTAGAACTACAGAACCCACAAAGGGGCAGAGGGAAGCAGGACTCCAGCCCAGGTCTGCCTGGATGGTCTCGGGGTAAGGTCTGTCCCGAACAGAACTCCCAGCC
>CM053626.1:270829322-270883639 GCA_028646595.1 Phalanger gymnotis
CCATGAATGGCATGAAATATTTTATTATAAGCTTTGTTAAAATCCACATAAACTCTGTGTACCATGTTTTCCTCAAATATAAATCAAGTAACTATCAAAAAAAGTAATTATATTTATCTAATATCTTTGAAGAATTCATGCAAAGTGAAGTGAGCAGAACCAGACTATTGTATATCATAACTGCAATATTTTAAAAATGATAAATAGTGAAAAGTTGATCTACCCTTTGTATTATTATTTTATCAATACCATTATCCAAGAAAATTCTGAAGGATTCATGATGAAAAATTTTATCTAGATCCAGCAAGAGAATGGATGAACTCTGAGTATGTATCAAAGCACACTTTCTAAACTTTATTTCTTGCTTTTTAAAAAATGGTTGATATAGAAATATGTTTTTCATGACTTCACATGTATAATTGAAATCATATTTACTTACGTTCCCAGTTGAGAGACTGACAGACAGTTTGGAATTCAAAATGTAAAAAAAAAAACTGAATGCTAAAAAAAATTATAAATGAGATTAGTGTGACAGAATATTTTCTTTACTAAAATATACTGGATCTTTATGATCACCAATTCCTTTTCTAAATGTTTATCAATCAACTTTCAAGATCTGTTCTAACATTTCCCAAAGAATTGAGGTCAATTTCCCTGGTCTATAATTCTCCAGTTATCCTTCCTTCCTTCCTTCCTTCCTTCCTTCCTTCCTTCCTTCCTTCCTTCCTTCCTTCCTTCCTTCCTTCCTTCCTTTCTTCCTTTCTTTCTTTCTTTCTTTCTTTCTTTCTTTCTTTCTTTCTTTCTTTCTTTCTTTCTTTCTTTCTTTCTTTCTTTTTCTTGTAAATCAGTATACTATTTTCCAACACTATTTTTTCAAATGGTATTGACATTTTAGCAATTGTGTTAGCTGTTTTCTTGTAAAAGAATTCATTATTTACATCTCTTGTTTCATTAAAGTCATCCTCTCTTATAGCCCAGAAAGCTATGTTGCTAATGTTTTGCAAGGGAAAGGAGAAAAGTCAGGTTCAAGCAGTAAAAACGTCAAGTCCTTTTAAGTCTTTATGCTTTAAGACAGAATTGATGTGGGTAGAAGGAACTAGTTATCTTTAATAATTCATAATTAAACACTAGGAAGGAAAGAAAGATGGGTGGAAGGAATGGAAAATTTAGCACTTATTATTTGGCAGGTGCTGTGGTGAACATTAGGGAAACAAATATAAGAAAGTTGGTCTGTCACCTCAAAGAGCTTATATTCTAATTGAGGAAGAAAATACACAAAAGAAAGCAGAAAAGGAAGAGGGAATGTAGAGGAAAGATGAAGATTTTCAACCTGATGGACATAGTTCTGAAGTCCAGAGGACACCCAGTATCAGGAATGGGAGAAGAATGATAACAGGCCGGCCAATTCTCTCCATAAAATATAGAATCCAGGAGAAGCTCATTAATGGGAGAAGGATGGTAGGCCTTGCAGAGAGATATTCCATGGTACACCAACTGCAAGGGGAAAAGGATGTTCAAGGTTGAGGAGGTCCCAGGCACTGAGGGAAATTCCAGAATGAGCAATTAGTATAGGACACATGGTGTGGAAGTACCATGGAAATCAGATCAGAATTTTATAGTGTCAACCTGAGAGTTTGGTTAAAGGAGGCAAACAGATTAGGTGAAATAAAAATTAGTGTAGATTTATTCTCTTTAAGCTAACTTGTACATGATCATGGAATCAGAGCTTCTGATTACCTTGAACAAGAGAGAGAGAAGGTTTAAGTAACAATTTCAGCAGCAGTTTATGATCTCCATAACAAAGAAAGGAAGTTCTCAGGTAAACAAATCAGTTGACAAGGTTGAGTCACTTAGAGATGCAAATGGCTCTAGTCTGGCTGTCAGACTTTGGGTCACCACAGACAATAGAGATACTCCTGGTCTTTGAAGTTGCTGAGGCAGGAAAGGGGGATTTTTAGCATAGAGCAAAAACCGTTTGAATGTTTTGGGTATTATTGGGGTTCAAACAATCTGAAAGGTTTGACCATAGTCAGAACTCTTTTAACATCAATGACTGTAATTAATAGAAAACTTTATGAATACTTTATTTCCTAACATCCTGATGAGGGAAATAGAAGTTATCATCATTTTAATTTTATAGATATGGAAAAATACTCAGAGCCAGGAAGTCAAGTCCAGTTCTTCACACCCTAGCCTAGTGCTCATACCACTACCTGATCCTACAATCTCTAATATCTGCCTAAAGTAGCAGGAGTTTCATAATACATGTAACAAGAAGGCATAAGCATTGAAGATAGTTATTACCAAGACTTTTAATCCTCTCTTTTCTATTCCAAATTTTTTCTACCAGTCTGTTCATGAAAGTTTTTTGAGGTCTCTCTCCAATCCTTTACAGGGGTCAGCAAACTACTACCATCAGACCAAATTATGATAGAGGACTAAGAATGTTGTTTTTTTAATATTTTTTTAAATTAAATAAAAACACTTCATAATTTCAGAATGCAAAAATCACTCTTATTTCACAAGTCTTATAAAAATAGGGAGAAGGAATGATTTGGCCCTCAGGCCCCTGCTCTGGAATAACATTTCCTTATCAATGTTCCACCTAAACAATTTTTAGCTCTTAGGTTAGTGGTATAAGCTATTACCATGTAGCAGAAAGGGAAAAAAAAAAAAACAAACCAGAAAACATATCTGGCACTTCCTCTTCAACTAACTAACTATGGCATATAAGTAAAATCAATGACTCTCTCTGGAACTCAGTTTACTTCTCTGAAAAATCTGAGAATTTGACTATTTTTTTCATCTCTGAAATTCAATTATTTTAACTGACAATAACTCATTCTTCCAGCAGTGCCAAATAATTACAGTAAAAAGAATGGCCAAATATTTCAGTATTTTCAATCCCATCCTACCTAATAAGCCTAATCACATAGCAACTGACAGTCCCCTTATTCATCATTAATTATCCTCAATGATAATTTGTCAGTGAATTAAAACTTGCATGAGCTAAGTGACAATCATATAAAATACACAACTACAAATTACTGAACAATAGCCTTGGGTGTCTTGATTGGATATTTTGCTGGTAAATCTTCTTTTGGTGTAGCAGGAGATACACTTTTTTTGTAGCAAATAAAATTGCTCTGAATGAGGAGAAAGGGTTTCACCTTTAGGAAGCAATCATATCTTCTGAAAATATGTATTTATCTTTCTAAGAAATAGCCTGAGGACCTCCAATTGTTAAAAGAGATCTATAACAGTTAGTTACTACCAATGTGTCATACATGTTTGGTCATTATACCTGGTAAATTTTTTTAAAGAATGTCCAATCCACTGTGCATTTGGTAATGAAAATCCAAATTTCATCAAGAGCAGAGTTGATTCAATATCCCATTATAATTAGGTTTTGAATCAAATAATAGAAGTGAGACATCAGGAATTGATAGTCATTCACTGTGTGCTGTTATAGTAAATGAAAAGAAATTAGTTTTTCCAGACTCCAAGTGATCTGTCAGCAATCTATCACTCTACTTAAGTGCCAACCACATTCTCAACACCTCTGATTTTTCCACTATGGCCTTATTCCTTTGCTGTTAGTTATGTAGTCCCTTCTGCTATGATGATTGATACATGGCATTTTAACTTCGTCCCTGGTACTGTAAAATGTCACAGCATAGTTCTTTTTTTTTTAAGACCGTCAACAACATATAGACTGATTTATGGTCCTGGAATTTTGCTTGCTTTAATATTTCTTTTGTATTTACTAATTATTTTTTCACGTAAATATTTAGCAAAATTGCTCGAAATAAAAGTTAAACATTCCTATGGTTCATAATATGATATATTCATGGTATAACAACTACCAGCTAAGACTCATTGCAATCACATTTTTTATAAGGAATTCTGTTTTAGTCATGGGTTGTGCACATTATCTGTATGTATATTTAAACACATAAACTCACACATATAATAACTATGGCTAACATTTATGTAGCACTCACTGTGTGCCAGGCACTTTATAATTGCTATCTGATTTAATCCTCACAACAATCCTGGGAATGGATACTTTATTATCCCCATTTTATCAATGAGGAAAATGAGGCTGGCGGAGATTAAATGACTTGTCCAGGGTCATGTAGCTATTAAGCATCTAGGGCCATATTTACAGTCAGGTATTCTTGACTCCAAGCCTGGTACTCTTGTCTACTGATCCACCTAGCAGCTCCAGTAATAATAGCTAGAATTTATGTGACAGTGACCAGGTACCAGGCATTATTCTAAGAACTTTGCAAATATTTACCTAATTTGATCCTTATAATAATCATACACATTTAAATGGCTTTCCTAGAAGCTAATAGGTTTCTAAAGCCAGATTTGAACTTTGCCCTTCCTGACTCTATTCCCAGTGCTCCAGCCACTGAACTATCCAGCTGCTGTATATGTATAAATGTGAGTGTGTATACATATAAATTTCAATGGCCTGGAAACTTGGAAAAATGTAAAATCTATCTGAGGAAAAATTAGCATTCAGTGTGATCAATTTGTACTTTGAAGATATAGAATGAAAACATTTATATAGATATTCTGTGATCTCAATGCCAGATCTTATATAAAAAATAATTCCTGCAAAAGGATAACATATTAAAACTTTGTATACACTCATTTATTCATTAGCTAACTCAGGCCCAGATAATTTAATAGACTTGTCCAAGGTCCCACAAGTACTAAGCTGCAGATTCAGGTCATGAATTTAGATACTCTGACCTAAATCTAGTGTTTCTATCATCCCACTTATACAATAAGGATAATTTCCTACTATACCCCACATTTTTATCAAATATTCCTAGATATCCAGGTTTGGATCTAGGAATAAGGGATGCCTAAGCTCAAATATTCCCTTTTACAATGTCTTTGTGACCCTAGTCAATTCTCATAATCTTTTTAATGTTTTATCATATTTTATTTATTTTGTCAAATACTTCCCAATTACATCTTTTATTGTTTTTAGATTAATTAATCTATTTTTAGTTTTCAACATTCATTTCCACAAGATTTTGAGTTACAAATTTTCTCCCCATCTCTCCTCTCCCCACCATCCCAAGATGGCATGCATCCTGATTACCCTTTTCTCCAGTCTACCCTCCCTTCTATTACCCCAATCCCATTATAATCTTCCCCTTTACTTTCTTGTAGGGCAAGATATATTTCTATACCAATTGTCTATATATCTTATTTCCAAGTTGTATGTAAAAACATTTTTTAACATTTGTTTTTAAACTTTGAATTACAAATTCTGTCCTTTCTTCCCTCCCCACCCACCCTCATTTAGAAGGTAAGCAATTCAATATATTTCACACGTATGTTGTTATGCAAAACACTTCCATAATAAATACATTGTGGAAGACTAACTTTATTTCCCTCCATCCTATCCTGCCCCCATTTCTTCAATTTTCTCCTTTGACATTGTCCCTTTTCAAAAGTGTTTGCTTCTGACTATCCCCTCCCCCAATGTGCCCTCCCTTCTTTCATCCCCCCATCTTATCCCTTCCTCCCTACTTTCCTGTAGAGTAAGATATGCAATTGAATATGTATATCATCCACTCCTTAAGCCAAATCCAATGAGAGGAAGCTTCACTTATTCCCTTTCACCTCCCTCCTCTTCCATTCCATTATAACAGTTTTTCTTGTCTCTTTTATGTGAGATAATTTACTCCATTCTATCTCTTCCTTTCTCCTTCTCCCAATCTATTCCTCTCTCACTCCTTAATTTTATTTTTTGGATATCATCCTTTCATATTCAACTCACCCTGTGCCTTGTATCTCCATCTATCTATCTATCTATCTATCTATCTATCTATCTATCTATCTATCTATCTATCTATCTATGGATATTCCCTCCAACTACCTTAATAGGTCTCATGAGTTACAAATATCATCTTTCCATGTAGGAATGTAAGCAGTTCAATTTTATAAGGCCTTTGTGATTTCTCTTTCTTGTTTACATTTTCTTGTTTCTCTTGCCGCTTGTATTTTTCTATTCAGCTCCAGTCTTTTCATCAAGAATGCTTGAATATCCTCTATTTCATTGAAAATCCATTTTTTCCCCTTAAGTATTATGTTCAGTTTTCCTGATTAGGTGATTCTGGGTTTTATTCCTGGCTCCTTTGACTCTGGAATATCATATTTAATCTCTTAATGTAAAAACTGCAAGATCTTATGTTATCCTGATGCCATTTCCAAAATACTCGAATTATTTCTTTCTGGCTATTTGCAATATTTTCTCCTTGACCTCCTGGGAACTCTGGAATTTGGTTACAATATTCCTAGGAGTTTTCCTTTTGGGATCTTTCTAAAGAGGTAATCGGTTGATTCTTTCAATTTCTATTTTACCCTGTGGTTCTGGAATATCAGGGCAGTTTTCTTGCTATTTTCTTGAAATATGATGTCTAGGTATTTTTTTTTCTTTTAATCATGGTTTTCAGGTAGTCCAATAATTTTAAAATTATCTCTCCTGGATCTATTTTCCAGGACCGTGGTTTTTCCAATGAGGTATTTCACATTGTCTTCTCTTTTTTTCGTTCTTTTGGTTCTGTTTATAACTTCTTGATTTCTCATAAATTCATTAGCTTCCATTTGTTTCATTCTAATTTTTAAGGAATTATTTTCTCCAGTGAACTTTTGGACCTACTTTTCCATGTAGACAGTACTGCTTTTTAAGGGATTCTTCTCCTCATTGGATTTTTGGAGCTCTTTGGCCATTTGTGTTAGTCTATTTTGGGGAGAAGGTTTTGTTTTGTTTTTGTTTTTGTTTTTTGTTGGTTTGTTTGGTTTTTTTGCAGGGGGAAGGCAAGGCAATTTGGGTTAAGCGACGTGTCCAAGGTCACATAGCTGGTAAGTGTGTCAAGTGTCTGAGGTCAGATTTGAACTCAGAACCTCTTGATTCCAGGGCTGGTGCTCTACTCACTGTGTCACCTCGCTGCCCCTACTTTTTAAGGTGTTATTTTCTTCAGCATTTGGGGGGGGGTCTCCTTTAGCAAGCTGTTGACTCATTTTTCATGTTTTTCTTGCATCCTTCTCATTCCTTTTCCCAATTTTTCCTCTATTTCTCTTACTTGATTTTCGAAATCCCTTTTGAGCTCTTCTATGGCCTATGACCAATCATATTTTTTTTCTGGAAGCTTTGGATGTAGGATCTTTGACTTTATTGTGTTCTTCTGGTTGTATGTTTTGGTCTTCTTGTCAAAAATGTGAGGTTCTGTAGTCTGAGTTTTTTTACACTCTCTGTTCATTTTCCCAGTCAATTGCTTGACTGTTGAGCTGTTTATCAAGGTATGACTCTGCTTCCACAGTGGAGACTGCTCTGTCTCAAACTTCAGGGATTTTGCACAGCTATTTACAGAGCTGCTTGTAAGCACCTGTAAATTTTCAGTTCTTCTGAGGTGGTATGATCTAAGAAGAGGTGTTTACTCCTCTGCTGCCCTGTGCTCTGGCTTGTGAGTGACCTTAAGCCCTCTTTTCTGCCCTGGAACTGGGAGAAGGATTTCCCTCTTCACAGCCACCACATGCTCTACCACACCAGTGCTCCTCCTCACCCCAGGTCCACCACCCAGGACTGTAATCCATATCCAAACAGGGCAAAGCAAAAGAATCCTGCCTCTGTGCCAGAAAAGAGATACTTGCACTCCAGCTCTGATCTGATGCTTGAAACCCCCTACCATCTGTGGGCCTGGAGCTCTGGAAGCTGCTGCTGCCAAGGCCTCTGCTACCTCCACCACCCTGGTGCTGCAACTAGACTGGCTCTTCACTCACCCAGATCCCACAGATTTTACCTTCTGAATTTTTATGTTGTCTTTGGCATTTGTGGGTTGAGAAGTCTGGAAATGGCCATAGCTGCCAGTGTTTCAGTGCCCTGAAACCTGCTCCTCCTGGTCTGCTCAGGCTAGACCCTTCCCTTCAAACTTCCAGGCTGTCTTTGGCTGGAGACTTGTTTCACTCTGTCATTTTGTGAGTTCCATTGCTCTAGAATTTGTTTAGTTATTTTATTTATTTATTTTACAGATTTCTGGAGAGATGTGGGAGAGAGCTCAAGCAAGTCCCTGCTTTTACTCTGTACTTTGTCTCTGCCCCCACCATATTAAATCTTAAAAGGAATTAAAGATAAAAACAGTTGTAAAATACATCATAAAAGTAAAAAAATATATATATTTATTTTACTTTGCCTCCGTTAACTTTCTTGTCACCATAAATGGGGGTAGATTTGGGTGGAACTAATAATTGAAGATCCTCAAGGAACCCAGTTTGAAAAATAATCTAAGAGAAAGAAAATATTGGACCACCTTCTCTCTAATCTATGCCTGTTATATCTCCCCCACCCACCACTTAAAGAGATCATACAATGCTGGAGAGATTAGGAAGACTTGTATCTAATGCTGATGGGTTGAGCCTCTTACTGTTACTTTTGTCTATGTTATATCTATTTGTCAAGGCTTTCATATGAAGTATTTGGACATGGTTAAGACAATGTGCTGCGAAAGGTAAAGACAATGACCCTCCAGGAGGTCTGGGACTAGAGTCCATGCTGGATGTTGTGGTCAACCAAACTAGCATTGAGACTCTGAGGAACAATATCTGATGAACTGAGGACAACAGTAGCTGAAACTTGGACTTCTCTAGTACCTATGTCAAATTTGGATCTGATTTTGGTGGGGTCTGTCACACATATAAATTGTATGATTTCTGACTTCACTTTTCCCAGTGTCTGAGAACTTTGGCCTAAGCACAGGTAAGAGTGAATGTACCAGATATTGAGTGGATACAACAGAGAAAAAAGTGACAATAAGATCCTGTTCTCAGGGCTTTGTGCTAGGTTTAAATCAGTCAGCCCTTTACAAAATATTTCTTAAGCAACTACTATATGCCAACCACCGTTTTAAATACAAGAAGAAAGTCTGAGACCTTTACCTCCACCAAAATACCCTCCATATCTCATCCTCTACCTCCAGTGCCATATAGTACAGGAATACCATATTCCCTGACTGTGGCCCTGGCTGACTAGTGCATTTTTAAAATACATTCCAGTTCTGCTTACTCAGCAAATAATCAGTTTGAATTCTCATTACCTTTTCAGCAGACCAGAATAAGTTACAGTATGTCTGCATCTGGTCCAAATAGATATTATATCAGAGCACTCTACTCATGGTCAACATGATTAGACTCTTTGTCTAGTCCCCCATTGCACTTCAATATTCCAAAAGATCTTTAACTCGATCAATATGGGTATTCCTCTCCTTTAGTAAGATTGGAAATCTTAAGAACCATAGTCTATGACTTAATGAGTCGTACTGGGTCAAAAAGAAACTGTCTACTGCTATCCAGTCTTTAGACTAAAAGTGTCTCTGTCCTTAGCTATGGTACTCTTGTTAATGCTTCCTAGCTTAGTATGACTTCAGAGAGCTCATGTTTTACTGACAGAGTCATTGAGAACCCAGGGTCAGCCCTGAATCATAACATAGCATCAGAATAGAAGTTAAACGGATAATCTGATTGAAGCATTGTCTTAAGAACAGCCCTCTCCAAAACATCTGTGTCCACTGTGCCCCACTTTACAGGTTCATGAAGCTGAATGAACCTGTCAGTCAAGGCATCTCAGAATAGCCAGGCTCCAAATATCCTTTGTTTTCTCCTTTAGGAATAAAGCAATATAAATAACTGCCCTGGGCCCCTAAGGCTCATTAGGAGGCCAAGCTGACAGGTGATGTCTCCCTCACTTGTCAATCTGTCATAAGGCAATATATAAGGGAAAAAGATTAGCTTTTGATTGCTCTTTCACACCTAGAAAAGGCTGAAACCAGCATCTGGAAAAGAAGTGAAGGCAGGCTAAACTAATATGTCAGGATACAAAAATAGGTCCAAATTTAGTACAGTGTAAAAATGTAGCTCAATCAAATTGCCATCTTAACACCTAGTTATTACTTAGGAGTGGGAGTTTTGATGGGCTTTCCCCACTATGGAACGTGAAGAGAGGCTCTACATAATGACGGTAACAGAATCTGAATAAATTGGGAAAGTAATAGAGATAGTGTTTGAGAATTTTGAAGTTTACCATGCAAGCCGGAGCAGGCCTTGTTATAAATTCAGTGATCAGATTTCTAATTACAATTACAATCTTTAGTATCTTTCAATGAATAGATTTTTAAAATGCCTATTATGTGCCAGGCACAGATTTACGAATTCAAAACTGAGGCAGCCTCTCCCCACAAGAAATCTGGATTGTAATAAGGAGAGACAACACATTTATTGAAGGGGAGACTAGGTAAAAAAGTATCTGGGCAGTAATAAAGATAGTGTTAAAGCCATAGGGCATCCAAATGACAAACTCTTTTTGGACAATGGTAGTCTTGATTTAATTACTGTTTCCAGGAACTGACCCATCCCCCCAAAAAAAGTCTTCTTGAATTTGTACACAAATCATTTACCAATCAAGATAGCTTTACACCAAGGCAGAAACACAAAAGGTGAGTGGATAAATTATAGTAGGTATATAGGTGAATGCTTACTCTAGTTCAGTGACATGGCATAAGTACTTTAAACAAATAACATGGTATTATAAAAAGAAAAGTGAACCTAGGTCTAAGTCCATGACCCAATATTTAATCCCCAAAATCCATGCCAAGAAAGAGTAGGCCCTGAGGAACACTTCTCCTATGCCCAAACTCCTGTTGTCAAATTCCCACCAAGCACTGGACATCCACTACGAATTCTCTGCCCCTTCTCCAAACTCCACTTCTGTTAGAGGTAACTGACAGCCCTGCTCTAATTCAATCCCTAGGTACTCTAACCACTACTCAAATGTTAATATTACATGGATACGCAGGAGTCAGTCACCAACTATAATCCTTCTCCTTTAATAAGATTATCATCTGGTCTTTAACATTTGCCCTGCTACCCAGCCCTCTGAACCCTGAGACATTGTCGTCTGACCTGTTCTTATAGCCTACGAACTTCTATTCCTTGTCGTCCACTCTGCTGGTCTACTAAGAAATCTTTTATACCTTCAGTTGAACCGTCATATATGTACTGTGTCCCCTAATTAAAATGAGAAAACTCTGAAATGAGGGACTATATTCCTTTTTTTATTTATATATCCACTGGTTAGCTAAGTGCTTTACAAAAACAAGGAAGTGTATTATAAATAATTTTCTATTCTGTTCATGACCTCTGTGCCCATCAGGGAGTAAATGACTTCTCATCTTGAAACTTCTGACTTCTTTACCACAAAAGATGAGAAATAACGCTGAAATCAGTGGAGGCACTGGCCTTAGATGACTTTGAATCAAATCCAATCTCTGATGCTTTCTATTTGGACGATCCTTGCCAAAATGCTTAACATCCTTGCTTTTCATTTTCCTCCTCTATGAAATGAGTGAATGATTTAATGGGCAAAAAATATTGAGCACCTGATACATTTCAGGTACTGTTCTAGGCATTTAAAATACAAATACATTTATACTGCAGATATTTTGTACGTACAGTCTTTGTATGCTGTTCTCCTCCATTGGAATATGAATGCCTCTGAGGGCACAGAATTTTCTTTTCTTTCCTCTTCTTTGTATACCCCATATTCAGCAGGCTGTTTGACATGTAACAAGTGATTATTAAATGTGTATCCACTGATTTTACAATATCCATCAATCTCTTCACTTATTTGGTGAGAAAATATTTAATATGTTTTTATAGCTGCTTTAAAGTGATATTAATATTATGAGTTTTTATTAGGGTATTTTCAAAATCTGCTATGTTCCATTTTTTTAGTTCCAAGAGTGTATGATGAAACTGATAGTAGATGAAAATTAGTGGCTTTAAATAACATATAATAATTTGGCGTCTAAGTAGTACCATGGATAGAGTACTGGACTTGGGAATCTAGAAGATTTGAATTCAAATCCACCATAGACACTAACTGTGTGACAATCAACAAGGCACTTAAACTGTCTGCCACAGTTTCCTTATCTGTAAAATGGGAATCACAGTAGCACTTGCCTTCCAGAGCTTTTATGAGGATAAAATGAAATAATATTTATAAAGTGCTTTCCAACCTTAAAGTGCTACATAAATGTTAATTGATGTGATGAAGATGATAATGATAAGGATGACTATGATGGTAGTGATGATGATTTATTTTAAATTTCAGGCTTCCACCATCTCTCAATACACTTAGCCATAGCCTTTTCCTTAATATCTTTGTTCTCAATGTATTTTATCAGTAAGAGATCAAAATATCTCAAGGTATAACCTTCATCAATTAGTTCTATGTGACCTCTAGATTCAAGTTTGAAGCCTTCTGCCACTATCTTTCCTTTTTTTTTTTTTGGATGGGAAGAATTTTATAGCCATTGATTCTAAATCCTTGATTTTAAGAGGAGATCCATGAGACAAATGAGATTTTTTTAGTAGAACTCTTTACATTGTTGTCTACTATCTATATTGAGATTAATATTTTTATTTTATTTCCTATTTAATTTGAAATCCACATTTAGTTGCATTTAAGGTTTTTTTGTAATAAGAAAGAATAATGGCTTAAATTATCTCCTTGAAAAGTGCTACATTTTAAGTCAATTTTTTTTTTTTTATGTTTCAAAGAAAGAATAGTTTTGCAGCAGACATCAAATATCCCAGTGTTCTTACCAAACTTGCATCAGTTTTATACATTTGCAATAGATGAAAAGGTCAGGAATGTAGAATTGAAGAAAACCTTTTATGACAATAAAGAAAAAGCACTATAAATGCTATGGCATATTGGAGCAGTATGCTAATTATTTGCCAAATTGACAATACATTGTCTTTTCTTTCCTGTGACTACATGAAACAACCTTTTTGTTCATCAGTCAACGTTATTTTCCCTTGAAGGTGGTTATAATTTTTATTAGTGATACTAGGTGTAAATGCTTTATATAAAGTACTCAAAGAAGTAATGGACTTATATTTCTACATATTTTGGTGTTCTCATTAGATATGTGGTACTTTCAATAAACAATGGTAGGATTGGAATTACATCTAAGGCAAAGTTCATAAAATGCTTCTCTGGTATTTAATGCTTTGTTGTCTTTGAGTCAATAATTATGATCTTTTCTGGGAACCATCACTTTTCAATTTTACTCAGAATTTAATGAAATCAGTCACCTCCCTTGATATAAATACCCTATTATTTACTGTATTAAAACTGTTGAAGCTTTCATTTTGCATTTCATGGAAGCTGTTTTTTTGTTCATTGTATTGGATTTAATGAGAACAAATAGATGACCAGACATTTTCTGGTTCTCCCTCAACTCTGGTTTCTTTACTTCTCAGTCCTTCAGAGTAAAGGTTTTGATAACTATTGAGTTATGTATTTTGTTCTTCATGCTTCTTTAACTCTTTGTGACATACTGTCAGTATTTTGTTTTCAATAACTGATTAAATAAATCTAGAATTTCTGATATGTTTTTTTTTTTTGTTGTTGTTGTTTTCCAGCATCATCTCTGCATATTTTTTGCTTTTTGTGGCCTTGTATTGGGCAAAAAGGGAGCCAAGTTTTCTGCTGCGTGGACCAATTAAATCCATAATCTCCCAAAACTTTTCTACATATCATTAGCTGATCTCTCAAGATCCTTCTGCCATGGTACTTTTTGATGCCTCTCCTTTGCAAATTCCTGAACATCTCTACTGTTCTTCCTTTAGTCCTTATCCTTGCAATGGGTGCATGCAGGCACTGAACTATTTATATGCTTTCTGTCAAATATTATGAGAGCATATAGTTGTTCAGTGTCTTTATAGCAGATAGATTGTTTAAATATTATTTTCATTACAGTTAAATACATATGCCAAACTTTTTTTGCAATTCCGGTATGTGTGTCTATCTCCTTTTCAAGACCATTTGAGACTCTGTGTTGCCACTGTGATTGTTAACAGATCACTAATTCCTTTCCTATGTTCTCAGAAACACTCTGCTTAATAGTGTGCTAAAGGATTTTCTATTTCCAGGGATCAACATTGTCTGGTTTATTGCTTCTAGAATCCACCTTCAACAACTTTTTGAAAATAAGGAGAACATTTTCTGATGTCTGGCCATTTCACACCTTTTCCATTTTCTAACGATCCTTGAAAATTAGTTATGCTGTTTAGAATCTAATCTCAAAGGACTTCCAGTAACATGAGATGTGTTGTTTTTTTTTGGGGGGGGGGTGATTAGAAATTTTTTAAAGCAATCTAATTTCCACTATCTTCATATTTAATTCATCACATTTTTCTTTTAATTGCATTTATCTACCCTTTCTAATTTGAATTTTTTCTACTTTGCTAAAGAATACAGGAAAAATAAACAGAAGATAACATAATATTTGCCTCCAACCAGTGGATCTAGGATTATCTCATTCTTCTTGTTCCAAACATAGTTTTTGAAAGCTTTTTTTGGTGTCCTGGCACTTTTGTAAGTACTAACTCATAAAAGACTTTAACTATCCTACACAAATTTATACCTCCATAGGACTCTTTCCTGTGCATCTTTTATGTGATTCATTTCTTCTCTAAAAGGCAATTTATTCTCAATTTGGTAATTGAATATGATTTCCAAATGTGGCATATCATTTATATTGCCTTTGTTAATTGTTACTATGTTTATCCTTATCAGAGAGCTTATTATTTCTTCTTCACTTGTTCCTTCTGTTCTTAATGTAAGTTTTAAAAGCAGTATTTCCAGATGTGTAGAACAATTCCAGAAATGGAAGTAATGACAAACATGAATAGTGCAGAGTTAGCTATCTTAAATCCAAATTCCCAGGAAGGATTGACTTGTTTGTCCAATGGAACTTGACTTTGAAATATTTTCCACTGTCAGAATTTGTTCACTTTCCTCATTTACCATGCTTGATATGCCACCAATGAGAGAAGGCTATTTAATAGTTTTGGTGTCACAGATGTTTTTGGCATCCTTGTTAAGAATTCTCAGATATAATGGTTTAATTAAAAAGGGAACTAATTATTTTGAAATTCAGTTATCATTATTTTAAAACAATAGTTTCCTGGATCTCAGTTTGAGAGCATCTGAATTATAGAATAATTTCAGGAAATTATTTTTTTTCTTTAAAAATGTAAAGACTTCTGGGAAGGTTAAGGAAAGTTCACTCATTTGCACATCAATGAGAATTAATTCAATCAGATTATTTTCATACTGATACCTATCTGAGATTAATTAAAAGAGAAAAATCAGAGGTTAGATTAGAAGGAGGAGGGCCAAGTGATTTGGGTATGTGGAACTTTATGAGGAGAAGGGAGTTCTAGAAAAATATGGCAGTGCTGAATGAAGGCACTGAAGAACTGGGAAAAAGGCATAAAGACATTGATCATAATGAGTTGTAGATAAGTAAATAACTATTTCAGACTCTTGCTTATGCCTGACTTTGGGTCAGAGAAGTGGGAAAAACTTTTCTTACCTCACTGTTCTCTCTTCTTATTACATTCCATTCTTTGCCCCTTTCTTTTATTTAAATATTATCTGTCCCTTTCCTTTCTGTCTCATAAATTCACCATTTGACTTGTTTCATAGGACTTATAACTCAAGCTTGTACTACTAGTACAATATTTCAACTTTTAGGTGGAATAGGCTTTATGACATGGTGTGAGCAACTGTTTATACTGTTTACAACACTGACTATAGAAAATGCTTTTCAATTTCTGAATCAACATTTGAAAATAGGGTAAAGAATAAGAATTAGACCTGTGAGTTTGTTGATATAGGGAACAGCGAATGACAAAACTGTGCAAATTTTCTTTTGAAGGCATTAAGTGTTACAGTGGATAGAACGCTGGTTCTCTAATCAGAGAGACCTGAATTCAAATCAGTCCTCAGACACATAGTAGGTGTGTGACTAGGCAAGTCACTTAACTGCTGCCTCAGTTTCCTTAAGTATGAAATGGATATAGTTATAACACCTACCTCTGAGAGTTATGGGGATCAAATCAGATAATAATAGTAACTAACACTTATATAATACCTACTTTGTGCCAGACCCTGAGCTAATAACTTTATATCTGTTTATTTATAATTTCATTATTTACCTTCCTTCATTGCTTAGAACACTGAGACATTAAATGACTCGCTCATGTCAGCAAATATGTATAAGAGACATATCTTAAACTCAGGTATTCCTATTTCAAAGACTAATGCCATATACATTATGCTACAATGTCACTGCCACTGCCACTTTCATAATTCCTCCATAATCACCCCAACCCACCATGTTTGTCAACATATTTACATAGTACGGTATCTTTGAAAATTAAATATTTGTACATTATTCCTTTTTATTGTCACAATAACTATGAGAAAACTAGGATACATATCACATTATAGGCTAATAGATTTAGTCATAAGAAGCCTTAGAGGTCATTGGTCACAGTTAATTCCTTTTGTAGATGGAGAAACTAAAAGTAGGAAGATTAAATTAATTACTCAAGGTCATATACCCAGCAAGTATCTAAAGAAGGATGTGAAGTTAGGTCTTCTTGACTGAACACCACCTAGCTACTTATTTAGAAGTTAAACTGAGTTTGTTAAAGATTGAGTAATCTGCCCTGGGTCATTTATCTAGGAAATAATGGGAAGAAGACTGAATTCCCTGTTGCCTAACATCAAATCTGGTATGTTTTGCATTATCCTAGGCTGGATAATACATTGGGGGTGAGATAGTATAGTAGCCAAAAACATAATACCACTTCAAAAGTTTAGTTTCTTTAAGCTTCATAAACTTTAGTTTATCTCATAAAGATTTTTTTTTCTGTTTCTTGGAAACCTTAATTCCCAACTTATAAATATTACAGGATGACATGGGATATCTATTCCTCCAATTTGTTAATAACTAGAAATTGCAATGCATATTTTAATGTGAACTTTTAAACTTATCCTTTTCTTAGTAAAAGAGCTTTTCAGTGTTTAGTATCACTGCATATTTCACCCTAAATCACTTGTGCTAGAATATTAAGATAGCCTCTTTTGAAAATGCATCCAACTGAAATCATTATTTACATGTTTGCACGATGAATGCTAATCCAAAATGTGGAGAATAAGTTCATTATCTGCAAATGTTCTTAATGATTAAAATGAATAAGAAAATAGCATTTGTTTATTTAACACCAGAAAATCAAAATATGCCTAAAGTATGTCTAAGAGTCATCCAAATATTCCTGACAAGGTTTAACTAAAATTACTTAATTTTCTTTTAAAAATGAGATTGCCTCATGTAACCCTTTAGACCTCTATGCTATGAATTCTATGCTATAGTTAGTTATAGATAAAAACTACTTAGGAAGTATTGATATATTCGATTATAGATTTTATCAATGATGACTTATTTATTGGTTATTCATGCATGTGTTATCTTTTTCCCACTTAAGAGTATTTTATTTTTTCCCTTACATGTAAAGATAGTTTTCAACATTTACTTTTATAAAATCTTGAATTCAAAAATTTTTCTCTCCTTCTGTCCCTCCTCTTCTTCCTCACCAAGATGGCAAGCAACTTCATATAGGCTATTGTAAGGTTAATGGGGAAAAAAGATCTTCCCTGTCTATTAATAGGCCTCATGTGGAGCCCATAAAGGGAAGCTTGCTTGTAGGAATGCTTACATACCTTTTGCTAATTTCTAATTAGGCACTGAGTCAGGAAGGTTGTGATGCCTTCTGACTCTGAGGCTATTAGCTGAAAGAGTATATATTCTGAGAGGTGAATTTTTGCTTTGGGGGCTCAGTTACAAGAAGGATCTTGTGATTCCATGGTCAAGATTCTGAGTGGCCTTATACTCAGAGCTTCCTGACTGCTCAGAGGTAAAAGCTCTCTCGATCCAGTGGAGAATGTAAAGTATATATGTAGCAGTGTTGTTTTGTTGGTCTTTATTTCTTTATTTTGTTGGTCTTTATTTCTCTTCTCTGTATTTCCTCTGTTTGTATTTTCTTGAATGTTTATATACAAAGTAAATTGATCAGAGGAGAATGCTAACCACCAGAAGGGAATATAGGACAAGAAAGACCTACTGTAAGCATTTAACTCCAAATGATACCTTGAAGGAAGCTAGAGATTTTTGTTAGGCACAGACATTGCAAATATAATGGATTACGTAAGCAAAGTCATAGAGGTGGAAGATACAATGTTATGTTCAATGAACAATGAGTGCCATATTTCCCCATGTATAAGACGCACCTTAATTTTGGGGACCGAAATTTGAAAAAAATATATTACATACATAAAGTTATTGAACTCCAGTTTTATTCATCTGCTCATAGCTTTCATGCATCTTTTTGGGCAAGTCTGGTGTGTGTATGCATGCTTAGTCCATTCCATTTCATCAACCTGAAGCACCAATTGTGTCCTCCTTTGAAATCAGTAACTTCTTTTTCATCAGCAATTTTTCTTGCCTTATGCTGAACCATCTTTGTTAACACAGGAATTCCAATTGCCCTTTGCTGTTCGATCTATATCTTCAATTCCCTCTCTAAATCAGGCCATTTTGTTGACTTGCCTCTCATGGTCTTCTTTTGCCATGGTGTTTTCAGTAGGGTTTCTTCTTCCCACAGCCAGTCCCCGATTGTTTTTTCTGATGGAGGAGGACCAAACTGACATTCAGCAGCACAATTTCCATTCACTTTTGCAAATTGGATCACTTTTAACTTGAATTCAGCACTATATGAAAATCTTTTCTGAGCCATTTCTGGGCAGGACATAACCTAACCTAATATAGTTGTAACAAATGCAAAACAATAGCGCAGAGAACAAGGGCAAAAAAGCATGAAATGCAAGTAAAAAAACCTACAACCACTGTATAAGACTCACCCAGTTTTTAGACCCCAAATTTTTCAGGAAAAGGGTGCCTCTTACACATGGGGAAATGCGATATGTAAGTTAGTCTAGAAATACAGGTACATAAAAGGACTTTAATCCTTTTTTTTAAGCCTGAGTAGTCTGCGTTTTATCTTAGATACTGTAGGCAGTCATTAAAATTTCTTCCCAAGAAGAATGGCAAATTCAGGTCTAAGCTTTAGTGTTACTCTTTGTGCATATCTTTTTCTGATGAAGCAGTCCTCAAGCTTCTCTATTCCAAGAAAAAACAAAACAAAACAAAACATTAAGCTCCTTTAGCCTTTATAGCCCCAGGATATTTTTCAGTGGTTATGGGAGATACATTACTTCCGAATAGCTTGGAGGAATATTCATGGTAGTATAAATCCTGGTTTTTTGACTCTCAAGCAGTTCCGCAATCATGAGTCCAAATCTACTGTCTCAATTGGAGTTAAAAAATTATTTTGAGCGTCAGCTAGGTGGTTCAGTGAGTAGAGCAGTAGCCCTGGACTCAGGAGGACCTGAGTTCAAGCCCAGCCTTAGATCCTCAACACTCAAACTGTGTGACCTTGGGCAAGTCACTTAATCCTAATTGCCTTGCCTTCCCTCCTCTGAAAATAATGATTTTTAACTCTTGAAATTCTTTGGTTCACTCTGTGTCCCCCAAAACCCAGTCCCCGTAATGCCCCCGGCTGTCATGCAAATAAACCTGGGGACAGGCACAAAAGAACTATGTGAAGAACTTTTGTTTTTCTTCTGTTTTCTTTGGCTGCCAGAAACAAAATCACTGTTCTTTGTGTAGTATGTCTGCCAAACACAAATATCTCTGTTGTTCCTACATTTAAGAATGGATCTCTTATTCTACTCCAAAAGCTCTCCTTACTGATTTCTCAGTCTTCAAGGGAAGATGCTGAATCATACTACCTTCTCAGTCATATAGATCAAACCGAAAAAAAAAAAATTCCCAGAATTTCATACAGTCCCTCTCCTTGAAAGACAGAAGATGAATGTGACTTTCCTCTTGGTAGAGATCCTTGCCAGAATCTTCTCCTACTGTGCTAAAGAGCATATGCTGCTAATCCCAGTTCTATATTCTCTCTATATAGATGATTCTTGGTTTTCAAATATCTTAATATTTGGTATTCTCTAGAAAAGACATCAAAGTGAAAAACTGAATTTTTGATTTTTTCACAAGGACAATATGTAGACCTAACTTAAGGGTACTCGAAACAATGTTCTAAAAGGAAATTGAATAGCATTGAAATGAACTCAGAATCACAAAAGATGAAATGAAATTGTCATGCAACACTATCTCCAGCATGCATTTTTAATAAATTGGTTAAGGCGAGAGTAACTGTAGTTTTCTTTCAAGCAGTAAGTAGCTATCGAAGCAGCCATATGTCTATGGCTGACTTTGTAATGAGATTTCAGGAGCCAGGCAGAAGTGCACATGATTGAGCATAGAGTTCTATTACAGTGTACTATAAAATGATGAACTGTTAATTTAACACAGTTTTGCATGAAAGTCTACTTGCTCTACAGAATGGAGTTTCCCAGAGAGAATGATTTGAAACCATTATGCAGGATATAGAGCTAACATCACATGGATGCACAGGCCCTTAAACTCTTTCTTATGCTTACCATAGACACTTACTTTAGCAGGAAAAATAGTCTAGGATTAAATGAGAACAACCATAGCAACCTCACATGCTAATGTGCATATGTAATAATCATAGGTCCCTAAACCAATATGAAAAGTTCAATACGAATTTGAATAAAGAGCAGTACATGCTGTATGAAATTTATACATTTACTTATAGTACTTAAATGCAGAAAGTGAATTTGAAATGAGAGACCTGATAAAGATGCTTTGAAAAATAAAATGTGTATTTTCTAGCCCCAAGAGGCCTAATGTAAGGAAATATATTTATATACTTAAAGGCAGGACCAGGACCCTACCAGAGGATAAGAAATTTACGAGGGTGAAATCTAAAGAATGAAATAGATTGGGAATGAAGAGAAAAATGAAGTAGAGAAACTATATGCTACATATAGGGTTAGAGAGAGAGAGAGAGAGAGAGGTAGATGGAAGAAAGTGGTATGGCATCCAAATCATGATGAATTGAAAATGCAGAGATTGTACCAACTTGGGAGATAGGCTTAAATTCCAGACTGAACTAAGAAAATATAGGACAGAATTTCCTAGGGCTCAAGCTCAGGGACATTGGGGAGGTTAGTGACAGAAGAGATGATAAAAATCTAATTGGGAACAGAAGACAGAGGGATTCACTAGGGAAAAAAAGAGATTCGCTAGGGCCTTTCAAAGGAAAAAAAAATTGCAAGCTGTAATGAGGAATGATGATGGATAGTTCTTTGAAGGAGCCGTTTGTTATTGTTCCACCTGAGCCATCACCTTCATCAGAGGCAGAATGATGGAGTGTATTTCAACCTTAGTTTAACTGATTGAATAGCATGAAACTTACTTGTCTAATAATACATATTACAAGTATTCTGCAGCCCCGAATAGCCTCATGCTGTACTTTTAATTGTGTGTTAAGGATATATGCCAGACTGTGGAAGATTAGATAAGGAAGAAAGTGAGACCAGAAAAAATGTGGTGAGGATCAGGGTGTAAGGTATTGTAAGGTTTTTGGAAATCACCTTATTTTTCTTATCAATTCAATTCAATGGAACACATGGCTTAGTACTCACTGGGGTTTCTGCGTTCATATAGACTACCTTTAATTCTGGATAAACAAACAAAGATGTGTTTATTCTCTCTTAAATTTTTTGTTCCTAACTAGAGTTGCTCCAGAAAAAAATATCAAATATACTTAGATTTTAGTTGATGTTTTCATTTCCCCAAATATGCTTAAAGGAGACCCCTAGCTGCTTTAGGAGCAATTGAGGTATAATATAGATATGGGCAACCTTTATTTCATGACAGAAAATTCAGAATATGCAGGGAAATCACAGAAACTCATAAATAGATACAAGGGCGAAAAGCGACGTACAAATAGTGCTCCTATCCTTTTCCACTAAGGGAAATGAATAAGAGGTTGTTATCATGACTGTTATTTGGCATTATAATATGGCTCTCTTTTCTCAAAGTCCTACAGGAGTACTTGCCATCTCAGACTTGAAGTATCACTCTGTATTTTAGACTCTCCTTGAAATATGAACAAATGTTGCTGGGGGGCATTGTAGGGAAGTAGTATAGATAAATAAATAATCAACTAGCTGACTTTGCTTTCCAAGAAGAGGTAGTACTGGACCTCTCTTCACAATTATCTTCTTTCTCCAATGAGCACACGTTATCTGGAAATGTTCTCGCTCTGGAAGTTCTAATCCTTGGACTCATAAACTTTTGAAATCTTTCATTTGGGATTCTCTAGGACACAAATCTCAAAATATTCTGTCAAAGAAGTCTCCCTTCTCTGATTACAAGTCTAGATTCAAGGATTAGAGTCCTTAGGAAATGTCTATAAACTATGTTCTCAGGCTGTGTTTAAGTATATTTCTACCTTTACATATCTAACCAAGGCTTTTGATTGTCAGTTTGTGAGGGCTTATGGAAAATTATGTCAAAATTTGGTTGCCCAGAGAAGTTCATCAGTATCCTATGTCAATTTCATGAAGGCATGCTTGCCCAGGTAATGCATAATGGACGATGTTCTTGTGCTTTCCCAGTCTCCAATGGAATGAAACAAGGCTCTTAGTCTTTTTTCCCCAAATTTTTAGCATAATGTTTTCAAACATGTTGTCAAATGCTTCCAGTGAGGATGAACAAAGCATCAAGTTCAGCGACCATCCTGATAGTAAATTCGTCTACTTTTCAGGTTACAAACCAAAAGTAAAATGGAGGGAGTGCCGGTGCATGATTTTTTATTTGGAGATGATTGTGCACTCAATGCAGCCTCTTAAGCTGAGATGCAAAAAAGTATGGGTCAATTCTCTGATGCTTGTGCTAATTTGGGCCTAACAATTAACACCAAGAAAACACAGGTGATCCATCAACCAGCACCACACCATCTGTACGTGGGACCATTGGTTACAGCAAATGGAGAAGTTTTCAACACTATGGACAAGTTCACTTACCTTGGCAGTATACTTTCCAAGTATGCACATTGACAATGAGGTTGATACACACATTACAGTAGCTAGCTCAGTGTTTGGGAGGCTTGGAAGTAAAGTGTGAGAGAGAAGAGATATTAGACTGCCTAACAATCTGAAGGTCTACAGAGCCATTGTGCTGACTTCATTGTTGTATGCCTGTGAAACCTATACGGTATACCAATACTATGTCAGGAAACTGAATCACTTCCATTTGAATTATCTTAGAAAGATTCTGAAGATCACTTGGCAGGATAAGATACCAGACATTGAGGTCCTTTCTCAAAAAAAAAACAAAAAAACAAAAAACTTCCAAGCATTCAAACTCTACTGTAGAGAGTGCAACACCTATGGGTTTGCCACATTGTTCAAATGCCAAACATATGCTTGTCAAAAAGACTATTTAATGGAGAACTCACACAGGGCAAGCACTCACATGGTGGTCAGAAAAAATGATACAAGGAAACTCTCAGTCTCTCTTAAAAACTTTGGAATTGATTATGTGACATGGGAGACAGTGGCACAGCACTGCCCAGAAAGGCTTGTCCTCATCAGAGAGAATGCTGTGGTCTTAGGAGCAAAGCAGAATTGCAGCAGCTCAAAAGAAATGTGATATGTGCAAATTTGAAGAATCCACCCCAAGCGATCACATGGACTATCTGTGCCTGACTTGTGGTAGAGCATTCAAAGCTTGAATTGGTCTGATCAACCAGAGTCGGACTATAACGTGTAGTAGTCAGCACAGTAAATTGACTTTATCATAGCAATATCATTTTGGTCCTCTTTGAGAATGAAGAACAGCAGCATCCTTTACTTGGTTTGCATTATCATTAAATGTTCCTGAGCAAGGCACATAGGTCTAACTATCTCTCCACCCCATCAGTGTATACACATACCCTCTAAATTTAGGTCTGATGTAGCATACACTGTCCTCTTTTGTCAAACAGAGCAAAAGAGAGACATTCAGAGATAGAGTTCCCAGTTTGATTGGGAGACAATATGGTTACAATTATTTACAACCGACTTTATATTAAACTAGAGGTAATTTCAAAGGGGAGGTAGTAGAACAAAAGGGGTTTGAAGGTACCAATGGGAGGATCAACTGAATAGTCTAGTGTATAGAGTTCAAATACTGCCTCATGTACTTTCTAGCACTGTGACTGAATTACTTAGGCCTTCTCTCTCTCATTTTCCTCATCTCTAAAATGGGGATGATAATAGCAGTCACTGTTGCAAGGATCAAATAATACATGTTTGTAATGTATGTCTATATGTAAAGGATTTTGCAAACCCTTAAGTGCTATATTAATATTGGTTCTTAATATTTCTATTATAAAGACTTTCTGGAGGAGATGCCAATTGAGTTAAATTTTGAAGGAAGACAAAATTTTCTGGGAAGTTCTATTGCCAATGTGATACCCACAGCAGCTGCTATGAATATGCTGGTGTATTTCCAGGTCTGAATCACAAAATATAACAGATTCTCTTGCTCAAAAATGAAACCAAGACATTTATTCAAACACTAGAAAGCCAAATCCACCATAGAAACAAAAAGGTTCATACACATTATCAATGCAGGGAACACCACCATCCCAAGCCTTCCCTCAGTCAGGCCTTCCCGCAAACAAGCAACTTTAGGCAAAATCACTTCCTCTCTCACTCACACTAGCTACTCTGCCTCTCTCCCAGCTGTCTCATGCACACTGTCTGGTCCATCCCTTTGGCAAGCTCCTCCCACCACAAACTCATGTGACTCAGGCTTCCATGGGACTCAGGCTCAAAGCAGGTCACATAGGCCTATTAATGAATGGGAAGGATCTTCCCATTCTATTACTAGTACATGGGGAATGCCATATGTGTGAGCAGAGGTGCAGGAAACGGTGCATGGAGTGGGGAGAACGGCTTTAATGGACAGTCATATAAAGCAAGACTAGACAGGTAGATGGGAACCAAATTAACCTGGGTCGTAAATGTGAAACTGCAGAATTTGCACGTTATCCTGCAATCAGTGGAGAAATTTTTGAAGTGTTTTGATCCAAGAATTGCCTTTGGAAGATTGTTTGGAAATTATATGGAGAACAGATTTGAAGAGAGGGAAAATTGTAGTAGTCTATCAACTGAGAGAATATTGCAGTAGGTTAGGCAAGAGGACATAAGAACTTGAACTTGGTAGTGGTTGTGTTAGTGGAAGTAAGGGAACAGATGCAAGTAATCATCAAATAGCAGTATTATCAGACTTTTTATTTTGGAGGCCAAACCAAAACAGACACAGAATCCTATCTATAATATCCTTATTAAATGCTTATCTTTATGTAGCTTGTTTATATATAATTATTTGCACTTTTTCTACTCTATTAGATATTGACTTTCACGAAAGCAGAAGCTCATTTTTACTTTTTTTTTTTTGAATCCTCATCACTTAGCACAGTGCTTGGCACATTTATGGTGCTTAATAAATGTTTATTGCCTGACTGACTATACTTCACTTGAAGATCATTAGTGAGGGGGGACCTAGAACTTCTCAAGGCAGCTCATTCCACTTTTGAATACTCTAATTATTACACTGTTTAGTGCATCTTCCTTGAAACTGGATTTGACTTCTTAACTCTACAACAATAAACGTTTGTTAATGATGATGACAAAAGGAAATTTAAGTTTGCAAAATCTTGTAAAGGGAAACTCTCTATTTTTGAAGAAGAAATGATTTGTCTCTTGCATCCACAATCTCTGCAATTCCATTAAACTGGGAGCTGGAGGGCTTGTAAAATGTTCTGGGAACTCTCTCAAGAATGTAAAAACAGTCTCTAATTAGGGAATACATCACTCAGAGGCACACGCAGAAATAGTGGAGCTGAACATTGCAGATAAGCCTGCTTCTCCCGTCTCTTCTTTACTTGAACTGCATCTGAGCAGAGTAACAAAGTATGGCAGAGGAAATGTGTTCACATGTTGAGAACAGTTACTGGAGCAGAAGGAAGATCTTCCCCCTAAGAAGTGAAAATATATTTTAATAGAACTATATCTACTATGTAGTTTTTATCTATTTCTAAATTGTTGTGCAGTTCTCTTGACTTTTAAGAAATGTTTTGGTAGCAACATTAAGGGGAATTCAATGAAAGAAATAATAGAAATATGTTATAAACATGTCAACAAGTTAAAATGTAACTATAATTTTACCTCCAACATTTTACGTATTTTTCAAAATTAGAATTTACCTTAAATTCACAAAATATCTTAGAGTAAAATAAAATGCCCATTTATGTTTAAAAAAGAGATCTAAAGATAATATCAAATTCAATCTTAATAAGTTTATGGGAATTAACATGATATGTTGTTGAAAGTATTGTGAAAACCTTCATATGACTTCACCTAGTGATTACATCATATGCAAAAGACATTTACTTTGAATACCATACAAATGCGATGCAAACAGCTACTTTTGCTCTGTGAAAGGTTTTTTTTTTCCTTATCAAAACTTCTGAAGCAGAAAGCAAAACCCTGAAACTATGACCTTACCCATCCCATGTCATTTTTGAATCTGGAAAATACTCAAAATGTTAAATGTCATAAGCTTGAGAAGAACAAAGAGAAAGATGTTATGCATTTGCAAACTCCAGAGGTCCTGTTTTGCAAACTGACTTTAGAAAGATTGCCTGCCCTAAGGCAGCATAGGCAGCTATGTTCAGTGAACTTAAGAGGGTGAGAATTGGAGGAGAAATTAATCTTTGATCAAACTCAAAGAGGGAAATCAGAAATAGTTTCTACCTGGGACTCTAGGCTATGGTATTATTAAGATAAATCATAGGAGGAAAGTTGCTAGAAATGGATGTATATGTTACAGAAAGAGTCTTTCTTGAGAACTATTTTCAACAAAAAACAAATCCTTAAGTTGTCTAGTTGGATTTTAGCTCAGTGGAATAATTTCCCTATTTATATGCATAATTTCATTCTTGAGAATTTCCTGTAACTCATTGGCTAACTTTTACTATTTAGGCCCATCTATCAAAATACTCCATCAAATGAATGCCAGTAAAAGCTTTGAAATCTTAATGCCACAAATCTGTGTACATATCAGCCTAGGTCAGCTTTATTTTCTTCTATCAAAATCTCTTGGAGGGAGTGGTCAACTGTCCCAAATATTTCCACATGCAGTTTGACAGTTTGTGACAGTCAGATGCAATATAGGAGATCAAATGCTTATTTCCTAAAAATTTGAAGGATAGACTTATAATTAAGGCAAATTGAAAATAGTACTTCCACTTCTTAGGAAAGATGAGTATCCCAGCAGATATATAGATAATTTAAGACTACCATCTTTATTATATCATGCCTTTGTACTCTCAAACCTTAGATATTCCTTCTTTGTCTCAGAGTTTCTTTAGTGTAGTCTGATGACAAAATAATATTAGTTCTTTCCTTCAATGATTTGAGAACGAAGGACAAAAATGACAACAAATCAACCAAATAATTTTTATCATGTTTTCCTCATGTGAATATATTCATAATATGCAAATATGACACCACATTTCCCCCTTTAACAAATCCTCTTTTTAATAAGGTTCTGTTCTTCCAGAACATATTATAGTCATGAATTTCATAGAAATATCAGTGGGAATTATGGCATCAGAAAAGATCAAATATTTCAAGCTGGAAAGGTACCTTACAGGCTATTGAGTCCAACCCCTCAGTAGAAGAGTAGATGAATGATTTACTCATACATAGCTCTATTGCAAAAATGTGTCATGTAATGTTTCAAACTTGGTTTTCCTGGCTCCAAATCCAGATTTCTGCATTCACTGCCATACTGACAGATTTACTTTGTTATATTAGTATTTCTTCCTCTTTATACTTGTTACCTAAAAAATCTCAATTTTTTAATAACATTTCAAAACAATAATTTTACTACTGGTTCCTTTTTTGGCTACCTTTTCCATAAAAATTTGTAAAAGACTTTATATTTTCAGCCAACTTTTACGTTGCCCACCATATCTCTCGGTTTGGTGAATATGTCAAGTGTTTGCAAGCGAAAGGACTTTGGGATATTTTTGGTTTCTTCATTGTTGCAATCATTTCACATTCACTGAACATTTTTTTATTAAATCATTGTTATCAAGTCTTTTATTCATTCTTTTTATATCCCATTTTTGGACATCAATAACTAACTTAAATCAAGCTTTCTTTTTTGTTCTATAACTTATGTTGTCAAGATTTTTATTCATTCCTTTGACTTCCAGCTAATTCTGATATTTCCTCTAATTGTAAATCATACACACATACACACAAAAAGAGAGAGAGAAAGAGAGAGAGAGAGAGAGAGAGAGAGAGAGAGAGAGAGAGAGAGAGAGAGAGAGGCAGGCTTGCATGTTATTCAGGAAATACTCTGACATTAGCAATAAGTCATTTACAATTTGTTATCATAAATTTCAAGTTTTGCAATATCTTTTTTGATTTTGTCATGTCTAGCACCTACTGACTCATAAAAAAAGCCTCTTTACAATATATCTGCATGAAGCTTCTATGTGATTTACAATTATTTATCTTCTTTCATTCCTTTGCCCTGACACACACACACACACACACACACACACACACGTGGGTATATATTCTATAATTTGTTTTCTTTTTTCTCTTATTGCCTAATTGCACCTTTGCATTAAAGTCATGATATATGCTGAACCAATTTTGAGAGTCTTAGCAAGTTTTTTTAATTGAATTTTTCTATCTTTTCAGCTTCTATGTCAGACATTAATGAATAAGTTGAAATTATTTTTATGGTGGTCTTTTGCTAAGTCCTTATCATGAACATGAATTGATGAGACATCATATGGCATCCTGTTTCACTTTGGTTTTACATGTGAAAAAGAATCAACTTCACCATGCCCTTTATTTTTCTGGAGAGAACTTGAGAGTTTCTTCCACTTAGCTTCATTCGCTTTCTGTCTTTTGGTTTTGTCCATAGTAAGAATGTCAAGATGATTATTACTTAATTTCTTCAGTAATGTGTCTTCAATTTGACCTCTAGAGAAGGCCATTCAGAGCAACAATAGCTAATTCTTAACAATATGTCCCCCTTCTCACCCATTCTGCCCCCACTACCGTAGAAGTTAAAAATGGCTGCACAAGAATGAAGGCCTTTTTGAATTTTTGCCTTTCTATGGGCTACCATGACTAAATAATTATTTACTGACTTGCCATTCTACTGTCGATGAGCTTCTGCTTACTTCCTTAAGCTGGTCCTCAGAAAGCAGGCTGTGTCTATTGGCTGAATATCAAAGACTTTTCTTTAAGGTAGAACCTACAAGACTATGTGAGCACATGCTTAGTCTTTAAAAAACCCAAGTTTTACTCAAAATTATGTTGGGACACTGGAATAGGGCTTTGTACAAAAAATATATATGTGAGAAAGTGGAAAACAGATAAAGATACGAAGGGAGGAAGATTTGAAATGCCAAATAGATTTAATCAATAGCTTTAGCTATTAGTTTAGCTAAAGGGAAACTAATTCTACATACCATAATAGCACGTGAGGGCATCAAAGCACTCTACAACTGATATGCCATCTGCAACACTACAATTGTCTATACAACCCATGTATTTCCAAAGAGTTCCATATGATCAATAGCCTCCAAAACCATTGTTCTCCATTAAAAAACACACAGCACTGACATCTGGGATCATTTCATATAGGTGTGCTGAGACCCTCAAATCTTGATATTTTTTGGTGGCATCATTCAGTAACAGTACAGCCTAATACATGAGGCTAAATATTATCACTGAATATTAGAAATTCCAAAGGATTTAGTGACAAAAAGCTTTAGAGACCTTCTAGTTTAACCCATTCATTTTATAGAGATATACACTATGCTTTGAAGCTGTGGCTTGCCCAAATGACTTGCCCAATACACAAGTAATGGCAAAATCTGGATTTGGACCCTGAATATTTGACTCTAATTGTGTTGTACTTTCAACTGTATCAAGATTAGTTGTATTCAATTACACAAGGAGGGGATTATGGGTAGAATGATTGATATATTTTAGAAAGATTTCCATGAAACACACACACATATGAACATACATGAAATGTATCCACATGGATACACATAGAAAATTCAGATTTCATAAGGCTAATATCTCAGCTATCACAAATTGTTGCTCATTTAGAGCATTATTTCCTTAAGATGCCAGATAGTGGAGGCATTCCTATAATTTAAATGAATGATAGAAGTTATTTTTGTAATCCAATATGACTTGTAATTTAACTAGAAACTACAAAATGGTTGAAAATATACACTTTTCTGGCATCAAAGAATCATTTCATTTCCTTCTCTTATTTCTTTAATCAGCTTTTCAGTACTGATTTTCTCTTCTGTTGTGTTTGTATCACTCAGGAATTAACAGTCCAATTCTCAGTAGTTTCATGTAATCAAAATCTACTGATTAAAAAAAAGTCTGCAATCTATAGGGAAAACTGTTAAAGTTTCTTTCAGATTTTTCTTAGTGCCTTATGTCATGTCTGAATCTGAATACATGTAAGTATTTTGGGAAATAGATAGCAGATTTGTCATCCTTCAAGAGGAACTTTTGAACTTGACATCTTTTGGTATTTACAGCATGAGCACTGCAGCATTTTCTTACGGAAAACATTTGAAAAATATAATTTAAAATTACATGTCAGCACCTAGGCAGCTCAACTGGTTAGAGGAAATTGCTAATGAGACCAAGGTTAAAGGCTTAATAACCATATGCTTCAGCATGCTTCAAACCCTCCTATTACACCCCTAACCCTTACCAGCTATTGTCCAGATTCTCCTGGGAGCCAGCAAGACTTGCCATCTCCAGAATAGATAAAGACATGATAAAAGGGAAGAAAAATCCTAGACAAAGTCAACATAAGTAATAAATTACACTATTGGAATCTACAAGGCTGAAAGTCATCATTGAACCCCCTGGGAGGTAGACCTAACTACATTATCATTCTCCCTTGATATGATATCTACATAAGTTTAAAGAAGCAAAAATGACATAGGTATTTTCTTGAACACTTCCAGAAGTGAGGTTATTATCTTATTTTTAAAATCCAAATCATACTGAGTAAATGAGTATTTGGGCTCCTGCCTCATTTCCTTATGTTTTGGGTATTTATTCCTATGGTTCTGATATCTGATAACAATCACGTGTTATGAGATTTTCAAATATGTGCCATGTATATATCCTCTAACTAAGGTCTTCCTTAAGATCAGCAGCAGGTATTTGAGGGTTAAACATATAGTCTGCTCATAGACAATTCAGCTGGTAAATTACTCGTAGGCCTTGAAACACAACTGAATATCATCTAGTGAATATCTGTCTCATTTAATAGATAATGAAAGTATGAAGGACTTATTTAAATTCAAAAATCTAGTTAATAATTAGTCAAGGCAACAAGCAATTTTTTTAAGGGCCTACTATGTGTCAGGCCCTGTGCTAAATTCTGGAGAGTCAAAGAAAGGCAAAAACAATCCCTACTTTTCAAGGGCTGTATATTCTAATTGGGGAGACAATATTTAAAAAAAAAACTGTTAAAAGGATATAATTCCAATTAAATTAGAGATAATATCACAGAGAAAGTATTAGCTTTATAGGGAGATTTTAAAATGACTGTAACAGGGGTATTCTGATTGAGTTATAAAAGACCTAAACACAACAGTTTCATCATGTTAATATTGTTCTCTCTCTGTATCTGTCTCTGTCTCTCTGTTTCTGTGTTTATCTCAAGTACAAACTCATCCCATATGCACTCAAAGCTTATATAACATTTGTAATTTTGTCAAATTGAATCAATATCAATTGTATTTGTTTGTATGCTGGAAGAACTACAGGAAAACAAGCAAAAATCCCAACTTCTGAAATAATAGAATACAGACCCACTTCAAACTCTGAACCTAAAAGTCCTTCCTTCATTGCCATCTATAATTACAGAAGTGAAAAAAAAACCTCTTGGTTAACATAGGATTGCAGGGCAACAAGGTTAAATATTTGTTTCTAATGTGTAAGATTCTCATAGAATTTTTTGTGAAAAGGTTTTGTGGAAGGCCTTCAGCTGAAGGTGAAGGCAAGCTGTGACATTCTGGAGGATAGAGATTAAATTTGGGGTACCAAAATTATGGACTCCTTGAAGAGAAGATGAACAAGAAGAAGAAGAAGGGTACAAGTTAGAAAAAGAGAGGAGAGGAGAGGAAATTGAATGAAAGGACCCAAAGAGATGGGAAAAAAAGACTAAGGGTTTAAGAAAGTGTTGTTGGTTTTCTTCCTACCTAAAAATTTCTCTTTCTTGTGTCCTCTAAGGTACTGTCCTGGAATCTCTTCACTTCTTTCTAGAGTACAATTTTCATTGATCTCTTTAGCTTTCAGGGGTCTACTTGCTATCTCTATGCAGATTACAAGTTATTCCCAAATGTGTATAACCAGCCCCAATCTCTGCTGAGGTCTGTTCTTACATTACCTACTTCATTTTGGACATGTGAACTGGCTTTGCCATTAGGCATCTTAAATTTAATATATCCCAAAATGAAAACATTCCCTTCCTCCAAGGATTCCCCTCATCCAAACTTTCCCATAACTATAAAGGCAACATAATCTTCATAGTCACCTCCATTCACAAACCAGAGTCATCCTTGACTCATTCCACATATTCAAAATGTAGGTAAGCATGCCTGCATGTATGTGTCTCTATATACATATATGTGTGTATCTCCTTCACTCTGCTCACACAGTATCCTGGGATAGGATCTTATTACTTCATACTTAGGCTATTCAACTGTCTTCTGATTAGTCTCCTTGCCTCATCTCCTCCCACACCAATCCTTTCTCCACTAAAATGCTAATGTGATTCAATAAATTCCAAAGATTTTTCCATTACTCTATTACCAGGATCAAAGACAAAATCTTCTGTTTATTTCTTAATAACTTTCACAATCTGCCCCCTTCTTGTCTTTCCAGTAATCTTACACATTAGCTCCCTTCACATATTCTATACTTATGTCTTGCACAAGGCATTCCATATACTTTACACTACATATATCTTAAAGGCATATAGTTATTTGCATATTGTCTTCTCCATTAGAATGTGAGATTCTTGAATGCAAAAATCCTGTTTTTGCCTTTCTTTGTATTCCTAGCACTTAGCAGCATGTCAAGAAAAATTTGAGTAATTAATAAATGTTTGTTGACTGACTGACAAGACTGGCAAGAAAAGCTAAATAATAGAAGTTGGTAAGAAAAGGTAAAAGGTTAAATGAGTTGAAAAACAAAGATACATGCTTGTGACAATATAAGGGGAGGAGGAAAACCATTTCTGAGATTAAAAAAAAATCCCCACCTTTAACCTCCACAAATATTTTACTATAGCCATTTTCTGGAAGCATGACTAGAAAGGATGAGAAAATCTAGGGATCCCACTTTCAATAATTACAGAATGTAGCCATTACTCTGCTGTGATCTATGTAGAGTTGTTGATGTGTGGATTTCTGCTACACTAAGGTGACTGTTTTCTATTCTAAAAGTGTGGTATGATCTCTCTCCTAGAAAAGAACTAATAAATTCTAATTTTCTTTTTTTCTATTTTTTTCCTTTTTTTACCCTTTTTATTGAATAGAAATTCTATTTTTCAAACCCATAAAAGGCCTCTCTATTATCTAGATTATTGGAGGATTGGGAGATACAGTGTTCCTTACTTTAAAAAAAGGAAGAATCTCATGTATCTAAAGAGACATAAGGGAAACCCAACTAGGGTTAGATTAGAATACTGAAGAAGAGAATAATGTCACACGAAGTAAAAACAAACAAATAAATAAGGAGGACCAATGAATACAACTAAGAAATAGACATGAGGGTTTTTGGGAAAAGGAAAAACTGGACCCTATGAAGAGGAAGCAGCTGCTTGATCTCCAAGTAATCAGGCTGTGGATCCATAGATGCTCTCAGATGAATGATAATTCAGAAAGTTTCAGACAAAGATGAAAAGAATAGTGATGTCAGAAGACTCTAGTGGAAAAAGAGCCAACTCTTTGGTGATCTGATAAGAGCAACAGTGGCATCCGATGTCCATTTTCGTTGTTGAGACATTTCAGTTGTGTCTGATTCTCTGTGACCCCATTTAGGGTTTTCTTGGCAAGATACTTGAGTATTTTGCTCTTTCCTTCTCCAGCTCATTTTACAGATGAGGAACTGAGGCAAACAGGATTAACCAACTTGCCCAAGGAAGTGTCTGACCCCAGATTTGAACTCAGGTACTTCTGCCCCACATGGCTGCCTATATTTCCAATACATGAGAGAGAAACTCTTAAAACTTGTCCCATAAGGTGACTACTGACCATTTCTGGTGATTTATATAGGCATAAGGATATATCTAGAAGGAATCTAAGAAGCCCTGTTAAGGTTATACAATTTCACCAAAAACAAAAGGTGTTAGGAGAACAGGAAGCATTTTCATCACTGCTACTGATAGGTTTGAAGTATCATAAAAATTGTGGAATAAGGTTCACAGAATCATAGACCTAGAACTGAAAGGAACTTTCACAGTCATCTAGTCCAGTGCCTTCACTTTTATAAATGAGGAAACAATGGCCCAGTGAAGTAATGACATCCAAATCCAGATACATACATAACAGAGACGTTACTTTTTCTACTGTCAGTCAAAGTCTTTCAAAGAAAAAAATCAGATTTAAAAAGTGAATTAGTTGGTAGAGAAGATGGATACTGAGCGTGATCTTCCCCCCACATTTGAAAAATCCACATCCTTAATTCCTTTTTTTACTGTAAAGTGATGATTTTTAACAAATCAATCAGATACCTTTTAAATATGTTACAAAAGCAATTTGAAAATATATTAAGCAGAGCTGTGTTGAACCCATAAAATTTATGTCATGAGTATCCAATTAGCATTTGTTTTACTATTCTTAAAATAATAATAATTAAAAAAAAATATGATCCTCCTTCCAATTTCAAGAAGTGGAATCAATGCCAAATAATGAAGTAAAACATAATGGCTACTTGCTTCCCTGTCCACATGCTAATTATCAAGTGGCGCTGTCTTGCTGCTTTATGAAAACAATGACTGATGTTGCCAACCAGAGATGTAGTTCACTTGTTCGTAATTTACCTCCAACATATCTCTCTTGAACTTGATCTTGAATTAAAATGAATATTCTAACAATTACTTCCTTCCAGGTCTGAAATTTTCATCATACTTACACTTTCCCTATTCCTGGATTCATTAGTGATAGTTCTACAGTCCTCTTCCTTGTATCATAATAGGACATTTTCTTCATGTCTTTGAAATCCTTAATTATTCCTGTGGATGTCCTTCACGGTGTGCTTCAGAGGATATTCTCCAGATATCTACCTTCTTCCCCTCTGTGAAAGCTTCTGGGACTGAGAACAAGAAAAATGTGGCAGGTGCAGTGAGGGCCAATTAAAAAACAAATCTGCACTAACTGATGGGTAATCTTCAGTAAAATCACTAGTGACAATACCAGATGCCTGGAGAAAATTGACATTGACCAGATACATTTATTACTGGCACTGTTTGATTCATCTGCACTAGACAGCTGTTGTAAAGGTAAATGGCTTATATTTCCATCTTTTGTGCTTTGTGTCCTTTTATTTGTGTCCTTTGCTGCATGAATCTGAGTGTTCTTTCCCTCACCCAACCTTGTAATAGGTCAGATGTTACCCTCTTCACTCAGTCTTTTCATCTTTTTTTTTTTTTTTTGCAAATAATCCAGAGAAGGTGATGGTAGTACTTTAAGGTTAATATTACTGTGCACTTCTAAATGCTTTGAAAATATGTTAAGATTGAAATTAACCTAAAAGAGTAGACAAATAAAGACAAATGCATTGGGTAACTCCTAGATACCCTCCTCCTCCTACACCTTGACTCAGTCTTCCTTCTTGCACCTCCTAAGGAATCCTATATGGTGTCAAAACATATTAATCATGTTAACAATTTTTTTTAATTCATGTTGCTCAGACCTTTTCTTCTAACATCACAGCCTTATCATTCCTCTCAAAAGAATGTTAAAATAAATAGCCTCAACACTGTTTTATCAGTGAGAAATTTTCTCAATCTAACTAAATGGTGCTGCCTCTTGGTCACATCTTTTATTTTTTTAACAGTTTGGTTCACTCATTTTATATTTGTTTCAGTCTATTCTTCATAGAGCACATGGCCTTTCTCTCATAGTATAGGTACATTCCAAATTTCTCAAAAAAGGTTAATCCCAAATACCAACCAAGAGAATGGATACAGAAAAGGAGACATGTAAGAACTAAACTAAATCTGTGATTTTATTAATAAAAAGAACTCCCATGTATGTAAAGTCCACCTACCAATTCAAGTGGGAAACATCTCTGCAGCTTCTTATCTTGGACACTGGCCTAGAGCACTGGGACTTTTAAGTAATTTCTATTTGTCCAAGGTCACATACCCAGTATGGATCAGAGGCAGGATTTGAAGTCAGGTCTTCCTGATTTCAAGAGTAGCTTTCTATCTATAGTGGCACATTATCCCTCAATCAAGCAAAAATAAAAATAAAACACTCTAAACCTTTCATAGCATACAAAAAAATGCCTAAATGCACAACAGAGGTACATGTATAAATTATATAAAGTAAGGTTGGCAATACTTGACTCTAGAAATTGTGGGTGTCACCTAAAATCATTATTTGAGTGGTTATCCTGCAGTAGTCATCTTTTTTTTTTCTTTCATATGTAGTGGTATCTAGAGATAAAATGCTTTCAGACCCCATGGTATAGGATAGCATTCATTCTGATAAGTAAGGAATTTGTCTCAAAGGAGGAAATTTTAAGAAATCTTTTGATTTTTCAGGCTTACTGTTGGCTGTAATCACTTTTTACTACATCACTGATGATTTAAAACTAGCACACTTTAGATTGTGTTATACTGGTATAGAGAAAATGGTGCCAGACCAGGTGAAAGGGAAGCCTTAATGTTAATTCTGTCCTAGACTTAATAACTGTGTGTTCATAGGAAAGTCACTCAAGTATTGTGCCTCAGTTTTTTTAACTGTAAAATGGGAGTAACGGAAATCACTTCCCTCAAAGTGTAGTTTGAAAGTCAAATGAGATATGTATATAAATTTCATAAAATAGTTTTATAAATTATATTTTTTTTAATTGGCATTTTTACTCCCTACCATCACCAACAATAACCTGTGATTTAATTGGTGTAGGGTGCTCTGATATGAGGAAGTTTCCTCTTCCAGTATGGTTGATCAATGGTTCTTCAGCTGATAGTCTTAGAGAGTTGCCTGGGATGCAGAGACTTTAAATTACTTCACAGAATCACACAAGACAGTATGTGCACTGGAACCCAGTTCATCTTATCTTAAATTCCAGGTATCAATCCACTATGCTGCCTTTGTTTAGCTATTAATATTGCCAAAGAAAAGGTAAAATTAGAACTTTTGAATTTTTTTCCTATTATAATAGAATACCTCTTTCTTCTTTCACCTAGAAATATAAAATAAATTAGAATGTGCATCCAAACCCTGGGAGGTTAAACCTGTTCAGATTTGGTATTTGACTCTTCCCAACCTAAAATCATCTTTGAAATAACTAGTTCATGTATTTCAAAATATATCTGACACAAGCAAACAAAGTATTCTCAGGCTCCCTTTCTCACTATACTCTACTGGGTTCCTAGCTCCATTTATAGGTGGTTGAAACAAATTGTTTTTTTATCAAAGCAATCTTCAGCCTTGGATATGCACTCAGTATTGTTTGAGACTGACCACAAACAGCCCTAGAGGCTCCCAGACTTAGGGAGAGAGTGGTGTTAATTGAGAGTGATCAAAAGTACTGCCAATTTGCTGTAGGAACTCAGAGAACTTGGAAAAGACTAAAAAAGCTATTCTCCTGTTATTGATCCATGTATAAAGCACAGTCACAGGGATCCAGCAGGTTTTTTTCCTTCTCTTTTTTAAAATAGGATGTAATTTACTGTTGACAAACAGGAAGCAGAAGGCATGTTCGATTTGGGGCACCTTCACCACTTCTGCCCTTTGCTTGTGTATTGAGCGGCTGACAAGTGTTTAGTTATTTTTAGCTAAGTTTACACCTGCCCAGGAGAGTTCCTAGTCTAGGGGTACTTATCACTATACCTATAACATCATTTAATATATCACTGTGAAAAGGAAAGCTAACTGTTGTTAACAGCATCCCAAAGAAATAAAGGAACAGCATGTCAGCAAAGAGAAAACACGATCATAGAAAAAAATATATGGAGGTATCAAAAGAAATATAATTCTTTGAAGATGTGCTGACGTTTTCCACCTCTGATTTATCATTTTATCGATTTTATAATGAAGAAAAGAGAGAAAAAAACCTGCCCGTATCCCAAACCATCATAAGGCAGCATACACAGCAGAAATCCTATTACGATCCAAGTTGTTTGCAAAAAGAGGAACCCAATAGGATTTTCTTTAACTGACATATAACCAGAAAGCAAATGAAAGCTGTATGTCTCACTCTAAAGGTACTGGACAGAAAACTGCTATCAGTCCTGTTTGCTGTAGTTCATTAACCATTGGGAACTCTGTGTGACATGAAGAACAGAGAACTTGACAGAGTCAGAAAGATGAATTCAAGTCTCTCCTCTAACACGCAAGGACTTTATGGTCCTGTGCAAATCCCAACCTCTCAGTGATCTATTCACAGGTTCTAAATGTCATAGAAGATGCCAATCTACATTGGCATTGAGACTTTCCTCATCCAGCAGCTATCTCTACCAAAGGAAACAAAGATCTATTAAGATATTTGAGCACTTCAATATCACCATGAAGTTACATGTTCAATTGCAAATAAATCTGTGATTTCATTAATTCCTTAAGTTTTTCTCATTAATGCCAATCACAGCCTGCCTATGCTTTTCCATCATATGAGAATCTGACCCATGACTTCCAAAAAGTTTGCAGCAAAGTGTCTATTCAACATCATGGATTCCTCCTCCTCTTTTTCCTAACATGAGAAGGGTGTCAATGGAACACATGAGCCCTGTACCCTTCATCCCTCTTTCACAAGCCTTTGAAAACATTTTTTTTTATTTTTAAATCACTTGATGAAGTGATATAGAGTCCTAAAAATCATGGTTCCCTCAACTGCTCTTGTATAACTTGCCTATATAGATGTTCCAAATGAAAAAAGGCAAAGTTTTTTTTTTTAATAACAAATTCAGACATGGTCATATTGACATATAACAGAGCTTGATAATGATACAGATAATTTGAAAGAAGCCTTGGTCAGTACTTGGACAAACCCACAGATAACATGGTAGAGCTATAATAACTCAAAGGTGTCTTCACTCTTAAACCCTAGCACATCTAAATAGGTTTTAATCATGAGAAGCCCAAAATGGTATAACTATAAATTTTAAGACAGGCAAATTGGGTGTGCTAAGTAACAAAGTTTACAACTAGTTTTATGTCAATCACAGAACCAAGAAACAGTATAGCAGAGCAGAATGATTTCAATTTTATTCATTCAGTTTAAGTTGCTATATATGTATATGTAAACATACAAACACACACATATATATATAAACATAGAGAGACAGAGACAGAGACAAAAAATCAGCTTAGACAAATATATTAATTAAGTTTTTATTATGTAGTGATCCTTGTATTAAGCCCTGGGCTCATAAATACAAGTATTTAGAAAGTACTCGCTCTCAAGAAGCTTAGATACTAATGGTAAAGATGGGGAATAAAGAGGAGCTGAAGAAAGGGAGCATGATGTTGAAAGGACTGCATTCTTAGCCTGGCCTATTGCAGCCACATATAAAGGTGCATCAAAAAACATGAGAATGATTCTATGATAATGTTTAAAAATAACTGGATAAGCCAATTCCCAATATCACATTTCCCCCTAATACTCCACACACAGGCATGTGTGTCTCTCTGGTAAAGGATGCATTTCTGCCTTAACTTCTCTTCACTTTCTCCCTCTTTAGATGGAGGTTCTAGCAGTTTTTTTTTCTTTTAAGAATGAAAGATGATTATTTCAAGTCTAAGTATATAGGTGTTCTCTGAGAAGTTGAATTAAACAGGGAAATGAACAAATTCAGGAAAAGAATGATCATTGCCTTTTTATAATACCTGGCTATTTAGTAACCAATGTCTAATGCAAAATCTGCTAGCTTTATTGCAAACATTCTGAGTCGTAGCCAAGGAAAAAAAAAACAACCCTTCCATTCTTCTTTTATGTGAAAGGACAGCATATGACAGCACTGGATATAATAGGGGGTAAAGGAACTGAATGGACAATTACATAGTATGTACTATCAGCCAGATACTGTGCTAAGCACTTCAGAAATAATACATCATTTAATCCTCACAACATTCCTGAGAGATATGTACTATTATCCGCATTTTATAGGAGAGGAATGGGAAGCAAAGTAGCTTGGCCAGGATCATACGGATAGCAAATGTCTGAAGAAGGATTTGAATTCTTGACTTCCTGAGTCCAAACCCAGTGATCTATCCACTCTGCAATCTTGCTGTCTCAGAAAGAAGAAAAGGAAAGGAAAGAGGAAGTGAATAGAAGGAAAGGAAAGGAAAGGAAAAGGAAAATATGATTGCTTCCATTCCAGATTAGTATCTTTGTGAGAAATAATAAATAGGAAATATACAACACTGGTAGTTAATAATCACCATAAGATATAATGCTATCACACTGATGAAATTTTAAAACAGTTGTCTTTATTTTTCTTTTTATCTTGGAGGGTGAAGGCAGGGTAATTGCGGCTAAGTGACTTGCCCAAGGTCACACAGCTAGTAAATGTGTCAAGTGTTTGAGGCTGGATCTGAACTCAGGTCCTCCTGACTGCAGGGCTGATGCTGTACTCACTGCATGAACCTAGCTGCGCTATCTTTATTTTTCAGTGGATTATAAGCATGAGAATTTGGATCCACATAGTCTTCAGCTCCCCTTATTTTCATTGATTTTTTCCTTGGATATATTGAATAACAAATGTGTTTTATTTACATTAGATAAAATACAATACCCCATCTGAGACAATCTTGTACCAGGAAGACCTTTAATAGAGACCTCTCTGATCCCTTGAATTGCTTTTGCTTTGTATTTAAAATGCAGGCCGCTAAGACTGTCAGACCTGCCATATAGGAATAAGCAACTCAACTGGTCACAACACTTGGATGAGATGCAATTCTCCAATTATCATCATTCTGGTGAGATACAAGATCATCAGCCTTTAGTATTTGCCCCAAGTATCCTAAGTTATTTTTGGCTTTATAATTTGTCTTCCCTTTATGCCTTTTAGATCTCTGGGTACTGCTAAATGATCTACTAATGTATCCTAAAGAAGTCTTTGGCCTTGCCATCCATCCTGTGTGGTCTCTAATTAGGGTGAGAGTTCTTTGAGAATAGGTGCTGTCTAGCTTTTTCTATTTATACCCCAGTATTTAGCACAGTGTTTGGCTTAGAGTGGATCCTTAATAAATGCTTTTCCTTTCATTCACAGTTTCACTCATTCATTCAAAAATTCCCTAAGAATATAGGGCATCCTAATTCTAAGTATTCTTTCTAATTACAAAATCTCCCTTTGAACTAAGAGGTTTGCCCTTTATAATCTTGGTAAACAATGGCATAACTGCAATGTTTCTGGGTGGTTTGCAAGCAATATGCTTTTATCTTTAAATGTTTCCTGGAGAGTCAGCTACTAGAAGATGCTAATGGTTCATTTCTCTTTTGTACCTTCAATATCTTCAGCAGGAAATAGAAGTAGGAAAAGAGAAATGTTTGCATTCTCTTCTCATTACTCCAATATGCAATATTTGAGTGCTCAACATTTTTTTCCTTCTCAACTATTCTTCCTAATTACTCTTCTGAATGGTTCTGCAGATTAAAAACAAAGTTTCCTAATTGAGTATTAATGAGTTTGGAAAATACCCAACTGGCAAAGGCTTTCCCTTTCTAACATTTATTAGAAGCAAAGATGTTCTCTAATTGAAGAAGCCATAACAATTTTGTCTTAAAACACACACACACACATGCATATCTTCAATTCCTAAAGGGAAAAGCACTAAGAGATTTTATTTTTGGGCTTTGGGAGCTAATTTGTGATCTATAAATATATTTCAAGACTCTTGGAACAGATTTTTTATCAAATTAATTATTTTATTTCTTATATCCCCTTGAGAAGTGTGGAGGCAACATGCCAGATGGTATTGGTTCTTAAATACACTTAAGAGAAGTAATCATAATAGTTACCTACATTTCCTTCAAGTTTATGATAGCAGCTATCATTTTTTTTCATCTGAGATAAGAAATATAGACATAACTTCAATCATTCTATAGTTTTGCTAAATAAGGCTTGAAAGTAATTTGCAGAAGCTATTTTAATTTTTTTTTAAATTCTAGACCCCTTTACGTATCATCCTCAAAATGAAAATAATATAGAACCAGAGAAGTAGATGGCGGATTTTTGACAAGTTATGAGAACTAATGGAGTGAAAGGGCAAGGGACTCAATGGCATGTCAGTGTGTGTTTCTATTGATCATTAATAGTGTCAAGATTGAAATGAGAGGAAAGCGGGCCACAGCCATTGTGATGAATTGACAGAACTAAGAGGAGATGACCTACTAAAGGTCATGAGGAACAGAGTTCTGGGTAGACAGAAGAAAAAGATGAAAAGATACAAATTTTTGATTAGACAGTAAAACTTCAGAGTTATGTATTATCAAAGTAGCATGGTGATGGATGATAATGAGATCAAAGATGTGATTATTTCTGTAAGAGGCTGGAATAAAGTGAAGACATAGGTTGTGGGAATCCATAGTATCATACCTAATTTGATAAAAAATTTGGCACCCGATAAGATGAGAAGACATAAATGAAGAATATTTAGTAAGAATAGTTATGTAGCTTCCTCCATCAGGGTTTGGCAGCATTTGAGTACCAGTAAAGAAGGAGATTGGGGGGGTGGGGGTGGGGAGGAACAATCCAGAGTAAGAATATGTCAGGTTGTGAGTGACAATAGTAAAACAAACAAACAAATAAATACCAAAAATATTCAAAGACAATGTATACATTAGTTTAATTGGTGAATTGTAGGTTCAAGATGTAGGAAGCAGGAAAATGAAAATAGAAGTAGAGTGGTAAGAAGTTAGATATCCTTTCAATGTGGCCCTCTCCAGCTTGCCAATTTATCCTAGCCTTACATATAATTACATTAGAAACTAGGCCTATTTAGGTCTTTTTGTAATTCTCCTATCTTTCTTTATTTTATTTCCTTAAAGCCTTTTAATTCTTCCAATTCATTTATATTTTTAAAAATTAAGTTTAAGTACAATTAGAAGAAGAAATGAATTATATGAGACATATGCTCTTCAATTTAAGAGCGTCTAATATGAAAATCCCAATTTAATATGTGTGTACTTTCAGATGTCAAGTAACTTAGCAGAAGGCACGTAGTAAATTATGGTTGAGCATGAATTTAAACTCTTCTCTTGACTCCAGATCAGGGCTTATTCCATTGACATAGATAGAATATGGAGCAGTTATTTGCTTTACAAAATGATCCAATAGATTTTCTTAATATAGCTTGTTCCCCTCAAATATTTAAAATAAGATTCCAATGATAAGAAAATTAGTTAACCTGTCATTTTAAGATTACAAATCATATAAAACAAAATGTATATGTACAAATAATTTGCAGGAGTTCAATACGTGGGTAGGTTTCCCTGCTGACTTTTATGCTTTAGTTGGGCGCTAATTCCCAATGCCTTTGGCTTCCTTTGTCCTTTGGCAGGTAAAAGGAGCTCTGTTAAACCCATCACACAAGCATTTCTGCCAGAAGGCAGTTTGCCACTTTCAAAATGAACTGAGCCCCTGAAGATATCCTGACTGAAAGCCTTGTTCTCTCCCTGAGCCCAGTTTCAGAGTTATCAGTGTAAGAAAACTGTCGCCAAGCCACAAGGCTTTTCCATAGAGAAAATTTTGGATAAACATGCCATAAGATTACTTAAATAATTTTTTAAGTCTGGTTCGGTTGACAGTCTTGCTGGAATGATTCCTGTTTTCCTACCATTTCTGTAGCCTCATTAGTATATTGTGACAGGAAGAATCATTACTAATTAATTATTCCTTGATTATAAAGAACAAAAGCACCTTAATAATTTTTTTTTTAAAAAAGTATTTCACCTCACCATTTTCATGTGCATGACAGTGATGATACAGACAAAATGCCTATTAAGTTGTAACTCAGCAATGGCTTAAAAATCATCTCTACCATTATTATTATTATTTTCTTCTCTCATAGGGACATCAGACATCTGCTTTCAAAGATAATAGCAGTAACAATTATTTGCATCATAGCCTTAGCTAACTAGATAGCTGAAAACATCTGTTATGATCTTTCAGTTTCCCTAACCTGTCCCCAGAGAGGCTTTCATGACTGAAGTATTCTTTTTCATTCCTCTCTGCAATGATCATCTTTACAAAATACAAATTACCTGATGCTTAAGGAAATTGGCTTTTTGTTTTCATTTAAAATTGAGAGTGGAAGATAAGTCAAACTTACTTATTTGAAAGCTATTTCTCTAAGAATGTGCTTTTTAAATGATATATTCTGCATATTTTTTTTCCAATACATTAACTCATAGGGATAAAGGTGTAAATTTGTCAGGCCTTATCATAACACTGCCCTTGGGATCTATGACACTGTTTAAGTAAAAATTACATTCATGCAAGATCACAGATATACAGAAATTAAAAGTTGAAATTAACCTCAGTGACCATGAGGTCTAACTCATATCTTAAAGAGATATAATACCTGAGATATAGTAGAGATATAATTATATCTCTAAAGAGATATGATACTATAATACTTGGAATCTCTTATGAAAGCTATTCCACAATAAGTACCTCTAACATTTGGGAGATTTAAACACTATCTGGAGTAATTAAAAATTAATCACCAACTCTTTACTGAATATTCAATGTATGCTTAGTAGTATTCTATAGAGGTTTATATATACCTGATTTCAGTATATTTTTCAGTATTTTTTGGGTCTCCTTTAGCAAGTCATCGACTTGTTTTTTTTTGTGGTTTTCTCAGTCCTTCTCATTTCTCTTCCAAATTTTTCCTCTACTTCTCTAACTTGCTTTTCCAAATCCTTTTTGAGCTCTTCCATGGCCTGAGACCAGTTCATGTTTTTCTTGAAGGCTTTTGATGTAAGCTCTTTGACTTTGTTGACTTCTTCTGGCTGTATGTTTTTGTCTTCTTTGTCACCAAAGAAAGATTCCAAAGTCTGAGACTGAATCTGGGTGCTTTTCTGTTGCCTGGCCATGTTCCCAGACAACTTACTTGACCCTTAAGTTTTCCAGCAGGGTATGACTGCTTGTAGACTAAAGAGTTCTATGTTCTACCCTTGGGGGGATGTGCCAGCTCTGCCTCATCAGTACTCCTCCTTCCCCAAGAACCCCCAAGCAGGACTGGACTTAGATCTTCAGCAGGCTCTTTGCTCCTGCTCTGATCTGCCACTTAATTCCCCCCACCAGGCAGGCCTGGGGTCAGAAGCAACTGCAGCTGTAGTTCTGTAGCTGCCCAACCTCCACTGCCCCAGGGGCAGTGGCCAAACTACAAACTCTCTGTCTCCAGCAGATTTTCTCACTAACCTACTCTGTTGTCTTTGGTGTTTGTGGGTTGAGAAGTCTGGTAATTGCTGCAGCTCACTGCTCTGCCTGGCTCCCAGTCCGGTAGGACCGCCCCACCCACACTGGGCTCTGCTCCATTCAGTTCTGCTCAGCTCCACTCTCCTCTGCTCCCAGCTCCTGCGGGGTAGACCTTACCCAGAGAATATCCAGGCTGTCCTAGGCTAGAGCCCTGTTTCTCTCTGCTACCCTGTGGGTTCTACAGTTCTAGAATTGGTTCAAAGCCATTTTTATAGGTTTTTGGAGGGACTTGGTGGGGAGCTCACACTAGTCCCTGCTTTCCAGCCACCATCTTGGCTCTGCCCCCTATACCTGATTTCAAATAACACATAATTCACTTGTGGAAAGTATTAGATATCAACCTAAGTACACAATAAAATGCTATGTGGTGTGATATCTATGTAGCACTTGCTCTGATTCTGCTTGTCAAAAACCTACTCACGTTGTTAATCTATGTCCCCAAAAGACAGTTATTACCTCTAGTCCCAGAATCTAGGAATAGCACTGAGATTTGGGGTGTTAAAATGCTAAATCAGGAAGTACATTAAACTCTTTTTGATTTCTCTAAAAATATGAAGAAATAATATTTTTCTTTAAAGCTCTTTCAGACTATTGGGAAAAGATCCTCAGAAAGATGAATGAGATAGATCCAGACTGAAGATATAAAGAGAGAAGTGGAGAGAATAAAAATTTATGTAACATATACTATATATGAGGCACTATTACAAAAATTATCTCACTTGTTTCTCACAACAAGCTTACAGGATAGGGGCTGTTATTTTCCTCATTTTACAGTTGAGAAAAGTTAAGCAAACAGAGGTTTATGATTTGCTCAGGGTCACAGAGCTATTAAGTTTTTAAGGTGGATTTGAACTTGGGATCTTCCTGTTTCCAGGTCTACACCTCTATCCACTGTGCCACCTAGCTGTTGGCCTCTATTAAATTGACAGAATAAGAGTGGCAATGAGAAATTTTATAAAGAATTTATCTTAAGTAGATAAAAATATTGCATTTCCAAATCTCCTGTAAGTGACAAGGAAATTGACCCATCTAAGGGAAATATCTTCCTTATATCATCTAAAGGAGTCCACTCCATGGTAAGTACTCTCCAGAGACACTCACAGTCATCTCATATTGAATGAATTTGTGGGAGGAACCCTATTCCTTAAGGAGAATTGTCCAAGGGTAATGAGATGGTGACTTGGTTGGAATGTTAACTCTAGATTAAATAAGTCCTATTTTATGACAAAATAGGTGTGCTTTGAGGATGACTTCAACTTCTGCTCAAGCAGATTGTAGAAGACATTCTAGTTTCCTGAGGATAGCAGAAATATGATGAAAGCAGTGCTACTGTTTTTTTTAAATACTCTACCAAAAATATACTCAATGGATTGGAAAATAGAAGACTAATTCTTCTTATTTTGGAGGTAACAAGGAAGGACCTGGACAACTATAATGTCAGTATAATAGTAAGGAGAATATGGTACTTGCACAAGGTCTCATGGGTAGTAAGGATTTCAGGTGGTATTTGAACATAAATGACTTAAAACTGCACCATTATTTCTCATAAACTAATTTCAGAGACATTGTGAATGAAGACTAAAAAGAGTATGGTGACAATTTAGATATGAGGGAGAAAGGAATAAAGAAAACTTCAATTTTGAGCATAAAGGTCTAGAACAATGAACGTTGAGTGAAGACTTCAATTTGCAATATATTGAATTTGGGGCACATTGAGTTTAAGGGAGTATAGAAAATGAAATTGAAAATGTCCAGTAGGTAGAGAGTGATACTATTTCTGAATATATAGGGAAAGATTAGAATGAGAGAGAGATTTGAGGGAATAGTTGAAGATACAGTGAAAGGTAAAGTCTTTAGAGACAGTTTAATTATTAGATACTTCAGTAAGTAGTCCCCATAATTATGATCTGAGAAGTACCTCCTTTATAATACATTATGAATTGCTATAGCAATATTTAATTTAATAATAATATAACAGTTATAATGAATATGAAATGTTATATCAAGATGGTTTTATTAAAAAGGAACTCTATATTTAAAGTCAAATATTCCAGGCCATATCATGCAACATAATTGCCAGTATTATTCATGGTTTAAATGATATAACTTTAATAATCAGCTAATAATTCAAAGCTATAGTTTAGTATACATTTACATGCTTTATTTAATCAAAATAATACCTCTATATTGAATCAACAAGAACTGGGGAATGTTGATTTGTCATATTAGTAGATAAATACAGATATCCACATAGATATATCTTTGTGCAAAATCTTATTTTCTGCATCTCCTAACCTCTAGATACATGGCTTTATTATCTTTTTATATTACAGAGCTAAGATTTTTTTTGGGGGGGGGAGGGCAAAGCTCATTTCTTTTTACAAATGTTCTCCAAGTTCAACAAGCTTGTGAGCCTAGGTGAATATAATTGAACTCAAGAGAATATTTAAAAGAGTAAGAGAAAATTAGAGCAGCAAGAAAACATGTGATTTTCTAATCATATCGTAGATTTTTTTTCCCCTTACATGAATTCTTTCCCCAGTCCACTTTAGGTTACTTAGCACTAGCACATGCAAGATTTTCAGATGCAGCAGTAGGGAAATAAATTCAAGTTTCACTGAAATTTAGGTATTTGATTTTGTACTGGTTTGACAGACAGGATTATAGAAGTTAGTGAGTACAGAGATGTTCCATAAAAAGAAAATGTTATTAGTAGCAGTTTATATTTATAACAAACTAGATTTTGGGAGATCGAAGGAAGTAAAGGGACCTTAAATGGAGCAATGCTCTTCATGCAAATTATTGAACAGAGGAAATGCATTCTCCGAGTAAAGTAACATTGTCATAGAGATGAATTATGAATACATTTTTTCACATATTAGATTTATGTCTTGATCTTTATAATATATTGGCCACCTTACCCTCTGCCTTGCTATTGCACCCTAACAGACACTGAGTCTATTCCTCTGGCCTGGTATTGAATCCTCTTACATGTGCTATATTCCCTTAATTTAAAAAAATGAGCTTTCTTAAGAATAAACAACTGGCTCTCTTTTCTAACTCTAAGTATTGTGATTTATACATATTAAGCACTTAGTAATTTTTTCATTCAATTAATTTCACTAAAATATATTAGACAATAGCTGTAAAATGTTAGACACATCTGAACTCCAAAAAATCCATTACGAATCCTCATAGACAGACTGTTTTGCTACTTTAAAACAAGTGTATAAGAGCTGTAATACAAAGAGGGAAATAACTCAAGGAAGGAAAGAAAGAAATCTGTATTAAGCACTTACTAGGTAATAGGCACTATGCTAAGTACTTTACAGATACTATCTCTTTTCATCCATACAACAGTGCTGGGAAGTTGGTGATATTATTGTCTCAATTTTACAGCTGAGGAAATAGAAGCAGACAAATATTAAATGACTTGCCCATGTCATGGGTAGTAAGTAACTGAGGTCAGATTTGAATTCAGGTCATCCTGAATCTAGGGCCAGTTAACGGCAGAGCTAGGACTGTGTCTACAGTATTCTGACTACCAGTGCAACTGGCTCTCTCACTTATACTGCAATGCTACATATTTTTTCTTTGCAATAAATACCTTGTCCTCTGAAACAACCTTACTATGATCCATATTATTTAAAAAAAAACATATTTTTGAACTATCCTAATCTCAAACAGCATCATAAAAATGGTCCAGACAATGATATATCATATACATCCTAGCTACCCTCTACATAAATAAAATGTTGCCACCAAAGTTTATTTTTCCCTCTCAAAGATTTATCTGAATATAATGCATAAAATTATATAGACAGTTATGTATATTATCGACCTTAAGTTCTATAGGTGTATGTATATGACATACCTGTGTGTATATATGTATACATATATATAAAACACATAAATGACTACTGTTATGAAGAACTTTAATATTAAGACATGAAATATACTTATGATTAACACAAAATAACCAATAATTATAAATATAAGTCAAAATACAACTATTTTTTCTGCTTATATAATGAGATTATAGCAACATATGGCTGCTCTAGAAGAGATGTGGAATCTGTTGTCCAGGATCTCTCTGAGACAGCTCTCACATTATAAGTGTATTGTAGAGATTACTTCTTCAACAGGAATATATTATTAAAGCCATATTTTACTTGAAAGGAGAGATATTTATATTATGTTCCTGTGTGGACATTGAATGCATTTTCCATTAAGAAATAATTTTCCTGAGAGATCATCTTGATCATCACATTTTATAAAACCTATCAAATTTTCCCTGTTAAATACATTGTCATAAAGACTACCATTGATTCCAACTGGATATACCAATATTTGCACACTCTGTAGGAACATCTAGATATTGTTGAATATTTTTACAGAAAATAGTTATAATTATGAAAAGTATTTTATTATCCAACTAGTTGCACTTTTCCCCTAAACTTGTTTCCAGATTGCAGTTTTCTTGATTAAAAACCTCTTGGCTCCTAAGAGGTGGGATTCTAGGATTTCCTGAATTTTTAAATATTATCTGGCTCCAAAGGACAAAAAATTACATAAGCAAGTTAATAAAAAGGGAGGGGAAGATTATTAATATATTTCACATGGACAAAGCAGTATGGTATAGTTAATAGAATGCTAGGTTTCTATGAAGAAGAGAGATCATAATTCAAATCTGATTTGGTACATTTATTAGTGACTATGGGAAAATCATAGAACCCATAAACACCTAATTTACATCAGAAAAATAGTTATACAGGTGCTACCTACATCAAATGGTAGTTATAAGGGTAATGCATTAGGACAATAGATTAAAAGATAGACAAGATATCAGATGCCATCTAATCCCAGTCCACTCTTTTACGGATGAGGAAACTGAGAGCAAGGAAGGCTAAATGTCTTACCTCAAATCGAATAGGTTGTATCAGTGGCAAGACAGAGACCTAAATAAGTCCTTTGACTCAAGATAATGCTCTTTACACTTGGTCACACTCTTTCCCCAAAGTACAAAGAGTATGAATGGATTGTAGAGAAATCTGGCCAGAATATTGAAGACATGGGTTGGAAGTAACTAATCATAGATCTGCTTGTGGGTATTTATTTTTATTTTCTGAAGGATTTAGCTGGTGTTTCTTTGGCTGAGAGAAATAGTGCTATAGTGTATATAGCAGGCTGGCCCGAAAGGCAAGAGGACCATAAAGGATCATTGCCTTTGACACATACTGAGCATGAGACCCTGGGTAAGTAACTGAAACTCTTGATACTTTAGGCATTACTCTAAAACTATAAATTGTAAAGAAAGTACCTACCTGAATTGGTACCTGGAATTTCCCTACCTGAGAGTTAGCTATATAAGAATAATCAGAGGTTTATCCCTGTCTGTAAGTGCTAGTTGCATAAGAGGGGAACTTGTTAAACTGTGAATTATGGCAGACACAAAAAAGAGTGTAGGTATATGTGAGTGGGTGTGTGTACATTGGTATATGTACTAGATGGTGTGTTACTTTGAAAATTCTATGATAACATATTTTAAAAGTGTTGACTAATGATATAATAGATATTTTCTTAAAACAATTAGAAAAAGATTGCATAAAACATTACTCCATAATGTAAGGCTTTTGCAATATTGCCTTTTCAAGTTTTTATTTCTCTTTCCTTTTAAATAATAGAGTTAGTACAATACAAATCAATAAGTCTATAATACCATGAAAACATAATTTATATGATGAATTAGAACAAAGATTCTTTATATAACATGGATAATTTAAAGGCCTTTTTCTCCTGTTATCCATAGAAAAATACTAAGAAAAAGTACTGGCATATTATACTTTACATTTAGATAACACTAAAATATATAAAGCATATCATAAAGTATAATAGGAAAGTACTAACACATTTATTTACCAGGTGAAAAAAATAGGTCTCCATGAGATTGAAGCTATTTAGGTAATAAATGATGGCTAAATCAGAAGGCAAACCCAGGTTTTCTGATTACAAGAGCAATGTTCTTTTCATTTGGAACCAGAGAACTCATAGATGCTCTCTGAAGAGAAGTGAAACTGGAGGGGGGGGGGTTAATTAATGCTTATGTATCTGCATGCATGAGCACATGTATACAAATGTGTGTATATGTATATATGTATATGCATATACACATATATGCACATATAGAGTGATGTAGCAGAAGAAATATGTGTAACAAAGATAACTAGAAAATTCTCAATCTGATTTCATTTGTTGATGAAGCTATATTGAAAAGTTAAAGACAAAAACTTTAAAGCTGAATAGTCTGAATTTCTCTTCCATGATGGCTGAATATTCTTAGATCAAACCTAAAGTATCTTAGCCCCTGCACATACAAGCTAGTTATAGTTTTTGTAACTTATGTAAGATGTAACTACGCTATTATGAGAACGATTCCCATAAGTTCTTCAATAGCACACTTCATTATTTTGTAACCACATTGTATACAGTTTAATATTAGGATTTGGACTTCTTAACTCGCTACCTTTTCATGTCAGCATGTTTCTTCTTTCTTTGCAAAGGAACTAAAAATCATAAAAAAAAACCAAATATTGGGTTTAGGTAATGAAATTTTGCATTTGATATTTTTCTTTTGTAATTTATTTAATAATGTGTTAATGAGCAACTATCAAGAGAAATGTACTCAACTTGACTTTGGAAAAGCTATTTAAAATGAGACCCAACAGCTTTCCTCAAGGAAATTACACTTTAGCAAGGTTGATAATGTAGTCATACACAGAAACACACAGATACATGTAAACATCTTTCTCATCTCATATGTATATACACACAAATACTATGTGTGTGTAATTAATTGATTGGTTAGTTAGTGAAATAAAAGGACTAGGAGATCATATGGCAAACAGATTACTTTATCCTTTGTGCACCTGAAATTGATTTGCTATATTTTATTACTGAAACTCATAAACCTAACTACCTTCCCTTATTAGTACTATATGAATACATGAAGACCAGGAGTGTTAACACCTTACTGAGAAGAAAATGGCCTTGGTTAATTACAATACTGAATCCCATAGGGCTAAGATTCACTGTAAAATGTAAGAGCTATAAAAACGTAGTTGATGACTTTTATATTACTGCTATGAAGTTTTAGAATGTGGAAGAACAATTATAAAGCATTTGCATAGGAAAGCATAAAGGACACTGTTATCCATCAAATCATTATGATTTTTAGTTCTGCAATATCTTCAGCCCCTACCTTTAGTCTTTCCCATTTTATGATGCCCTTTTCATGACAAATCCCACTATTTCAAATCTATTTTTAGTTACTGTCACACTTCATGACTAAACAGCTGAATTATTTAATGTCTCCTTTGTACAGATAAAGTTCATACTTGCCTTGTGGTATCTGGAAATTGACCATCATAAAAAAAGCACATCAGTCTGAGTATCTGGAAAGTTGCTGTAAGTGAAACATTTTTCCTTACTTCTGTCATAAGCAACACTCCCCCCAAAAAAATAAACACAAACTACTAGCTTGTAAAGTCAATCAAATCATCTAAGTGGCTTGATGTAGACCACCTTTTTCTATTTTCAACCAGTCGAGTTGGTACTCTAGATGCACACTCTAACAAGAGGATTTATGATGTTTAAATAAGACTATAGTTGTACGCCACATATTCTCTCTATTCTTCTTTAATTGTGGAATATTAATTTCGGCAAATCAATGAATAATTGCTTGTCAAATGATGATAAACTAGATGTGCCTGCCAAGCAGCCAAACCACCATCATCAATATCATCAATAAATGTTATTAAGTGCCTACTACATACCAGGTACTGTGGTAAGCACATTACCAACTCAACTTGGTTTTTCCACATAGGACCTTAGGTCATCAAGCAACTGACCATACCATATACATGCAGAAAAAGCATGGAGGAAGCTTTTAAAAGGTATATAATGGAAAGCCAGATCTACAGCACAGTTCCTGTGATTTATATGATGATTTTGGCTTTAATTTCTTGTGAGTAAACATATGTGGTGTGTGGTTGGGGGGTGGATGTTGTGTGTATTTGTGCAGTTGTATCTGTAATTAGTGATTAGAAGACTAGAGAAATAGAATGATTTTACCTGAAATGAGATTCCACATGTTTAGCAAACCTCCTCATTAATAAATTTGTAAAGGAAATGTTTCCTATGTATTTTGGTCCAGGGAGGTCCACCTGTCTCAGATTTCATAGTCTGACAAATTTCTTGCCCTAACATAAATACATCATCAACAAATTAAAATATAAAGAAAAAACAAAATTAAAATAAAAGAAAGTTTTCTCACCATTCACATTGTTAATAACAGAGCAGTTATGTCAAGAAAAGTGTTTGAAACATTCACATTATGAAAAGTTTAAAAAGTAGTACCACAGGATAAGATCCATGGTTGTTGGCTCAAGTATTTACATTGCTGCATATTTTAGGAGATAAACTGAAGTTATCATATATTTATTTATTTTTTTTTAAATTTATTTTTGACATGTTTGGTTTTCAGCATTGATTTTCACAGGCGTTTAAATTACAAATTTTCTCCCC
>CM053626.1:270884139-270917574 GCA_028646595.1 Phalanger gymnotis
AGTTATCTTTCCTATATCTTTCAATGAATCTGGTGTGATTTTTAACATGAATTGGAAACATCTCCTTTGAAAATAACTTTAAGGAGGCATTTTTTCTATTTTTAGATCTTTTAAAATATTTAAGTAGTCAATTGTAATTGTGATATTTTAGATTCTCCACACTATCAGATACTTCAGTGACAGTAGGAAGATCTTGTAAAGTAGAATATCATTCATTAAAAACTTCCACTTTCCTTCTCAAACCTTCTTCAATGATGCCCGTGATTCATATTTCTCATATTTTGTAGAAATGCAAAACCAGTCACCTAGGTACTTATTAATATTTTCCTAATTACTTTTAAATGTATTTTATATTGAAGGGGTCCAAGATTTTTGACAGCCTTTGACATTCATTACTCTTTGTGAGGTCTTGGGAATCAATTCTTAAATGCCTTCAAAATTGTGCTTGTCTGTCTGTCTGCCTGTCTCTCTCTCTCTCTCTCTCTCTCTCTCTCTCTCTCTCTCTTTCTTTCACACACACACACACACACACACACATACACACACACTCACATGATAGACTGCCACTGTAGTATTTTCATTAAGTTGTTTTTTTCCCCCATGTTTTCTTTAGTTCCATATCTATAGCTACATGAATTCTATTAAGGATGAAAGTTTGATCTTTTCTCATTCAAAACCAGGCCTCTATCTTAATTTCTGGCCATTTCCAAAAGATGCCACCTGGGACACATCTATGTATTACTTCCTACCATTATCATATAAGTTCTATAATGGCACAAGTTGTCTAGATTGCTAGCATTTGTATATCCAGAGTTTAGTGTAACATCTAGCACATTCTTAGGGCTTATTAACTGCTTGATTAATTCAAATAAAGAATTTCCATTATAATGGTTAGAAAAGAATTTGCTGTAGAAATGTTGACAAATCTTAAATTTTACTCTATTAATCTCTTTCCAGGTTTATTATTAAATATCTCTATGGTATTCATCTTATTCTGTAAATCTATATTTCCCTCAATTAAATCTAGTCATCAATAAGCATTTAAGCACCTATTATATGCCAGGAAATGTACTGAGCACTGAAGATAAAAGGAATGGAGAAAGAAAAAAAAAAAGGAAGGAAGGAAGACAGTCTAATGAGATAGGCAACATCAAACAAATATATACAAACAAAATATGAAAAGGACAAATTGATAATCTCACGTAGAAGGCACTAAGGTTAGGGAAGCCTGAGAACAGCTTCTTGTAGAATGTGTGACTTTAGCGGAGATTTGAAGAAAATCAGGGAAACTAAGGAATTCAAGAGGAAGAGACTGAGAGTTTTAGGCATAGGGAACAGCAAATAAAAATCTTGGAATATGGAGATAGAATATGTATGACAAATAACAGAAAGGCAAATATTACGGTACTACAAAGTATGTGGGAGGTAAGGTATGGAAAGGTGTAAGAAGACCTGAAAGGTTGGATGATTCATATCATAGAAGGGCTCCAAAGTCAGAAAGATATCATAGACAAAAAGGAGCCATTGGATTTATTAGAATGGTGATAAATTTTCAATAACTACTTGCTGTTTTATAAAGTAATATTACTCATAATCTTCTCCCATCTTCCTCTTTAATATTTTATACATGAATTTATTCTAAATTAACATTTTTTTGGCTCTGTATATTTGTGCTTGACAAGAGATCAGTTTGTTTTTTTTTTTTTAAATTTCTGAGCTTGACAGTTTCTGGACTCTTTAAATTGCTTCTGTTGCAATTAATTTATGTGTGACAAAATGCCTCAGGAGATGAAGATAATCTTTATTGATATCTATTCTTTTATCTGATTCCCCTCTCCCTTTTTTTTAAGTATCAACAACAAGTTTAAATAAATCAAGGAAGAACTGCCTCAATTACAGGCTATGTTCTCTGATTTTATTTTTTCTTCTAATGTGATATTGATTTTAACTTTTGTTTTATTAAACTAGGAATTTGACTATCCACAGATTACTGATTTGGAAGTTATTATAACATTAGTAACTTGTCTTTTCTTGATCACTAACATGTAATCATTTTTCTGATATTATTAGGTATTCATTATGTTCAGGACATTACAACTAATTTCTTTAATAAATTATTTTTCTCTTTTTATTTAGTATTTTATTTTTCTCCAGTAACATTGTAAAAAACAATTTTCAACATTCCTTTTTAAAATTTTCTTCAGGGAGCTTTTATATATCCTTTCACATTTGGCAAATTCCACTTTTCAGGGAGTTTTTTTTTTTTTATCAGTGAATTTTTGTGCCTTTTTTTTCATTTGGCCAATTGTGCTTTCTAAGTCATTCTTCTCTTTATTGGCTTTATGCACCTCTTTTACCATTTGGCCTAGTTTGTTTTTTAAGGTGCTATTTTCTTCAGTATTTTTTGTGTCTCCTTTACCCAAACTGTTGACCAACTTTCATGATTTTCTTGCATCACTCTCGTTTCTCTTCCCAATTTTTCCTCTACGTCTCTTAACTTTCAAAATTCTTTTTGAGCTCTTCCATGGCCTGAGACCAATTCATAATTTTCTTGGAAGCTTTGGATTTAGGAACTTTGACTTTGTTTTTGTAGCAACAACCTGCTAGCAGCTGCTGTGGCTGTGTAAAACCAAAACAACCAGCACACAGGTTCTTTTGATCTGCTTTACTAAGGAAAGTAACTTTAAGGGGTTAACAATCTTACTTTAATCCAACATACAAATATCATTCACTTATTTCAGGAGAAAAAGCCAGCAACCTGAACTTCAGAGCAAATACAAACAAATTACAAATATGCACAATATAAACTGACCAAATCACAATTCATAGTTACCAAGAAAGCATCAACATCTGGATTTATGAGCTGGCGGGGGGGGGGGGGCAGGGCTCTTAAGGCAGCTGCCCAGAGTCCCTTGCCACTGTTCCAGTGATTGAGAGCCCCAAGGAAGAATGCCGACTTCTGAGTTTATATATCTTGTTCAGGGTCAAAGGTGAGTCACAAACAGGCAACTCACCTATGTGACCTAAAAGCATTACAAATATGCAATTTAATCCCCACCCCACCCCCATCCCCTAAAAGCTTCTGACATCACAAATATGTCACTCAAACCCAAGTAAACTAGGCTTTCCCTTGAGGAAAGGAGGTCATCAAAGATTCCTAATTTAATCAAAGAAACAAGGGCCAAACTCTTCAAGGGCACTTGATTAAATAAGTGCTAAAAGCCCACCTTAATAACTGATACAGTTGTCTTCTGAGTGAGTGCTTTGATCTTCCTTGTCAACATAGTAACTTTCTATTGTCAGAATTTCTTTGTTGTTGTTGTTATTGTTGTTGTTTGTTCATTTTCCCAGCCTATTACTGGAAGTAAGGCTCTGATTTGAAGGCATACTGTCCCAAGTGTCAGTGGTTTTATGCATCTGTTTTCAGAGATACTTCCAGGAAGCCATAAGTTTTCCATTCTTCTAAGTTTGTATGATCTAAGGAGAGGTGTTTACTCATTTCCTGTCTAGTGCTCTGGTCTGTGAGTGTCCACAAACACTGTTTTCTGCCTTGGAACTGTGAGGAGGGTCCCTGCTCCACTGTGGCTGCAAGCTCTGCTATGCTAGTGCTCCTCCTCATCCTGAAACTGTCACCCAAGCCTGTGGCCCAGATCCAACTATGGGCAAAGCAACAGAGTCCTACCCCCAAAGCCAGTAAAGAGACCTCTGTAATCTCCTTCGGATCTGTTGTTCTACCCGTTAACATCTGTGGACTGAGAACTCCAGAATATGCCACTGCTACCACTGATTCAGTCACCCCAAGGCCTGCTCCCAGTTTGCTGGGGCTATGTCTGCAATGGCTTGGTCTGTGCTGTTGCAGCCTACGTCTGACTGGAGTCTTTTCTGACCCTGGTGCAATATACCTTTCCTGCCAACCTTCCAAGTTGTCTTGGGCTGTAAAATTGTTTCACTCCATCTTTTTGAGGTTTCTGCTACATTAGAATTTGTTTAGAGTCATTTAAAGGTATTTATGGGGGGTTGGGGTAGAGCTCAGGTGAGTCCTTGCTTTTATTCCACCATCTTCATTCCACCTCTCTCTTTAATAAACTCCTAATGGTATTTAGGTATAAGTTATCTATGTAGCTTCCAAATTTTAACCCCTCTACTTCTTTCCACCATTGTTCCCTATGCCCACATTGGAATTGGGGCCATTGAATACTAAAACATATACTAAGAAATAAGTTCAATGTGAAGGTATATGTAGAACCTACATTGGATTACATGCCGTCTTGGGGGGAATGGGGAGAAGAGAGAGAGGGAGAGAAAATTTGGAACCCAAAAACTTGTGGAGCTGAGTGTTATAAACTAAAATTAAAAAAAATTATTATTAAAAAAATAATCTTATTGAGTTCTTCATAGAATTTTTCAACCTGTTCAACATTTGCAGAAGTTGGTAGTTCAAAATAAATAATTTTTCCTGGTGCTTTTTTTACACATAATTATTAATAACACTGACATACACAGTATTTATGTAACCCTTTTGGTACATTGCATACATCCAACTCCAATTGTTTTTGCTTTCAAAGAGGAAGACTTGAGCCAGGCTTCTATTTAATTCCAACTTAATTTTTTCCTTTTTTAATTTATATGGAGAATACCATGATTCATATGATCAGTTCCTCTGGTAGCATTTATATGCAGTAATTGGACAAGAAACTCAGATTCATAAATACAATAGTTATTATAATGTTTATAGGTGTCCCATGAACTCTGAGATTCTTAGTATCTGTTTCATAAACCCTTTTTGCTCTTCCATGCTGCAATCTTCCCTGAACTTCAGAAGCAAAGGAGATCATCAAAAATAAATGAATATTTTATATTGTCTTTGTTTAATAGATTGCCATAGGAAAATAATATATCAGCAAGTGCAGATCCTGCTAGCAACAATTTTCTCTGTATTTTACTCTGTACTTTACTTTGTCCTTGGATATTACATACAAACTGTTGCCAGGACTATTGTTAAATGCTTTCCAATATAATAAATACTGCCAGAACTTGCAGTCCATTGATAGTCTTTTGAAAAACCAAGATCTCTTCCATATCAAGAAAAGTCATTGGAATAAAACTATGTGGGGGGGGGAACTTAACATAAACACACTTTATTTTCCCCGTATCTCTACCTTACATTTTTATACCAATTCCTTTTCTATTTATTTCATCAAATTTGAGTAATAACAAGGGACTTCAACCCATATCCCCATATTACCATTATAGAAAAGCCAAGGCAAGATTCTTTTCTTCTCTAAACCTATTTTTCAATGCAAGAGATGCTGATTTTACTTGGTGAATTTAAATAAATTCGATAGGTATAAAATGAAACAGAATTAATTTAGAGAACAACTCATTTTATTTTTTTTTCTATTTGGAAATATGTTTATTTATTATTTGATTTGATTTTATCACTGTTTGTGAAAACAAGATGTATACAATATCAGACAACTTTTATGATATGTTCTCCAAAAGAAAGGGAATACATCTTTGAATGCATACAAATATATTTTCTGGGGCTGAAGAGCTTCTGATGCCATTATTGTAATCATAAATATGTCATAAAGAAGTGTAGATGGAAATAGTTTTAGACTTGGGTGAAGAATAAAAAATTGTTATTCCTTCTCTGTCAGAAATTTTCCAAATTAGTTGTAAAATGTATATATTAAAATGATAAATTTGTATAAAATTTGCTTCCTTTTATTTCACATATTTATTCTTATTTCAAAGATAATTGATACACTATTTTGATAGTTTTGAATTAGTAGAAAACCTATAGATGGCATAAGAAAAAGGGAAAATCTTTACAAAAGTTTTAGCTATATTCAGCAGTTGTTAGTGTCATTTACTTCTTAGATTTTATAAAATATTGTTTGTGTCAACAAATTTAACTTTTTAGTAATTTATTAATTTCTTGGATATTATCTCAAAATAGTTAACTAACATACCTACTTAGTAGTTTTCTTATCTGCCTAATGAGAAGATTGGAGAAGATCAGTGCTGTCAAACTCAAATGGAAATAAATCCCTAAAAGCATCATATTAACTTAGAAACCCACAAATTAGCATTGTCTACATTGTATTTAATTTGTTTTTTTCATAGACATTTCCCAATTATATTTTAATCTGTTTCTGGTCACACTCAATAGCTTGCCCATTCAATTTGAGAGTTTGAAACTTATAGACTAAATGACCCTTAGTGTGCCAACCAGAACCAATGTTTGATGGCTCTGGTTAGGTTGTTGATTGTTAATAGTATACTGTCTTCAAATATATTTATTTTCATATTCTAGCATGCTAGAAGAATGTCAACTCCTTGAAACTCTTTTTATTTTGTCTTTGCATCCCCAGAAAGTAGCACTGTGATTTCTATAGAGTGTGAGCTTAATAAATGCTTGTTGGATGAAATTGGTTTTGATTTATTTGGACTTACTGCAAAGGAAGCCAGTTTGTCTATTTCTCTCTCTGTCCCTTTCTCTCTCTGTCTCTCTCTCTCTGTCTCTGTGTGTGTGTGTGTGCGTGTGTGTGTGTGTGTGTATGGAATACATACAGGACACACACATATGAATATATATATATATACATACACATATATATATATATATGATATGGAACATACACATATATTCCCTTTTTGTCACACCAGTAGGAAGCATCTCATTAATACAAAATAAAGGTGAATGGATGCAGCCTGTTTTGTCAAAGTGTGTGGTTCCCAAAATGGAGCAAATAGGGAAAAGGAAGAAGGTATTATTAAGACAATTAAAAGGAAATTGATAAAAAAAAAAAAAGTACTGCTCTAAGATGTATGAAGGAGGGGATTGGCCGTCCAAATTATTGGGACAATTTTTTACACGAAGTGAACAATATAACTTGTGTTAAAATGGTATTCTTTATACCTACAATGCACATTGTTCAGAGGATACTATGTTTATCCAACTAAATCTTTAGTCATCCTTGTTCTTTTAAATTTCCCCATGGGGAAAATTTCCCCAGTTTTGATATATAACCATACTCTCTATGTAGTTTTGTAGAAAAAGTTTCTCTCTAATTAAACATGTGTGAGGAACAGGGAAGTAAATACTGAAAAGCACTGATGAGGCAATATGTTCTAATGGATAGAAAACTGTCCTCAAAGCTAAATGTAGGCTCAAGTCCCAATTTGACACATACTGACTGTGACACTGTTAAAGGCTCTAGGTGATATTTTAAAACTAAAATTCCAGAGAAGATGACTTTCACTTGTACAGGGAATTACCTTATGGTGGAATTCCACATATGAATGAAATCACAGGTCCAGTCCCCATCATAATCTCTTATGATTAATGAAAGACAATAATATCCTATTATCATATGTCAAAATGTAAGGAATGACTTCAGGACAATTGGCATTATAATTCAATGGCAAATTAAATACAATAATATCAGATGAAATGCCATTGTGAATGAAAAGGCAAGTAAATAATCCTGACAGGGACCTAGAAAGGAATGGAAAGTTATTATGGTGCCTTGTGAATAAAATCTTTTTGGAATGCATATTACTAAAAATGCTCAGTTGGTTGTAGTAATTTTCTAAAAATTATTTTCACCTATTTCATTAAATATTTCCCAATTACATGTAAAACTTTTAATATATTTTTTTAATTTTTAGTTCCAAATACTCTTCCTCCCTCCCAACCCTCCCTTCATGTTCAGAATGCAAAACATATTGCAATATTAACTGTATTGTGAAAGAAAACAAAAAAAAATAACTAAAAATACATTAATTAAAAAGCATACTTCAATTTGCATTCAGAGTTCATCAATTCTCTCTCTGGAGGTAGAGAGCACTTTTCTTCATAACTCTTTGGGAATTTTTCTTAGATCTTTATACTGCTGAGAATACCTAATGCATTCACAGTTGATCATTGTACAATATTGCTTTTCCTGTTTACAATGTTACCCTGATTCTGCTCATTTCACTTTGTACCAGTTCATGTAAATCTTCCCAGGTTTTTCTGAAAGCATCCTGCTCATCATTTCTTAAATCACAATAGCAATCCATCACAATCATATACCACAGTATGTTCAGCTATCCTACAATTAGTGGGCATTCATTCAATTTCCAATTCTTTGTCACCACAAAATTTGTTATAAATATTTTTTATACAAATAGGTCCTTTTCCCTTTTCTTTAATTTCTTTGTGACAAAGGTATAGTAGTGGTATTGCTGGATCAAAGGATTTGGACAGATTTCTATACTTTGGACATAGTTCATAATTGTTCTGCAAAATGGTTAGATCATCTCACAACTCAAACATAAGTCATTAGTGTCTCAATCTTTTCCATATCTCTTCCAGCATTTGTCATGTTCCTTTTCTGTTTAGCCAATCAAATAAGTGTAAGGTAGTATCTTACAGTTGTTTTAATTACCTTCTCTAATCAGTAGTGATTTAGACCTCTTTTTGTGTCTACTGATAACTTTGATTTAATTTTTCCCCAAACTACCTGTTTATATCCTTTGATTATTTATCAACTGGGGAATGGTCTTACATTTATAATTGAGGCTCACTTCCCTATATATTTAAGATATGAAGCTTTAATCAGAGAAATTTGTTACAAATATTTTCCCCAGTTTCCTGTTTTCTTTCTAATTTTAGCTCCATTAGTTTTGTTTGTTCAAAAGCTTCTTAATATTATGTAATCAAAATTATCAATTTTACATCCCATAGTCCTCCTTATCCCTTGTTTGATCATAATTTTTTTCCTTATCCATAGATCTGAACAGGTAAATTTTCCATGCTTACATGATATATTTATGGTATTATTATTTATGTCTAAATCAGTTATCCATTTTGACCTTGGTGTACAGTGTGAAATTTTGGTCTATGCCCAGTTTCTGCCAAACTGTGCCCAAATTTTCCCATCAATTTTTTTTTGTAAAAAGTTGACTTCTGACCTCTTAAGCTTGAATTTGGGGGGTTATGAAATATTAGATTACTATGGTTATTACCTAGCTTTCTATTCCAGTGATACAACTTTCTATATCTTATCCAGGGTCAAATTGTTTTTATGATTATTTCTTTTTAATATAGTTTGAAATCTGGAATTGTTTGGTCACCTTCCTTCACATTTGTTTTTTTTTTTTTTTATTGATTCCCTTGACATTCTTCTTTCTTCCAGTTGAATTCTGTTACTACTTTTAAAACTATTTTTACTATTTTTCTACTTCAATAAAAAAATTTGGTGATTTGATTTGTATGGCATTGAATAAGTATATTAACTTAAGTTAAATGGTTATTTTATTATATTGGTTTAGCCTACTGATTAGCCTACCCATTGGAGCCATTAATATTTCACCAGTTGTCTCTATCTTTGTGTGAAAATTGTTTTGTAATTATGCTCATAGAATCACTGGCTTTGTGCTAGCAGGTAGACTTTCAACTATTTTGCAGTGTCTGCAGTTAATTTCAATGGAATTTCTCTTTCCATCTCTTCCTGCTGGATTTTCTTGGTAGTATATAGAGCTGATGATGATTTAGATGGGATTATTTTATGTCCTGCAATTTAGCTGAAATTGTTAATTATTTAAGGAAGATATTTATTTGATTGGCTAGTATTCTCTGATTATACCATCATATCATCTGCAAAGAATTGTAGTTTCACTTCCTCATTTCCTATTTTTATTATTTAATTTATTTTTTCTTGTATTTTTGTGATAATTTAATTCTAGTACAATATTGAAGAATAATGTGAATAGTGAACATTCTTGCTTGACCCTTAATCTTTTTGGGAAGGCTTGAAGTTAATCTCTGTAAACAGATAATATTTTCTCTGGGTTTTAGATTAATTCTAGTTATCATTTTAAGAAAGGCTCCATTGTTTCCAATGTTTCTTAGAGATTTTAATAGGAATGGGCGTTATATTTTATCAAAGGCTATTTCTACATCTATTGACATAAACATATGATTTTCTATGTTTTTGCTATGTCAACTATGCTAATCATTTTCCTTATATTGAGCCAGTCCTACATTTTCACTTGATCATGGTATGTGATCTTCATGGTATATTGTTATACTTTCCATGCTAGTATTTGATTTTAAATTTTTGCATCAATTAAGGAAATTGATCTTAAGGAAATTGATCTATTGTTTAATTTCTCTGTTCTTGTTTTCTGTGATTCAGGAATTAGAAACATATTTTTATCATTAAAAAAATTTGATAAGCTTCTATATTTACCTATTTTTTTTCAGATACTTTTGTTTTATTGGATTTTTTTTAACTGTTTGGTCAAATTTACTTGTGAATGACTCTGCCCAGGAAATTTTTTTCCTAGAGATCACATTGAGGCTTGTTCTTTTGCTTTTCTATGATAGGGTTAGCATTTTATTTCCTCTTCTGTTAATATGTGCAGTTTATATTTTGCTATATAGTTATCCATTTAAATCAGCCTCTCAGTGTTACTGGTAACAAATTAGGAAAAGTAATTCCTAAAAATCACTTTAATTTCATCTGTAATAGTGCTGGATTCACCGTTTTCATTTTTGATATTAGAAATTTCATTTTTTTTCTTTTTTCAATCAAATTGAGCACTCATTTGTCTATTTTTTTTTCATAAAACCAGCTCATAGGTTTATTAGTTCAATTATTTTTTTTAAATATTCAATTTTCTCAATTTCTACTTTGGTATTTAAAATTTCCACTTAGATATTAAATTGGTTGTTTTTAATTTGTTCTTTTTTCTATGCTGCCATGGCCCTTTATTAAATGCAATTTTGTTGCATTATGGACAACTAGGTGGTCCAGTGGATAGAGTGCAGGACATGGAGTTAGGAAGACCCATCTTTCTGATTTTCAAATCCAGCCTCAAACACTAGCTTTGTGACCCTGGGCAATTCAAATGCTATATGCCTCAATTTCCTCATATGCAAAATAAGCTGGAGAAGAAAATGGCAAACCACTCCAGTATCTTTGCCAAGAAATGAGATAAACAGAATTGAACATGACTGTGAAACAACTGAAAAACTAAAAAGGGTGCATTTAAAATTTCTATTTCTGCATTTCGTTGTGAGGTTTTTATGCCCTAATACGTGGCCAATTTTGCAAAGGTGCCATGCGCAGCTGAGAAAAAGATACACTCCTTTCTATTTCCAATTAGTTTTCTCCAGAGTTATATCATAGCTAACTTTGGTAATATTCTATTTATCTCCCTGACTTCTTTCTTATGGTTAGATTTATCTATCTCTGAAAAAGTTAATTTAAGTTCCCCACTATTATAGTTTTACTATATGTTCCCTTCTGTAATTCATTTAATTTTTCCTTTAAGAAACTGCATGGTATGCCATTTGGTGCACTTATGTTTAGTATTGCTATTACTTCATTTTCTATGGATCCTTTTAGCAAAATGCATTTTTCTGCTCATCTCTTTTAATTAGGTTTATTTTAGTTTTTTCTTTGTCTGAGATCATGAGTACTACCTCTGCTTTTTTTTTAAACCTCAGCTGAAGCATAATAGATTCTTCTCCAGCCTTTTATTTTAACTCTCTGTGTCTCTCTGTTTCTAGTCTGTGTCTTGTAAAAAACAAACTGTTGGCTTCTGTTTTCTAATCCATTGTGCTACCTGCTTCCTTTTTATGTGTAAATTGATCCCATCTCCATTCACAGTTATCACTATTACCTGTGAATTTCCCTCCATCCTATTCAGTTTATCCTTAACTCTCTTTTTATTCTGTCCTTCCTCTCAAGAACTTTTTTTTTTTCTGACCACAGGCTTCTTTTTTTCTGCCTCCGCCTTCTTTTATCTGCCCTCTCAGTTATCAGGATCCCTTTCTGTATTGGGTAAGATAAATTTAGAATACCAACTGATTACATTTATGTTTGTGTGTGTGTGTGTGTGTGTGTGTGTGTTTGTGTATGTGCATGTGTGCTATTTCAACCAATTTAGAGAACCTACTATTTCCCCTTCCTTTTTAAAACTCGCTTTCTTTTATGCCTCCTTTATGTGAGAAAATTTTCCCCAATCATCCTCCTCTTTTCCCCCTCTCCCAGAGTATCCTTCTTTCTTGCCTATCCATTTTTTTCACATCATCCAAAAATACTCACTCCTGAAACCTCTGTCTCCATAGAATCATTTTATCTGTCCTAATAATGATACAATTCTTATGTTTTATCTTCCCATATAAAACGTAAACATTGCTACCTTATGATTTCTATTCCATTTGAAAGTCAAATTTTCTTTTTAATCGGGGATGTTTGAAAATCCTCTATTTTATTAAGTAGTATTTTTTTCACGGAAGTATTATTACTCAGTTTTACTAAGGAGAATATTTTTGTTTGTTATCCTAGACCCTTTGCCTTTTGGAATGCTATCATCCAAGCCTTCTGCTACTTAAATGTGGTAGCTGCTAAATCTTGTGTTATACTGACTGTGGCACCATGACATTTGAATGGTTTCCTTCTTCCTGCTTGAAGTATTTTCTATTTGACTTGGGTGCTGTATATGTTGGCTACAGTATTCTTGGGAGTTTTCCTTCTCACTTCTAGGAGTACAGCCAAGATGGCAGAGTAGAGAAAGCACTCAGCTGAGCTCTCCCAACATTTTCCTCCAGAAACAACCCTTTGAAATAACACCTCAAATAGAAATCTGGAGTAGCATGGATATCAAAGGGTCAGAGCAAGACAAATTTCAACCCTGAGACAAAATAAGTTGGAAAGAGAGATCTATGTGGGAAGGAGGCTTGCACATGGATGAAATACCAATGCTGGGACCAGATGCTACTGAAACAAGCAGCAACAGCTTGGGAAGCTTTCAAGACAGAGACAGTAAAGGGATGTGTCAATTGGTTGGAAAGAGACTACAAGAGAACTCTGTGCTAGCACTAGACAATGGACCAAATGCTGTTTGGTAACTCCTTTGCCTTTACCCACTTCTAGGTCATAGTTCATGGATGGAGAGGACCAATTTTGGTCAGGAGGGAGTGGATATTCTATTTTAAGAAATTATTAAGGAAAATTGTCTTGGGATCCTAGACTTAAAGGCTAAGTTGAAATTGACAGAATCTATGGATCACACACTTGAAAGTGATCCCAGAAAGTTTGTAATGATTTTCATTGTTATATTTTCAAAATATATTTATAAAAAGAAGTTGATGATAAAATTCCAACACATGAACATTAATGGATTCTTAAACTTATGTAAAATGCTGTATTTTACACTTTGCTGATCTTTATCCTTTTCAATATTGATATTTAGAATGTTAGAGGAACATAATTTTATTTTAGTTGATAAATTATGATTTTTGTTGTTTTTTGATCATTTCAGTTATAGCCAATATTTTGTGACCTCATTTGGGGTTTTCTTGGCAAAGATAACAGAGAGGTTTGCTATTTCCTTCTCCAGATTATTTTACAGATGAGGAAACTGAGGCAAATAGGTTTAAGTGACTTGAACAGGGACAGACAGCTGGTAGGTGTCTGAGATCAGATTTGAACTCACAAAGATGAGTCTTCCCAACTTTAGAATTGGTACTCTTACCACTGTGCCAACTAGATGACCATTTATGACTAACTCTAGATACATAATGCACATATAAATATATAAAATACACATACATGCACACACATGTATACTATTTACTTCAAAGAATTTGTTGTGGGAAAAGTACTTTGTTAACAATAAAGTAGAACATGTGAGTGCATGTGTGTGATGAGATAAAATTAAGAGCAGCTACAGGAGGAGCTACATGGTTTTGTGTAAGAATAGAGAAAAAAATCAGATTCTATCTCATGAACACTGACTCCATCTTTTACTGATACATGTATTCTCCTCCTTGTTTTTCTGTCAATCATCCATGGACAACTAGATGATATAAGTCATCTCTTGTTTCATAAATGCAAGTGGATACATGGATACCAGCCATCTCTCCATTCTGAGACTAGAAAGACCCCAAAATATATTCATCCCCCTCCCAACTTGACCAAAACTGATTCTTCCCCTTCCAACTTGAAAGGCCCCTGATCTTTCCTCTAATTAGAAATCAGTTTTATGTACTAGTTTATATACTGGTTGGTTGCTTCCTTATATTTAATTGCTTTATTTGATTAATTGATTTCAATATATAAAAATCTGTCTCACTCTATATTCAGGATCTTTGGACTGAGTAGGTTGTCTACAGACTAATTTGCTATGCTTCTCTAGCCGATAAATTGTTTTATTGAGATAATTTTCTTAGTTATTAATTATCCACACAAGGTACATACTTATTCTGTTAGATATAGGTGGATATAGATATGTGTGTATTCTACTTTATAGTTTACAAAGTGCTTTTCTCACAACAAATTCTTTCAGGTAAATAGTACAACTATTATTTTGCTTTTTTAAAGAATGAGAAATAGACATTCATTAAAATTCATATAACCTGTTCATTATTATATAGATAGTAAGCGACAGAGCCAGAACTCGAATTCATGTATCATTTTTCTACCTCTTTATGCTATACCAAGTTGCCTTATGGTTGCTCTGGGAATTCAGTGGGCATACTGGAGTCATCAATGTATCTATTCTTAAGCATAAGATGCACTAAACTATTAGATGGCTGCCTGATTGGATGTCTTAGGAATATTGCTATAATCGATCGTTATCTGTTGCATTATAACTCATTAAACTCATATTTAGTGGCCTCTCATTGCCCTCCCCAGATACTGTTAGAAACATAGTTTAAGGGTAATGAAAATTTTAAGCAGTAATTGGATTGGAAAGACAGCCTCCCATTTAATAAGGTTGCTTTTTGCCTGGATTTGGAATAAGGATAGCCAACATAGAATAGCAAAGAAACTATAGAAAGAGAAGCTAGCAAGAAAGGAGAGCTATTTTTTTTAAGTGAATGGTCTTATGCATGGCAAGGCTAGACCAAAAGCTGCAAAGAATGTGATCAAAGGACAACAAAGTGTGAATCTGGGTGAACATTTACATCTACCCATATGGGAAATGATATAGAACATAGTTTGAATAACTACTTAAGTATTTCTAATAGTAGTGAAAAGTACTAAACTTTTTCTCTCTTCCTTCAAGGCCTCACCTCAAAGGATGATGTAATTTCTTATATCTTTCCATTCTATTAGCCTTTCTTAAAAAGTAAGATATTATTGTGTTTTTTTAAAAAACATATTTTATTATTATGTGTGAATGTACAAGTAAGTCACTTATATATCTCTTTTTTGACTCATTTTATGACCTGATATTTAGAGGACAGCATCAATGAGCATGTAACTTCATTTAGAGAAGCTATTTTTGATTTAAAAATTACATTTCTATGGAGCTATATATTTTTGTGTGCATTTTTACTCTAGATAATGGGTGGCCTTTTTTTCAAGATAGTAAATTCCATCTGAGTATTCATTTTGATTGACACCTTCCTAACATTATGTAAAAGATTCTCAAAAAATTTACAAGATTGACTGGTAAGAGACTTAGTGAACCTCTCCCTGCAATCTCAAACCAATCCTGATAATAAAGAAGAACTGATTGTGAGATTAGCATATCTCTTTTGTGTCATTTAGATATTATGCTCATTATGCCTCATAAAAAACTAAAACTGAAGTTAACCTTGGAAATCATTTCATGCAACCCCATTATGTTATAGATAAGCAATCAAGAGTTTAATGACATGTTCAAGGTCACAAGTAAATTAGGCTCTGAAGCAGGACTAGATAAAGTAACCTATACCTTTTACAATGTTCAATGTATAAAGAAAATATTCACAAAGAAAACCAATATCCCTTATGCATAGGGTTTAAAAGAAAACAGATTTTATGCTATTAACCCCAGTTTAATGACATTTTTGTGCTAGGATTTGAATATTACAAGTTATATATATATATATACATATATATGTATATATGTATGTATATGTATATGTATGTGTGTGTATGTATAGTACTGACTAGAGTATTGAAGAGTTTGTAATCATGTTATTTCTCTGTATAGCTAGAATAAGTAAGGTATGAGAGTATGACTATTCTAGATCATCTGTATGATCCCTTCAATATCTTAATGCACTCAAAGTTTTAGGAAGCAAGCAATAAGAGAGGCAATGTGACTTAATGGATAGAGAGTTGGCCCCAGAGTCAGGAAGAATTAGACTCATGTATCACTACTGAAACATACTAGCTGAGTAAACCTGGACAAATGTTCCAGGTAACATTCTATTACATTAATCTGTGGCTACATAGGGTTCAGAATTATGGGGATTTTCCTTTTGAGAGTTCCCTCTACCAATAAAATTGCAAGCCTGATCTAAAAGGAGAAAAAATACTAGCATAAACATAGAAATTTGACAAAGAAAAGAAAAATAATGAAAGAGAAAATACTACTGCCACATTATTTTTTTCCATTTGTACCAATTATTTTTCTTGTCCTTCCAATTATCTCCTTATATGCCAATCTTTTGTAAATCAATCTCTAAACAAGTAGAAAAAAAGTAGGCGGAGTTCCTTTCTATTTTCCTATTAGCATTACTTCTGTATCTGTGCATGTTTTTAGGAGTTCCTATTTTTATCATTTATCAATATGGTTTACTATTCCTTATTGGCAAGAAATGGAAGACAGGAAAATAATCTACCATGGAAAAAGTATTTTATTTAATTTCTTATGAGCATTACACAAATTCTATCTCTTGTGCATATATGCTTTAATATTGTTTCTAGGAGATAAAGAAAAGCTTTTAAGAGTGATAAAGCATTGCTTCACCTTATGTCCAACTGTTTACTAATGGTACAGAATGTAAATATATTTGATTTTATGAATCAGTTGGAAAACATTGAATGGTTTTGTCATTTTTCTTTATTAGCTGAATACAAATGTCAACAGAATAATACACTTTTTAAAACATTTGACATGAAACAAAATATATTTTCCATAGTTTTCTTTTATGATAGCTTCCATTAAAATTTTTTCATGAGAAATTTATACAGAGTGTCATACTTAGGAGCCTACAACACATATTAAAAAGCTTAAGATATTTCTTTCTCTTATCAAAACATTTGTGTAAAAATATCCTCCTATTTAATAATCTATTAAATCACATTGAATTTGAGTTGACTTCTAAATGTAATGTCTTAGATATTAATAATCCATCTTTGAAAATCAAAAGGTTTGACATACAATACAAGGCAACATTCTAATACTCATAACCATTGAGTCTATAAACCACATGATGCTTGCTATACAAACATCAAAAGTGGTATCTGAGGGAAAGAGACTGTGCAGAAGAAATAGCTTTTTCTAGCTTAAACCATACACTAAGCAGATTCCACAGCAGGTTATTAGATTTATATTTTGAGCACAAAAACAGAAGCAAAATAATGACTTTTTCCCTCTCACTTGCCTCTTCTGTAGACTTTGAGGGTATTAGTGTGATATGCAAAGGGAACAGAAAACATGCTGGCAATAAAATATACAGTCAAGGACTTAGCAAAGCCAAAGATAGCCCCCTGTCTGAACATGAAAAAAGACCTCATGAAAGTATCATGTGAAGATTATAGTTCCAAGTATGGTAAGAAATCAAAAAGCGGCAGGTTGGAAAGTAAACAATCCCTATAAAGCTTTCAACAGAAAGAACCAAGGTGGGATGATAAAAGAATTCAAAAGCATTCCACCAAGGGAACCCAGATCCAAATCATGTGTATGACTGCAGGGATTTTCTCCTCTCTGATTCTATGACTCCACAGAAAGTCAATGAAGATTATCTCAATGCAGCCCTGCTCCGTGTGCGTGTGTGTGTGTCTGTGTGTGTGTGTGTGTGTGTATTTATTGTACCTGTTATATTTTGGTTGAAAAGTATATGTACCTGTTATGTCTAGGCATATGTGTGAATGTGTTTGTGTTTCTGTTACATATATGCACACACATGCACACATATATGTTTATATAAATACCTATGTGCATATATATAAATACATACGCACATATACCTATATGAAATCTTTTTGTGTTTCGTGTACTTATGTTTAGGTGTTAGTTGGTGGTTGTTTTTTTTCCTCATCCATTTTTATGTCTCTTGAAAAGTTCTGCCCTGGGGATTCTGTACCTTGGAGTAGAACCTGGGTGTTTGAAGGCTGTCAGATAAATGTACAATTTGACTGGTTCTACTAAACAGGAATGACTTTCAGAATATACCTATCCACACATACTGGCTTTTGGATGTGAATAGGCTCAGCTAAGTGTAAAGAAGCCAACAACAGGTTGGCTTTCTGAGGTTGATAATGATAATGAGTAAAAGAGATGTACAGAACAGATTAAACATTAATTTAAACAGTCCTTCCATGGTCAATAGATGAATAATAACAAAAAGGAAGCTGATAGGCCTAAGAAATATATAAATTTATGCAATGGGGGAACAATCCAATCTAAAACATACATACTGTGTATACCTGCTACAACCCAACACACAAACTTAATTAGCTTTCATCTATAGGGGTATCTATAGGTATAGGGGCCTCCTCCTCTCACTTCAGAACATACACAAGAGTTCTCTGACTTCTTCCTGGAAGCATGTTGCATGGTCATGAAAGGCTTTTCAATTGGCTGTTGAGCTGAAACAGTGAATATACAAGGTTCTGAAGGAATGGACAACCATTTTCTTTCCTGGTAGCTTTCATGTGGCAAGGAAGAAATATTGTGGACCTCTGGGTGGTTGGAAAAGTAATAGTCATTATTTCCTTAGTTCCCCAACTGGTGCGCATTTGTCTTTAAATGCATGTCTGTCTCTTCGTGCATATTATTTCCTGACCTTGGGTGAATCAGTACAAGATCGATTGAAAGACCTCTCTGACCTACTCTACCAGGGAATCAACCTAACTGCTCAGCTAAGCAATTCACCCAATAACTGCCATATGGAAAAGTAAAGCCGGTTAGGAATTCTCAAAGTGAGAAAAGGACACGTAGATCCAGGAAGTAGTAACTCTCCACCTGGTTTTCAGGGAGAGATCTCTTTATAGTATTCCTACTTGGAAAGTAAAGGACTGTGCAAAAATGACTGCAATTGATTTGCCCATTCAAAAAGTTACAAAGAACCTTTATTATTCAAAAGGAAACTAATCAAAGGATAGTTTGTTTTGAAGCAGGTAGGTGACACAGTAGATAGAACCATTAGCTTGTAATTAGGAATACCTGAATTCAATTCATGTTTCAGACACTACCTAGGTGACCGTGGGAGATATTTAAATTCTAAGCCTCAGTTTCCTCATCTGGAAAATGGAGCTTTTGACTTCTAAAGTCTCACCTAGCTTTAAATTTGTGATGTTAAAGACTTTATGATACAAATCTTGGAGAGATTGTATATGAAGCTGTGATAAAGATGCACTAGTCAGAATAATAGAATATTGTCCTAATCCAAAACCTAATTTCAGTTCCTTATATATTTTGTGCTTTTTCATTTTTTTCATTGAGTTCTTTGCATCTTACAGATTTTCTGTGAATGCCATATAGGCTATCCAATCAATACCCGAACATTTATATTGTATTATGAGTATCTATGTAGCAATTGAGGATATGATTCATATATGAAGCATTCTAGATATACATATAAGTCATATTGTGGAGATTTTCTTGTATTTATTCAGATCTTAATCAATGACATAAACAATTAAAATATAACCCTGAGAGGTCAAGCACCTGGGATAAGAATCATTCAATCCATGTGAGCCCAAAACAGCACCGAATCAGACATGTAATGTTAGTGAGAAATAAGAGATATCCAGCATGGCCATATGTTTCAGTGGCATTCAAAATATTTAATTAAAAGAAAAAAAAAGCCATCATTCCATTAATTAGGCTCTTTGTGGAGATTTACTAAAAGCCATGGACAGCACATTCTAGACAAGAATTATCTTCTATAAGAAGAGGAAGAGTGGTTTTGATCTGTACTTTTGAAACAAATATTCACAGCAGTGAGATGTGCAAAGGTCTAAAAATACCACATTTTTTTTTATTTTGCAGCATTTCTAATCATTTTCAATAAAATTAAAGTTAGTTTATACTAGTAGGAGATGAAGAACAACTAAGCTTTAATTCATTAATTTGTTCATTCTCCCCCATCAAGTATGTCAAAATATGTTTCCTTTTCTGACTAGTATTTTTTTGAGAGAGAAAGAGAGGTTAAGGTAAGTGGAGAGGAATGATGATTTGTGAGATAATCCATGCTTATAGGAATATTTTGAGTAACACCAAATGCAGCAAAGAATTCAACCTCCAACTTGAACATATGTTCAAATCAGAATGATATATTCATATTCATTAACCTAAAACAATATTATAAATCTTTAGGGACAATATTTTCATGTTCCTATCTGAAGTCATAATGAAAACAGTTGATACAGTATATGCAGCAAGCTGAGATTTTAGGAAGTTGAGGATTAGGGAGTTTTACATTTGTGCTGACAATTAAATACTGTTTTTAACAAAGAGAGTGAATCCACATAGCATTTATTTTCTTTAAGAAGAACTGTCACACCTTTCTGCTTGGGTGACTACCCAAACAGATGGTAAACCAAGGATACTAAGCCAGAGGACAGCATCTGCATTGACTGAAAAACTAATTTTGCTGCCTGAAACTGACCAAATCATCTTTTGTTAGTGAGGAAAACAACTCGTGGCAGTAAAGGATTCAGTCAAGGCTGAAACTGAATAAATGGATGCTTTGGCCACTGAATTACCGATTCCACATTTTCCCCAGAACTTTGAAACTACTTTGGAATTGTCATATAGATCTAGATAACAAAAAGGCATTTCTTAAAACACTCCTTCTCTGTGAGGTCCATGAGTCACGTCATCTTCATTCTGTTTTTACTTGTCACACAAAAGGACTGTTACAGCCTTTGAAGCGAATGTTTGATGCCAGATTTGTAAATACATTTCTGTCAGGAAATCATCCAGGTTGACTTTCCTCCACAGAAAACTAGAAAATATTAGATTTCAACAACCAGAGAGTTTCTTCTTATATGTAAATGATTTTTATTTGATATACTTGGGATTCAAGCTGCCATTAGCAACTTTCTTACAGGATTTGCGGAGAGAAGATGAGAGAAAACCTACAAAGTAACAAATTCATGAATGCCATCCCCAAAAAGAAAATTATAAACATAAATAAAAGTGAGCTATTACCATAGATTTTAAAGATTTCTTGTAACTTTATTTATATTTTTAAGCCTATTAGGTTTAGCCTTTTGTCTATTTCTATACATCTTTAGCAAAAAAGTCTTAGAAAATCACAAAGAGAATTATTTATTACTTAGGATTATAGGTAGAGTTGGGAATGGGGAAAAGAATAACTAGGAAATTCAATTCCCTTAATACAGGGCTCTTGAGAAGAGAGAAATCCAGATGGGAGAAAAGTTTAGAGCAAGTGAAAAGAGTAAATGGACCAACTTCTGGCTACTAAGGAGGGATCATGGAGGGAGAAGGGAGTAAGGAAAGACTCTTATGATAGAAAGCAAAGCCTAGAGTATAGGTTACTGGAACTGAAGTCAGGACAATCTATGTTGAAATTCCACCTCTAGCTTTGTGGCCATGGGAGACCTTCTTAACTATTCTGAGGGTCAGTCATTTTAGACACGAAATGTACATCACAATGCCTGTAATGTCTTCTTTGAAAGGTTGACATAAAGTTCAAATAAGGTAATTTCCTGTTTTGGTAAGCTTTAAACATTATATAAATATGTTATTGATAGTCAGCATCTCTATTTAATGACTGGTTAGCACTCCAGTATCACTAGGTCTTAGACCAAACTCATTATTTTTGTCCCAAATTTATCTCTCTGTACTCTTAGCTTCTTTATTTCTATTAACAGGATGACTGTTTTTTCTATTAACAAGAATAGAAACCTGATCATTTTCTACTTCTTTACTTCTTCTCATATCTTACTTCCTTTAATAATGTGTTGTGGTATGTTTTCTCATCAATATTACTGCATTTCATATTCATTATTGCTATGACATGTTTCTGACCCATTCATTACTCAGAATGTCATTATTAAGTTTCTACATTGTAAATGAGGTCATAAATGTAGGACTAGAAATGACCTAAGAGGCTAATTAATCCAATGGTCTATTTTGATAGATGAGGAAATTGAGGCACAGAAAAGTAGGAAGCAAGATCATCTGCTGAGATGAGTAATTTTATAGGTTTAGTGGACTTTTGGTGTGGGAGCCACCTCTTCCAAGGAAGATAAGCAACTAACCTATAACTTATCATCTGAGGCAGACAACCAGAATTTGGCAGAAGTAAAATTTGAACACAGATCTTTCTGACTCCAAGGCTAGCTTTCTATCCATTAAATCATCCTCTGTTTCTTTAAAAAAAAAGCCATCTAGGGATGTTATCTAAGCAAATTTGGCATTTGGATTCTCGTTGTTATACAAAAATCCTTTTATTTGGTCCCTCATGATTGACTATTATGTACTTAAGTTAACATTGTAATTCTTTACTTGTTATTTAAGGAATAACCAGTGGACAGTACATGTGCATTTTTAAAAATCCATACACTATCAGGAGATCAAAAGAAGGCCTTGATCAAGTTGGCTTTACTCCTCATGCAGGATTTATAGGAAGACAGGGCAAAGTTCTGGACATCAATAGGGCTACTACCTGTGCAACTGAAGAACCACTGACTTTGTCAAACTGCTCACAGATATTCTGAAGAATTGAGATAAAAGCATGTATAATTGATATTTTCTATGACACAGCATTTCCATTCTTTCATTAATTTTAACCATCTCCCTGTGTATTGGCTCTTTCCTTGTACTCTGTAATGCATCTGCTTTAGACATTCAGTTGTGTAATAAAGCTGAAAAAGGATATAGGAAAACTTGAGTTTGAATCATGCCTCAGATTCTTACAAGTCATGCGACCCTAGGCAAGCTGCTTAAATTTTTAAACCTCAGTTTCATCATTTCTAAAATTGACAAATGATAGCATCTACCTCATGGAGTTATTGTGAGCATCAAATGAGATATTAGCATATTGCTTTGAAAATATTAAAATATATATAGATTTTATTTAATATGCATTATGAATTGTATTGATTTCCTTGGAATGAGAAAACTAATCTGTTTGTTTGAAGTAGTAAAATCAAGATCACAGATTATTTGTTAATTGTTTTAAAATCCATAGAGAATTGGCCTTAAGGAATACCATAATTATAGAAATATCATGAGGGAAAAAACTTAGGGAAAATATATATGATGGTGCAATGATGAGTTAAAATCTCATAGATAAAATTAGAAAGACAGCCTCCAGAAATGAGACATTTATTCAAAAGATAATATATCATATAAAGAGAAGTAGTTAAATTGTACAATGGATAAAGCCACGGTGCAAAGAAAACCTGAGTTTAAATCCAGCATCAGACACTTCCAAACTTAGTGATACTGAGCAAGTCAATCAAACTCTCTCAGCCTCAGTTTCTTCACATGTAAAATGGGAATAATAACCTCATAAATTTGTTGTAAGGATAAAAATGATATTTTGAAGCACTCTACAAACATGAAATCAATATGTAAGCCTTTCTATTATTATTTTTAAAAGATCTAAATGTGTTTTAATGTACTGTATATAAGCTGATACTTGACAAAAGAATGGGATTTTCTATCTTTTTTTCCTCCTTTCAGGTTGTTTGCTCTAAGTGTACTTGATATTTCACTGAGATTATTTTCATTTTCCCCCAAGAATTATAAGTCCAGAGGTTAAGTGAATAATTTAATTTGAAATTCACACATTCTGGCCCAATAGACAAAGTTCTTACTTGAGTTTCATTGTGTGCTATGCTTTATAAAACACCACTTTAAGTTTATGGAAGATATTTAGGTAATATGCCTAAGCACCTATTTGTCAGAAAGATTTGTGGCTTCCTGTGCCAAAGATGATAAGGAATTTTATTGTTCTGGTCTTCTTACTCTGCTTGACCTATTAATCCTAAAATAAGCTCATCTTAGAAAGAATTTTGCTTCAGGGCATAATATGATCAACACAGGGCTTGAAAGCAAATCTTGCCACCACCAAATAGGCAAAACTCTGATTTAAAGGATGAGTATAAGAAGTGGGAAAGGAAAAGTTTTCTTCCTATAGTTTCAGACATAACTGTATCATAGAAGCAGGTTTCCAAATTTGTTAAATTCTCATTAGAGAGGCACCTTGGAGTAGAAGAAACATTAAAGTAAGAGTCAGAAGAATATCAGGAACTGGCACTATTAATTACTTTGTGACATTGGGCAGGTAATAACTTCCTTGATGCCTCAGTTTCCTCACCTGTAAAATGGCATTAATAATACTTACTACCTAAGTTATAGCATTGTTGAGAGGAAAATACCTTCTAACCTCTTCATACACAAAACTTCAAATGATATTTGATCATATCCATCCTGGTATCACCTCCAAAGATGAAAATTGAATTTATTCATATCTACCAATTGGATATGAGTCCATTTTTGGATTTTCTAGGCATCATGAAAGAACATAAAGACTGTTAATCAGTTATCATTCTCTTTTGTTATATAAGCAACTATCAGAGGATGCCTCCTCTGACCCCTCTGACCTCTGACATGAAATGACTGCACTTTCTCTCTCTCTCTCTCTCTCTCTCTCTCTCTGTGTGTGTGTATGTATACATGCATATATACATTACATTACAGAAAATGAAATATTCTCATATTTTATATACACACGTGTGTAATAGAGATATAGTTACAGAAATAGATGATATAGATTCTCCATCTGTTTTACATTTTATTACTTAAAAAATTGATCAATTTTATTGGTCTGGATCTGTGATTTTATTGGTATAGGGAACTCCCTTGTGAGGAAATTTCTTTTCCCAAAGCAGATCGGCAGGTGCTCTATAACTTAGTGTTAGAGAGTTGCTTGGGGGCACTGAGAGGTTAAGTGATTTGTCCAGGATCATGCAATTACTCTGTGTCAGAGGTAGGACTTAAAGTCTTTCTGACTCTGAAGCCATCTCATCACTGTAAATGGTAGACTTGCTTAGTTTGTTTATTCAATAGTTTTGCAGTCAGATATTACTTTAATGTAACCTTTTACATTACTATACAACTGCTGATTTGAAGTGTGCTGCTTTTTCCTCTCAATCTCCATTGTCCTCAGAGTGATCCTCCATTTTCATTTTTCAGAGATTTTAGTATTCCATGACTCCATACAGAAATGCAACACTTTATATCTCTCAATAAAACCTTGATTATTCTCATTTTTAATGGAAAAAAGAACTTAAGTGTTTTGTAAATGCCTTGATTTTTAAGGTAATGGTCTGAGGAAATAACAAAGTCTAGGCTTCTGTTTCTGTCGTTAGTGTATACTATTCTGAGCCAAAACAATAAGTAGAAATTCGAACTTAAGTACTCTTGTCTGTCAGGGCTATCTCCCGAAGAGATAGGAAAAATATGCAAGTAGAAAGAAGGGGAACACCAACATCAGTCAAAGAACATGTTATAAAAAGTAGTTTGCTGACAAAGGAAGATTCTAGGCCAAAAAAATCAAGAGGAAGTGTGTCTCAGCTGCAACAATTTGGCAAGCAGCTGCTATGGGGGTGAAAGACTAACACAAGCCCAACAACAAGAACACTGCCAGCACAGGTTCTTTGTTCAGCTTTACTAAGGAAAGTAACTTAGGCTTAACAATCTTATTTCCATCCAACATACACACATCATTCACTCAGTTCAGGGGAAAAAGCCAGCACCCTGAACTTCAGTGAAAATATAAACATACATTATAAACAGACAAAATGCAATTCATAGTTACCAAGAAACCATCAACATTTAGGTGAGCAGGGAGGCTCTTAGAGTGGCTGCCCAGTGTCCGGGAGTGAGAATCTCAAGCAAATAGCTCTGTTCTCTCTTTTATATACTCTTTAGCCATCATCAAATGCCATCTGAGCAACCAGAACTCAGGCTCCTACTATTGCCTCTGGTCTTAGCAACTCCTCTTAGGACCCTGAGGGCTTCATATCCACATTGGCTTACCACCTAGTAGTTAGGGGTTTGCACCTAGTAAGGCTCAAAGACACTTAAATAGTTTATCATTCTAAAACAGTAAAAATGTGTCAACTTAATTGATATTAGTCTCTCATGGCAGAATTCCCCTCAAAATGCCCTGTAATTTGCTGTCATTAATCTCAAGAAGCTAAACTCTTGAGTCTTAAGAGGATAATTTAGAGAACTTTAGAGCTTTACTCCTTAACTAACTCTCCAACAATGATCAAATCTTGGGATTAGAGATCAAATTGAGATAAGGTCCCAAATTAATTTGGATCCAAGAAAAGGACAGTCACAGCCAAACATATTTTGATAATGTTCCAATTCTAAAACAAACAAGTTTTCAGCCACACTATTACAATTTCCATTTCTTTTGAACATCAGCAAAATATCTTTAGGTATTATTATTAGTAGTGGTGGTATTAGTAGCAATAGCAGTAGCAGCAGCAGCAGCAGCAGCAGCAGTTGTAGTAATAGTGATATTAGCAGCAATTGAAGTAGAAGTAGTAGGAGCAGAAGAAGAAGAAGAAGAAGAAGAAGAAGAAGAAGAAGAAGAAGAGGAGGAGGAGGAGGAGGAGGAGGAGGAGGAGGAGGAGAAGAAGAGAAGAAGAAAAATTTTAATTTAAAGCTGAGAAACAGTATAGTGTAGTAGACAAAGCCAACCTTTTGATTACATGAAATTAAAAAGATTTTGCAGAAACAAAACAATGGAACAAAGATTAGCAGGGAACTGGGGAGTGCGTAAAAACAGCAAATTTCTCTGATAAAAACCTCATTTTTCAAATACATAGATAATTCGAATCTAATTTATCAAAATTTGAGTCATTCTCCAATCGATAAATGGTCAAAGGATATTAACAGGTAGTTTTCAGAGGAAATCAAAACTGTCTATATTCACTTAAAATGCTTTAAATCACCACTAATTAGAAAAATGCAAATTAAAATAAATCTGAGGTAACCACCTCATACTGATCAGATTGGTTAATAGGGCAGATAAGGAAAAATAAAAATGTTGGAGAGGATGTGGAAAAATAGTGGTACTAGTGCCTTGCTGGCGGTGTTATAAACTGATCAGAACGTTCTGGGGAACAATTTGGAACTCTGCCCAAAGAGCAATAAAACTGTGCTTACTCTTTAACCTCAAAATATCACTATGAGGTCTGTATCACAAAGAGATTTAAAAAAAGAAAAATGACATATATGTACAAATAATATAACTGCTCTTTTTGTGGTAGGAAAGAATTGGAATTGGATGGATGGACAATAGTGGAATGACTGAACAAGCTGTGGTATACAATTGTGATGGAATACTAGTGTGCTACCAGCAATGATGAAATGACTGTTTTCATGAAAACCTGGGAATTATATGAACTTATGCAAAGTGATGCAAGCACAATAAGATTGTACATAGCAGTATTGTATAATGATCAACTGTGAATAACTTTTCAATTCCAATCATTGCAATGTTCTAAGAAAATTCCTAAAAACTTCTGATGAAAAATGCTATCCACTTCCAGAGCAAGATCTGATGGAATCTGAGTAGAGAGTGGAGCATAATTTTTTTCCATTTTTTTTGTTTAGTTTTTTCTTGTTTTGATTGCAACATGTCTCACATGGGAATAGATTTGACACAATTTCAAATCGATACCTGATATCACATTTCTTTTCTTCTCAATGGGGTGGGGGAACAGCAGGAGAGAGAATTCAGAACTTAAAAGCTTTAAAAAACTGCATGTTGAAAACAAATAAATAATAAATTTAAAATTGATTGATGTCATACTTCCATGCAATAGGAGGCCTTCTCTTGTCATCCTGATCTTGCCACTGGACCTAGATGGCTCTGGAGGAGAAAGCGAGGCTGGTGACCTTGCACAACCCTCTGTCACTTAAATCTAATTAATTTGAAAGTCTTGGCATCATATTCCTGATGACATGGTCCTCTTTGAGAACTAAGGACAAACAATAATCTACATAATCAGATGGTTAAGATTAGATAAGGAGCTTAAGAATTCAAGATAAAAGAATTTCATTTATATCAGTGGGCTGATAACTATTAATATCCTATTCTCTAAGAAAATATGGTACATTTTAAAATTTATTCCTTACCATTAAGATTTTCTCCATCTCTTCCTTAATTCTAGAGATCACAATATGATAAGCTAACCTTTGATTTGTAGCATTGTGGGTTTTTTCGAGATATAAGTGCTTACACTTACAATTTAATAAGTGGTTGTCTCTCCAGTGCACAAGGAGCCTTGGAAGTGACACCACCTCCTTGACTACTAGACCTACCCTGGGTCTTGAACCTCAGAACTTGTGAATAGAAATGGTTCCAGTACAGCTCCAGAAGCTATTATCGTGGGGGAGAAATCATTTTTGATAAAGGCCCCACACTTCTCACTACCACCAGCAACTATTGCTGACCAATATCCACTAATGGGCAGATAAACTCAGATATGCCAGGCTGTGACAGCAGCTCCTGGACTACCAGGCTTGCACATCCAGTATAGCTCCTAGAAGCAGCACTTGAGGAAGCAAACCCAGTGCAATAGGAACTAGATTACTTCACCAGTGCCCACTGCAAACACAAGGCAGTTGAACCAGTCTAGACGAAACAGATAGTCACCCTGAGAAAGGGACAAAAGGCAGCATGCGTTAGGCAAGTCAAACCACTACCACCATCTCGGTCACCATCTTTCTTCAGACTTTTTTGGAGAGATCTCAGAACCTGGGATCCAAGACCCTTTGGAATAGAAATACTTCCAGTCTAGTGCCTGCGGCTATCACCTGGGAAATAATGCCCATGGAGTTTCAGCCTGATGACTGCATTTGCAAGTACTACAACCATAACTACTTCAATAAGTACAGTTCTTGTCACCAAAATCCTTGACACATTCAAATTGTTCAGAAACAGATATGATCACATCAGTGGAAATAATATTACTGACAGCACCACCAGCTTTGCCATTGCCTCGTAATGACCATGAAACCTTTCCTTTCTGACTTGTAGCTGAAACCTTCCATATCAGTTTTCTCTTCCATCAAAACGTGAACTTCTTGAAAGCTGGAACTGTCTTTTGTTTCTTTGTATCCTCATTGCTTAGCAGAGGATTTTGAATATAACAATTGCCTGATAAATCTTCCTTTTTTCTTTATCAGCCACTGTGCTATGCAATGAAAACACAAATACAAGCAAAGAGAATATCTCTGATTCAAGGATCTCACATTCTAAAGGAGAAAGACAGCACATGAACCCTGGGATGAGGTAAAAAGAAAAGGCCAGACAACACATGAACCCTGGAACAAGGTAAAAAGAAAAGGCCAGAGAGTCAGGAGTTGAATTAGGTTAGGTGTGAACATGATTGGCACAAGTGACATCCAGGTATGCTATGGATGGCATCTCAAATGGAAGATCCAGCAGAAAACTCACCAATGATATGAAGGGGCTATAAGCATGGAGGCATTTTCAGAGTGAGAAGTCTAGTGGGCAAAGAACAGTGTAGAAAAATAGTCTAGAGAATGAGATGATGAGATTGATTAGGAGAACTGTCAAAGTTCCCTACCAGTATTTTCTGGAAGCATTCATGGCTGTGTGTTTGTTGGCAGACTCTCTTCTGTGCTGTTTCTTTTAAAGGTATCTTCCAATCCAACTCCATTACTCAATACTTTTTTAGTGTCTTTTCCTTTAGTGAGAATTTTGTGTAACAACAAGACTTTATTAAGTGTGCTTTCTGGTCCCTGGAGTAAATCTTGATTTTCCTAACACTCATTCGAAGTGTGGAATGGCTAGCGTTAAACCTCTGATATTTTGGTTAAATAAATATCAGAGGTTAAACTTCTGATATTCTGTAATCTGTTGTTTTAGAAAATTTGTTAAGTAACAGCAATATATGGAAAGTGAGAAAATCCTAGGAAATCATATGGGAGGTTTTGCGTTAATCGTTTATCAAAGGTTGAAGGGCATAAGCAGCATTAGTCAGAATATAAAAAAGGGACAACTCCAGGAGATATTTAGAAGGACAAATAAAATGGGCAGAACAAGGCTGCTGATTGATTGTGATATGTAACATTACAGAGTAAAAATAACTCCTTGAATGGCTATTCCAATCTCATGCTGCCCCTTCTACTCCAATTTTAAGGAAGACATACATGCTGTGCTCCATTGTTGTTGCTTTTATCTGCATAATTCTCTCCACTGGACTGCATTTGTCAAGAGTTGTCAGCGTCTAAAGGCTTCATGAGGCAAGTGGTTGTATTTCCAGGGAAAGACTTTTAGCACTTTATTTAACACATTCTGACAATGTGGATTGCTATTTACTGCTACTCCTATTTGGAGAAAGAAGAAAAAAAGGTTACTTTTCTGCCTCGTGGAGCACTGGCAAAAAATGAGTGATGTATTTTCTTAACTGTTGGCAATGATGGACACTATTTCAGTGACTTTCCTGACATGTCTGAATTTATAACCATAGCACATTAAAAATTGTTTTTACAAGACATACATTGAAACATTGAAAAGTTATGTGTATGTGTGTTAAGTCAAAACTAGCATGATAATTCTGGAAGAGTATTCTTTCATGCTCTTTATTAGAACATGGTGGTATTCTCATCTTCCTTTCACTACAAATGAATATTAAACCTAGAAAATCCTATGTTTTATTTTTGAATTATACCAGCAAATATAGTTTCCATTAAAAATTCTCATTTCTTCAATGAGTGTACTTATATAGCACGTACTTCCAAGGGCAGAAGCAAAATGGTTGGAATACAGATAACATTCAGCTGAGCTATCCTGACATTTGACTCCAAACAAATTCAAAATAATGCTTCAAATGAAAATCTGGAGTGGCAGACTCGACAACAGGTAAGAGTGAGACATTTTTCCCAGACCAAGACAACTTAGGAGGTTAGAAAAAGATCTCTGTGGCACAGGGGTTGAGGATAACCAGTGGTAAGAAAGAGATTAAATGGGATACTTGAACTAATACTGGACATAAGACCAGATGCTATTTAGCATCTCTATTGCCTATAACCAATTCTGAGTCACGGTTTAAGGCTGGAGAGGAGCACTTTCAGTGAAGAGAGAAGAAGAGCCCCGAGGGGCAAATGATTGGCAAGCCTATATTGACCTTGGAGTCATAGCTTAGGGGCAGAGGAGTGCTTCTAGTCAAGAGAGAGAAGTAGCAGTATATATGATGATTATAGTTTAAAGTGTGTAGAAATTGTAATAGTATATCACAAAACTATGGTAAGCTTCAGAGTGTTCCAGAAATCCATTTTATTTTCTTCTGTTGGACAGTGCAATTCCTTAGTATTAAATGGACATATTTGAGGATGACTCATAAGCCAGTTGTACTTTCTACACATCTGGTTTTTGCTTGCTGCTTCAATTTCAATTTGCAATGATTTCTAGGCAAAAATAAAGTCATTGGCCTTGATATTTAAATTATAAAAAAAATTAAGTTAGAGGCAAGATGATTAATTATTGTAATGTTAGCAAGGACAAAGAAAAGCTCTTTTGGATTTAAAACTGAGCCAAGATTCTCATGGGATGTCCTTAAAAACATATACTAAGGCAAGTGGTTTGCCAAGAGTAATGTGGTATTAGACCATTGTTTCCTTTCTCTGTCTTTGTCATTCCATGTATGCAGTGGAAAAAATAAGGCAACACAGGAATGTGATTTCCTGTCCATCCTAAACTTGTGTCTTTATTTTTAAAATTCCACAAATGAAGTTATTAGTAAAATAGGTCACTAAAAATAGACTTTCATGTGAATGTGTCTTTAGACTTGTTCTATATATACTTACTCATGCGGAAATTAGGACCAATGGATGGAAGTTACAGTTAATAAATTTTGATTCAATACATGGAGGAATTTTCTACCAGTTAGAATTCTCCTAAATTACAATCTACCACATTGTAAGATAGTCAATTACTCATCACTGGGAGTGTTTCAGCTGAGACTGAATAGCAATGTGTCATGCATGACATAGTAATGAATATTTGATTGAATGAAATATTTGGTTAAATACCTTCAATGGCCTTTCAGTGTTAATATTCTATTTTACGATGTAAGATCTACAAATACATTCATTAATTCAACTTATATTAACTGTAACCTATTATGTGTAAGGCACTTTGTCAACTGCTTCAGAAAAAACTACAAGAAGGAGAGAATGAAAAGTCCATTGAAATTGGTCTCAAAAAATCTGCATCAAATCTAGATTTGCAAACTACTTGTGTTAGTAATATAATAGGAACTTTGTTCTACTGACACCCAGCTTCATATTGTACTATCAGATGGCATTATGTCAATTTGTATTATACTACAGTATGACAATTCATTATCAAGAATGGATTTATTTAAATATTTTTGTACTCTCCTCTATCTCCAATTTGAATATGAGTATTTACTCCACCAATGCAGATCACTACTCTTAAATGTCTTCTCATCACATACACTTCTTATTTAAATTCTTCTATAAGTTTTCCAAAGAACACCTATCCAATATGTTGAGGTCTTGACCTAGACCTCTAAACAGCTTATGTTTTTTTCTCAGACAATACATATGCAATACCTTGCTCCTTCTTTTATAACCAACCTTCTATTCTAATCATACACATATTTAATAATGTCTTCATGACCACTCCTTGCCTGCAAATCATGGGTGGTAATGTGCTGGAGCCTATGTATGTTCACCTTGCCCATATTAATAGCTCTTTAGGTTACCCACAATTTTGATTTCTCAGAGTTGGTGAGGTTCTAATATTCATAACTCTATATTATCACCCCCAAAACTTTGATGTTAAGATGTTTTTGTGTCAGGCAGTAAACCACAATGAATGAAATTGTTACAGAACTTTCCATATATAATCTAATCTTTTCTCTTCATTTTTAGTGTCAGGTCATTTTCCAACTTTCACTCCCATCATTCTTTCATATACATTTATGTTTATTTTTTATAGCACATGAATATAAAATAGATGTATATGCTCATGTATGCACGGGTATGCCTTAGTATGTATGCATGCATATGTGCATATATGGGTATATAAGTACATGCAATATATAATGCACAATATATATACTTACATAACAATACATACATTTCTATAATACACTCATATATGTGTATGTGTACACATACATGTGTGTTTGATGTATGCGTTGAAGTATGCATATTGTATATATTTTAGAAGGAGAACATGGATGGTGGCTGGAAAGCAGGGACTGGCATGAGCTCCCCACCAAGTCCCTCCAAAAACCTATAGAAAATGGCTCTGAACCAATTCTAGAACTGCAGAACCCACAAAGTAGCAGAGGGAAGCAGGGCTCCAGCCCGGGTCAGCCTGGATGGTTGCTGGGTAAAGTCTATCCCACACGGAGCTGGGAG
>CM053626.1:270918074-270948579 GCA_028646595.1 Phalanger gymnotis
ATAGGTTAGGAAGAAGCAAAATATAGTTAGTCTTTCACAACATGAGTGTTGTGGAAGGGTTATATATAATGATGTGCATGTGGCCCATGTTGAATTGCTTGACTTCTTAGGGAGGGTGGGTAGGAAGGGAAGAGGGGAGAGAATTTGGAACTCAAAGTTTTAAAAAATAGATGTTCAAAAACAAAAACAAAAAAGCTTTTTGCATGCAATTAGAAAATAAGATACACAGGCAATGAGGCATAGAAATTAATCTTGCCCTACAAGAAAGAATGGGAAAACGGGATGGGAGGGGAGTGGGGTGACAGAAAGGAGGGCTGACTGGGGAACAGGACAACCAGAATATATGCCATCTTGGAGTAGGGGGGAAGGTAGAAATGGGGAGAAAATTTGTAATTCAAACTCCTGTGAAAATCAATGCTGAAAACTAAATATATTAAATAATAAAAAACAAATTTAAAAAAACAACTGACACATGAAACTCCCCCCCTCATGCTGGAAGCAGAGCCCAACTTGAACATAAACTTAAAAATCAAGAAATATGTTTTCCCAGCAGTTTTGGTGAAGTAGTAAGTTCTTATCCCAAAAGCTGGACTCTTTGGGTTTATCAAAGAGTAGATTACTTTAGTCATTGACTAATGTATCTTGTATACCTAACCACTGATCCACCACTCTATTTTTTTAGCCAGTATCAAGTAGTTTGATGACTGCTGCTTTATGTCATAGTATAATAATATAATAATGATATAGTTAGGCCACCTTCCCTAGCATTTCTTTTCTTTTCCATTTACATAACAGTTTATTAGTCATTAGTTACAGTAACCTTTAGTAGAATCATGTCCTTCTAAACACAAAACAATGTATCCCAGGGCATAGACAGGTCTAGTTCCTTGGTTAGCTGTTAAAGTCAGACTCATTTCAGTAAGGATTTATTAAGTGCTATTTATGTGACAATCATTGTCCAAGGCACTGATGACATGAAGAGAAGAATAAGATAGTACTTGTTTCAAGGAGGTTGCATTCAACAAGGGAAAACAACATGTTGCTATAATGTTTCAGTTAGGTCCCACTTTGTGACCTCATTCTGGGGTTCTTATTCGCAAAGATACTGGACTGGTTTGTCATTTCCTTCAGCTCATTTTACTTTTTTAATTATTATTTATTTATTTAATACTTTTAGTTTTCAGCATTGATTTTCATAAGACTTTGAATTACAAATTTTCTCCCCACTTCTACCCTCTTCCCCACTCCAAGATAGCATATATTCTGATTTCCCCATTCCCCAGTCAGCCCTCCCTTCTGTCATCCCATTCCTCCCATCACTTTTTCCCTTATTCTTGTAGGGCAAGATAGTTTTCTATGCCCCATTGCCTGTATATCTCATTTCCTAGTTGCATGCAAAAACTTGTTTGTAAACATCTGCTTTTAAAACTTTGAGTTCCAAATTCTCTCCCCTCTTGCCTCCCCACCCCCTCTCCCTAAGAAGACAAGCAATTCAACATAGGCCACATGTGTATCATTATGCAAAACCTTTCCACAATATTCGTGTTGTGAATGACTAACAATATTTTGCTTCTTCATATCCTATCCCTCTTTATTCAGTTTTCTCCCTTGACCCTGTCCCTTTTTGAAAGTGTTTGCTTTTGATTACCTCCTCCTCCATCTGCCTTCCCTTCTATTGCACCCCCTTTTTAACTCCTTCCTCCTTTCCTGAGGGGTAAGATACCAATTGAGGGTGTATGTTATTCCCTCCTCAGGTCAAATCCTATGAGAGCAAGATTCACTCATTCCCCATCTTCCCTTCCTACAGAACTTTTTTCTTGCCACTTTGATGCGAGATAATTTACCCCATTCTGTCTCTCCCTTTCTCTCTCTCTCAATATATTCCTCTCTCATCCCTTAATTTGATTTTATTTTTTTAGATATCATCCCTTCATATTCAACTCACCATCTGCTCTCTCTCTCTCTTCATATATATATATATATATATATATATGTATATATATATACATACACACACACATATATACATATGTGTATGTATGTATGTGTATGTATATATACATATACATGCACATACATATATATATATACATACACATACATATATATATACATACACACACACATATATATATATATATTCCCTTCAGCTACCCTTATAGTGAGGTCTCATGAAGTATACACATCATCTTTCCACATAGGAATGTAAACAAAACATTTCAACTTTAGTAAGTACCTTATGATTTCTCTTTCTTGTTTACCTTTTCATGTTTCTCTTGATTCTTGTGTTTGAAAGTCAAATTTTCTATTCAGCTCTGGTCTTTTCACTGAGAAAGTTGAAAGTCCTTTATTTTGTTGAAAATACATATTTTGCCTTGGAGCATGACACTCAGTTTTTCTGGGTAGGTGATTCTTGAATTTAATCCTAGCTCCATTGACCTCCAGAAAATAATATTCTAAGCCCTACAATCCTGTAATATAGAAGCTGCTGATCTTGTGTTATTCTGATTTTGTTTCCACAATACTCTAATTGTTTCCTTCTGGCTGCTTACAGTATTTTCTCTTTGATCTGGGAGCTCTGGAATTCAGTGACAAAATTCCTAGGAGTTTTCTTTTTGCAATCTTTTTCAGGAGGTGATCTGTGGATTCTTTCCATTTCTACTTTACCCTCTGGCTCTAGAATATCAGGACAGTTCTCCTTGATAATTTCTCAAAAGATGATATCTGGGTTCTTTTTCTGATCATTGCTTTCTAGTAGTCCAATACTTTTTAAATTATCTCTCTTGGATAGATTTTCCAGGTCAGCAGTTTTTCCAAGGATATATTTCACATTGTCTTCCATTTTTTCATTCCTTTGGTTCTGTTTGATAATATCTTGATTTCTCATCAAGTCACTAGCCTCCACTTGCTCCAATCTAATTTTTAAGGTAGTATTTTCTTCAGCGATCTTTTGGACCTCCTTTTCCATTTGGCTAATTCTGCCTTTCAAAGTATTCTTCTCCTCATTGGCTTTTTGGAGCTCCTTTGCCATTTGAGTTTGTCTATTTTTTAAGGTGTTGTTTTCTTCAGTATATTTTTCAGTATTTTTCTGGGTCTCCTTTAGCAAGTCGTTGACTTGTTTTTCATGGTTTTCTCGAATCACTCTCATTTCTCTTCCTGGTTTTTCCTCTACCTCTCTAACTTGCTTTTCCAAACTCTTTTTGAGCTTCTCCATGGCCTGAGACCTCTTCATGTTTTTCTTAGAGGCTTTTGATGTAGGCTTTTTGGCTTTTTTGACTTCTTCTTGCTCTGTGTTTTGATCTTCTCTGTCACCAAAGAAAGATTCCAAAGTCTGAGTCTGAATATGGGTCTGTTTTCTCTCCCTGGCCATGTTCTCAGCCAACTATTTGACCCTTGAGTTTTTTGTAGGGGTATGACTGCTTGCAGAGTATAGAGTACTTTGTCCCAAGCTTGAGGGGCTGTGCTGTTGTTTTCAAAGCTATTTCTACACAGCAAGCTCTTCTGCCACACCAGCCCTTTTCCTGCCCCAAGAATCGCCAACCCTGACTGCGACTCAGATCTTAAGCAGGCTCTGCACTCCTGCTCTGATCCGTCACTTAATTCCTCCCACCAGGTGGGTCTGGGGCTCAACCTCGAATTCCTTTCACTCTGTCCCCCCAGCTTTTCCCACTATCCTTCTCTGTTGTCTATGGTGTTTGTGGGTTGAGAAGTCTGGTAAATGCCACAGCTCAGTGATTCAGGGTGCTAGGGCCTGTTCTGCCTGGCTTCCAGTGTTTTTGGTCTGGGCATGCCCCACGCTGGGCTCTGCTCTGCTCCACTCCCAGCTCTGTGTGATAGACCCTACCCAGCGACCATCCAGGCTATCTTGGGCGGGAGCCCTGCTTCCCTCCACTATTCCATGGGTTCTGCAGTTCTAGAATTTGTTCAGAGCCATTTTATTGGTGTTTGGAAGGTCCTGGGGGAGAGTCCTGGTCAGGTCCCTGCTTTCCAGCCACCCCATTGGCTCAGCCCCCTCCCCCAAGCATTTCTTTTCATTAATTCCCTTGACATGAATTTTTTGTTCTTCCAGATGAATTTTGTTATTTTATCTAGCTCTATAAAATTATTTTTGGTAGTTTGATTGGTATGGCAGTAAATATGTAAATTAATTTAAGCAAAATTGTCATTTTAATTATATTACCTTGGCCTAACCATAAGCAACTGATTTTTTTTTTCCATTTATTTAAATCCAACTTTATTTGTGTGAAAAAGTATTTTGTAATTGTGTTCACATAGGCCCTAGGTTTGTCTTTGCAGGTGGATTCCCAAATATTTTATAGTGTCTACAGCAACTTTATATGGAATTTCTCTTTCTATGTCTTGCTGTTGGGCTTTGTTAGTAATATATAAGAAAATTGGACATAGACCAATATCTTACACTGTTTACCAAAATAAAGTCAAAATGGGTTCATGATTTAGATATAAAGGCTGATGCTATAAGCATTTTGGGACATCGAGGAATAGTTCACCTGTCAGATTTATAAAGAAGAGAAGAAATTATGACCAAACAAGAAATAGAAAGCGTTATGAAATACAAAATGGATAATTTTGATCTATCATAACATAGCTTTTTGGACAAATAAAGCCAATGCAACAAAGATTAGGAGGGAAGCAGAAAATTGGGTAAAAAATTTTACAATCAGTGTCTCTGATAAAGGCTTCATTTCTAAAATATAGAGGGAACTGATTCAAATTTTTAGGAATACAAATCCCCAATTTAGAAATGGTCAAAGCATATAAATGGACCAGTTTTCAGAGGAAGAAATTAAATATATCTATGGTCATATGAAAAAATGCTCAAAATTGCTATTGATTAGAGGAATGAAATCAAAACAACTCCTAGGTACCATATTTCTCTTATCAGATTGGCTAACATGACAAAACAAGAAAATTGTAAATGCTAGAGATGTGGGGAAATAGGAACACTGTAACGTTGTTGGTGGAGTTGTGAACTGATCCAGCCATTCTGAAGAGCAATTTGGAACTATGCCCAAAGAGCTGTGTACATACCCTTTTACCCAGAAATACCACTTCTGAGTTTGTATCCCAAAGATATCATACAAGTGAAAAAAGGACCCATATATAGAAAAATGTTTATAGCATCTCTTTTTGTGGTGGCAAAGAATTGGAAATCAAGGGGATGCCCATCAATTGGGGAATTGCTAAACAAGTTGTGGTATATGAATATAATGGAATGCTATTTTGCTATAAGAAACAAGGAGCAGACAGACTTCCTAATAACCTGGAAAGACTTACATGATTTGTTGCGGAATGAAGGGAGCAGAACAAAGAAACCATTATATACAATTACAAACACATGTATCTGCAAGGACTAACTTTGAGAGACTTGGCTCTTTTCAGCAATGCAAGGTTCTAAGACAGCCCCAAAAGGCTCATGATGGAAAAACCTATGCACATCTAGAGAGGGAATTATGGAGTCTGAAAGCAGATTGAAACAAACTATTTGCTGTCTCTATTTTTTTCTTTGTTTAGTTTTGTTTCTTCTTTCCCATGGTTCATTCCATTGGTTATAATTCTTCTTTATAACTTGACTATTGTGAAAATAAGTTTAATGTGAAGGTATATGTAGAACCTATATAGGATTACATGCTCTCTTGGGGGAGGGGGCAAGGAGAGGGACAAAATTCAGAGCTAAAAACTTGTGGAACTGAGCATTGTAAACTAAAAATAAAAAATAAATTGGCTGAAAAATGAGAAAACAAAAAGGGAACCTGAACATATAACATTACTGTGATGACTGAGAAAGTTCAAATACAAACTCAGAAGAAAATAATGTCAAAATGACTAAATTCAAAACCTCGAAAAATTTGAATTGGTCTCAGGGCAAAAAAAAATTCCTGGAAGAGATCAAAAAAGATTTTTAAAATAAAATAAGAGATGTAGAGAAAATTTGGAGAAAAGAAATGAGAGAGATGCAAAAAAATCATAAAAATAGCCAGTAGCTTAGTAAAAGAGGGATAAAATATGCTGAGGAAAATAACATCTTAAAAACAGACTAGGACAAATGACAAGAAAGAGGCATAAAAATCCACTTAAGAAAAGAACTCCTTAAAAAGTAGAAGTAGCCAAATTGGAAATGGAGACAAAAAAACTCACTGAAGAAAATAGTTACTCAAAAATCATAATTGGGCAACTGGAAGCTAATGCCAAAGTGAAACATCAAGAAACACTGAAACAAAAGCAAAAGAATGAAAAATTAGAAGAAAATGTCCTATCAGTAAAACAATTGACCTTGAAAATATATCCAGGAGAGGTTATTTGAGAATTTTTTGAATTACCCAAAAGCGATGACCAACAAAAAGCATATAATCATATCTTAAGAAATGATCAAGGATAACTGCCTGTCTGTCTAGATCCAGAGAGTAAAATAGGAATTGAAAGAATCTACCACTCACTTCCTGAAAGAGATCCCCAAAAGGAAAACTCCCAGGAATATTAAAGCTAAATTCCAGAGCTCTCAAATCAGTGAAAAAATATTGCAGCAGCCAGATAGAAAAAAAATCAGATATTGTGGAGTCACAGGATGTCACAAGATTTAGCAACTTCTACATTAAAGAATCAGAGGGCTTGGAATATGATATTTCGAAGGGCAAAAAGCTAGGATTACAATCAAGAATCACCTACCAAGCAAAACTAAGCATAATCCTTCAGGGGGAAATGAATGGATATTTAATGAAATAAATGTATTTGAAACATTCCTAATGAAAAGACCAGAGCTGAATAGAAAATTTGATTTTCAGATATGAGACCCAAGAGAAGCATAAAAAGATAAAGAGGAAAGAGACATTAAAAAGTTTCAATAAGGTTATTGGATGGAGATGTATTTATACATTTTGTTCATAATTATTAGGGCAGTTAGGAATATACATGGACAGAGGGCACAGGTGTGAGTTTACTGCAACAGGATTACATTAAAAAAGAGAGCAAATTTTAGAAGTGAGAGAGAGGGATGCACTAGGAGAAGGGGGAAGGAAGAGTTAGAATGAGTTAAATTATCTCACATAGAAGTGAGAAAGAGCTTTTACAATGGAGGTAAAGGTCAGGGTCAGGGGCATGGTAGACAATGTTTTAATGTTACTCTAATCTGAATCAGTTCAAATATGAAATAACATACACATTCAGTTATATAAAGAAATCTATCTTGCCCTACAGGAAAGTAGAATGGAGAGGAGAATAACAGAAAGCTGGGAGCTGATAGAAAGGAGTATGGGTAGTTGGAGGCACTGGATAGAAGCAAAACACTTTTGAAGAGAGGCAGGGTAACAGGAGAGAAAAAGAAAGATAAATGGGGAAAGGTAGGATGGGTCATTTCCCAATTGATAAATGACCAAAAGATATGAACAATTAATTTTCAGATCAAGAAATCAAAGCTATCAATACTCACATAAAATGCTTCAAATTACTATTGATTAGAGAAACGCAAATTTAAAAAGTTTGATGGACCACTTCACACTTCTCAGAATGGCTTATGTGAAAGAAAAAGGAAATGATGGATATGTGAGGGAATGTGGTAAAATTGAGACATTAATGCACTATTGGTAGAATTGTGACTGCTTCAACCAATCTGGAGAGCAATTTGGCATAATAAGATCAATATTGTATGATTATCAACTGTGAATGACTTAACTATTTTTAGCAATAATATGATCCAAGATAATTCTGAAGGACTTATGATAAAAATGCTATCCATCTCCAGAAAAAGAAGTGATGGAGTCTCAATGTAGATGCAAGCATACTTTTTTTCTTTATTTTTCTTGGAGTTTTTTTGGTTGCTTTTTTTTCTTTACTCTTAGTTTTATTCACAAGATGACTAATACGGAAACACATTTTGGATGATTGCATATGAATAACATCTTTCAAATTGCTTGCTTTCTCAATGAGAGGGGATGAAAGTGAAGGAGGGAGGGAATTTCAAATTCGAATAAAAAGAATGTTAGTTATTCTCTTTTTATGTGACTGGAAAAATATTTAAAATAAGAACAAACAAAAAAAGAAAGAACCAGGACTTATGTAAGAGGATTATTACATAGAATTATCACAACTTCAATACTTTTTTGATTTACTACAGAATATAGTCTCTAGTAATTCCTAGATATCTTTAGCATTGTGAAATATTTAAGTAAAACTTAAAGATTCTTCTTCATGTGAAAAAAAATTATATTCAAGCAAAGAAATAGTTAACATTTTCTAGATGCCTTCTTTTTTTTGCTCAATTCAGGAAAATCGCCATCTAAGCTTTACTTCATTTTTGACTATCAGGCCTTCAGCTCTTCCTTGACAAATTCATTATTCAAAGATATTTTTTTCCAGTCAGGCTGAGATGGAGACACTTCTGGAAGAACCATCACAATGGCTGCCCAAGGAGAACCCCAAGTGCAGTTCAAACTTCTATTAGTTGGTGATGTTGGTGCTGGAAAAAACACATTTGTAAAATGTCATTTTACTGGTGAATTTGAGAAGTATGTGTTCACCCTTGGTGTTGAGCTCCATCTTCTCATGTTCCATACTAACAGAGGTCCCATTAAATTCAACATATGAGATATAGCTGGCCAAGAGAAATTTGGTGGTCTGAGAGATATTTTTTTACATCCAAGCTGAGTGTGCCATTATCATATTTGATGTAACATCAGGAGTTACTTACAAGAATGTACCTAACTGGAATAGAGATCTAGTACAAGTATGTGAAAATATCTGTATAGTGTTGTGTGACAACAAAGTATATATTAAGGACAGAAAAATCAAGGTGAAATCAATTGTCTTCCATAGGAGGAAGAATCTCCGGTACTATGACATCTCAGCCAAAAGTAACTACAACTTTGAGAAGCTCTTCCTTTGGCTTGCTAGAAAGCATTTTGGAGACCTTAATTTGGAGTTTGTGGCCATGCCTGCTCTTGCACCTTCAGAGTTTGTCGTGGACCCAGCACTGGCAGCATAGCATGAGCAGGACTCACAGATCATTCAGACAACTTCACTCCTTGATGAAGATGATGACTTGTAAGGGAATGAAGCTAGTACTCAGCATGAGAGGTCTAGTGTGTAGGCGACTGTTCTGTGATGTTAGTGGTATAGCATGTTTGTCACTTCATTATATAGCTGAACAGAACATGTGTTTAATTTTAGGATGCTAAAGGAGATGAATGGGCTTTGGAGTGAACATGGAAGTTTAAAAATGTATAATTCATATTTTGGACCTGAATATTTAGCTGTTTTGGACCGTAATTACATTCCCTTGAGTTTCAAACATAAGACTGCTGCAGTCCCATCACAATATTCAGTGGTGAATCTTGGTTGTTACTGTCATTCCCATTCCTTTTTTGTTTAGATCATAATAAAGTTGTATTCCAGATATCTAAAAAAAAAGGTATTTCTTCTCCAGTTCTGGAAAAATTCTATGGAATTCATGAACAATGATCAAATAAATTCTGTCATTTTTCCTGGATGGAGTGCATCAATTTAAACTTGTAAGGCCTTATATATTTTGTTGTTGTTGTTATTCAGTTGTTTCAGTTGTTTCCAATTCTTTGTTGATCCCATTTAGGGTTTTCTTGGCAAAGATAGTGGAGTAGTTGTCATTCCCCTCTTTACCTTATTTTGCAGATAAGATGCTGAGGCAAATGGGGTTAAGCGATTTGCTGGTGGTCACATGGCTAGTAAGTGCCTAACTCCAGGCCCAGCACTCTATCCACTGTGCCACCTAGATGCTCTTAGGGCCCTAAGGTTTAGGATATTACTTAACTACTCTGTTAACTTTCTGGATCAAAGTTCTCTTCTCTGGCTACCACTTCCATTTCTGAATTTCATTACTCCCTTTGAGAATGTAAAATTGAATCTCTTTGCAGAAAGGGGCTGTCTTTCCCTTTTTCAAAAATTTGTATACCCAAGAATTAATGTAGTGCTTGGCATATAGTAATTACTGCACTTATCATTTTTCCCATTCATTTGTTCATTCCTTCTTTCCTCTGTAGGAAGGATATATTAATAAGGGGAAGAATTCTTCCCTATGGACACTTAATTTATCTTTACCTCTTTTGTGCTACATCTACAGTATCTGATCTTTGAGAATATCAATATTAAACATTTCAAACTTTTGAAAATATGTGTATGTGTCTGTGTACATATATATCTAATATATGTATTTGTATGTCCTCATATAACTATTACATATATATGTATATATATGTACATATATATATATATATAGGTGGATGCATAGGTTTATTCATATAAATATGCATATGTGGGATATAAAGAGCTTTATTAGGTGTTTACCTATTATAGGCCAGGCAATGTGCTAAGCTTTTTACCAAAATTATCTCATTTGATCATCATGTGAGTTAGGGACTATCATTACACCCATCTTAAAGATGAAGAAACTTAAGAAGACCAAGGTTAAGTTACGTTCTTAGGGGCACATACTGAGTAAGAATTTGAGGCAGAATTTGGACTCAGATGTTCCTAACTCCATATCCAGCACTCTATCCACTGTGCTAGTTATCTGTCTGTATATCCACATAGACACAGACTCATATACAGATACAAATAGATACATATATACAGTCAGATACAGATACAAATAAAGATATATCATAGATTGAAAACTGAAAGGGGGTTTAAAAGTTCATTCCAACTATCTCATTTATCACTGAAAAAGCCTTGGTTCAAAATGTTTAGATACTTTGCCCCAAAACACACAGCTGTCTTTTTAAATTTTTATTAAATTTAGGTTTAAATTACTGGATGAAACAAGCATTTCCATAACATAGTAAAATTAAAAAGAAAAGATTGCATATGAAATTGCACATCTACTATGTACAACTTGCCCTTCTATTTAAATATATGATAAATTTATCATGTAAATTCATTTTTTCTCCTTTTCTTCTCTCTCACACCCTAGAGATGGCTACCATTAGACACAAGTATATTGGTATGTATGTATCTCTGTGTATGTGTGTGTGTGTATAAGTGTGTGTGTGTGTGTGTGTAAAATCATTCTATATATACTTCCACTTATCAGTTCCCCGCCCCACCTCTCGATGCAGTTACCATCTTCCTTAATATGTCCTTTGTAGTTAATTTGGGTATTTACAGTAGTCAAAACGACTTATTCACCTAAAGTCATTCTAAAAACAATATTGTTGTTACTGTATACAATGTTCTCCCGGTTCTGTTCTTTTCGTTCTTCATTGTTTCACAACTGATCTTACTGGGAAGGCTTCTAGCTTGTCTCCATTGAAATAATGCTTGCTGATAGTTTAAAATATTCAAGTTTTTCAGTTTTCAAGTGTCTGAGACAGAATTCAAAACCAGATATTCATAAATTCAAGTTCAGAGCTCCAAGACACCACACTATCATAGTGTGGGCATATATTCCTGCACATGCATGTCAATATGTAAAAAGTCAATACTGTTAGTAATATAGTGAAATATTATTAATATAACATAGTATGTTAATATATTTCCTGTGTGTTCATATACATACACTTTCAAATTTAAAAGAATGGATACTTTAAGTAAATTGACATAAAATTCAATAGTAACATGATTTTCCTTCAGTGCTTGCATTTTTCAATAGTCTTTTCTTGTTAGATCTGAAAATGTTTTTAGTTAACTTTAAAAAATCATATACAAATACATTTTATGCAACAAATTTCATCATTAAAGAAAGAAAAGTAACCCTAAAACTCATTACTAAAAATCTTGAGTTGTAGTAAGGAATGAAAAGTCATCTTCTGAAAAAGAAATCAAAAGTTTAGCTTTCCATCAGAAGGAGAATGCCATCTTGTGCAAACGTTTCTCAGATTTTTTTTAAATATAATTTTATTATCTTGAAAACTTTTCTTTTTATATGATAGAAAAAAATATGTCAGAATAAAGACAAAATACTTTGAAACAAAGTATTAGTAGTAAAAAGCAGGGAATAGTATAAAAAAATTTATGTTACAAGTATATTTATAGTGACAGTACATAGACTGCCATCAAAGTAAAATCCATTGGGATTACAACAGCTGACAGTTTTTGCATAAAGACCTAGCAAGCATGATGGCTTGTGTCATATACTTTTATAAATGATTAGAGACATTTCTTTGTATTTTGATTCATATGATCTTATCACTTCCTTTACCATTGTTTAATATTTTTAAATTATTTGTATTTCTCTATTTAGTTTATTGAAGCAGGTAATACTAACATTGAATAAATTTGAATTTATGTAAATATATTTTTTTCTAAATTAGATTTTTTCTTCATTGAGAACTTATGATTTGGTAATTCATATTTTTTCTTATACTATAATCCTTTCATTTTGGACTACAAATATAAAATGAAAACATGAGTATAGATGCAATCAACATAGAGAAAAGAAATATTTTGAAGTGATTATTATGATGAAAAGTGGTAAGAATGCCAACTATTGACAACAATCAATTAGTGAGCATATACTAAGTATTTTCTTTGTGCCATATACTATGCTAAGCACTGAGGATGCAATAAGAAAGTAAACCAAAAATAAATAAAAATCAATCATTTAACCAATCAAATAATTAAATATAAGCACAAAATTTTAACCATATTTCTTATCTGAAGGAGCTTACATTGCAATGAGAAATAAAATATAACTAAATAGCCATAACCAAAAAAGAAACAAAATAACCTTAAAGGGGGATGCCTTAGCAGTTGAAAGGTTGGATGTGGAGACATTGCAGGAAAGGTCTCTTGTGGAAGGTGGTGTTTGAACTGAGTTGTGAAGTCAGGGATTCTCTGAGGCCATAGTGAGTAGGAAGAGGCTTCTAGGCCTGAGAGTAGTAAATGAAAAAAGGAAAATAGGATATCTAGTGTCATGTGTAAAGAATAAGAAATAGCCAAGTAAAATTAGACCATATAATATTCACAGGGGAGTAATATGAAGGAAAACTTGAAATATGGTAAGTAGACAGACTCTGAAGTTACATATACATATATATATGTGTATATATATATACACATATATATATGACATAAACAGATTTTAAACTACAGACATCAATAAAAATGAAAGCATCATTATTTATTTACATCTCTCAGCAAGATGTAATGTCAAGTAAAGTGGGACTTTTTGTTGCCTTTTTTTGGCGTGCTTCTCAGAACTAAGGCAATCAAGTGCCTTTGAGTCTTGCTTTTGTTTCAATCAAGAGTCATTGATTGAACTGGGAGTCTTTGATGACTGGCTTAAGTCACAGGAAGGCCTAGGTCACCTGGTTTGAGTCCCATGGTTGTGATGCCCTCTGAACTTGAAGAAGTGTGTATATACTCTGAGGTTAGCATTTTGCTTGGAGCTCAATCATTAGAAGGGTTGCTATTAGATTTGACCAGACAACACTCTGGATAACAATTAAGGAGACCCCTGGCTTTGAAAAACCCATATGTTTGTGCTTCTCTCTCTGGTAACTATATATGTAATGTCTTAGAAAGACAGCTAGAAGCCTGTCTGCCTATTTGAGTTATTTTGCTCTGTTTATATAATTTCTAATTGTAATTTCTAATTACCTTTTCTCTGAATTTCAGGGTGCTGACTTATTTCCTCTGAACTAAGTGAATGATATATGTATGTTTAATTAAAGTGAGATTGTAAACCTATTAAAGTTGCTTTCCTTAGAAAAGCATATCAAAGAACTTCTGCTAACAGCCCTCCTGTGTGCTGGTGCTATCGGTCTTACACAGCCACAGTAAAGCCAAGTAACTTTTTTTGTTACACAAGAATACTCACAAAATTCTCCTACACATTTTGTGAGCAAACATTTTCACTTCATTCTTGTTTTAAATAAAAATCTAGAAATAAACAGTGTATATTTAGATTAAAAGATATGTTTTTCCTGGTGTTGAGCCAAACATTTTAAGCCTTTGTTCTGATTTTTAAAAAGTCCTGAACAAAATTAAGCTTATATATGATTATTATGTTATGTTGAACATCCTCCAAATTATAACTTATTTCCTTAAATGTCATTTATGAGGCAAAAAATTTATAAAATATAATCTGATATGACTTAGGACATAATAGCAAGTATACAATGTTTTGCTTAATTACATATAATTCTTACAAGATATCCCATCTAAAATATTTATAATTATTTTATAATTTGAGTTTTATAATTTCATGTTTAGAAGATTATAAGTATAGAAAGAATAAACTTTCATAATTTATAAATACAATTATATAATAATTTAAACTTTGATTTTGGGGAAAATTTTATCATTGTATTTATTGCAAGCACTTAAAGAACAAATCTAAAATGATATTATGATTAGTGTATTAAAGTGCCCTTGGAATTAACAACACTTTTTTGTTGTTGAAAGGTTTTAGGGAACCAAGAAGTATTGGGATCCACTACTCTAGCATCTTCTTCAAAAGAACACATGCATCTTATCTAAACTATACTTAATGGGCCAAGAGGCCCACAGTCAGATAGTTAATTCCCAGAGGAGTAAAGTGATGGCTAAGGACACACAGCTTGCAAGAAGATGGAATAAACAACATTCCTGTGTTCTCTGACTTTATAGTAGAGTACACTTCTCACTTAATCCCAGGTACAGTGTAACCATGGCTAGTAGTCCCAAGAAGGATCTGAAGCATGTAGGAGATCCAAAGCTCTGGATGCTGGATTAACTCATCCCATTCCATTAAGAGATTTTTCTCCAAGAAAATGCACAGGTACCCATAAGCTGAAGAATGTCCCCCACCTATCATATTCTTTAGAAACAGGATCAAGTATACATGACTGGAGATGAACTAAAGATCTGCATGCAGTGATTCTTCAAAGTAGATGGCAAAGTCTGTAACATTACATATTCTGTGGGCTTTATGGATATCATTTGCACTAAGAAGACAATGAACATTTCCATTTGGTTTATGACACAAAAAGATGCTTTGCTATTCACCATATCATGGCTGGGAAGGCAAAGTATAAATTATGCAAAATGAAAAAAATCATTTGTGGTGCAAAATGCATCCCCCATCTGATGACCAATGATGCTCATCCTATCTGTTACTCGGATCCTCTCATCAAAGTGAATAACACCATTCAAATTTATTTAGCTTCTGGTAAGACCACTGACTGCATAAAGTTCAATACTGGTTATCTATATATTATAACTAGAGGAGGTAACTCAGGTTGAATTAAGATAACAAACAGGGAGAAAAATCTTGGCTATTTTGATATCATCAGTAGTCCCTGAAAAAGATACCGACAGTAATAGTTCTGTTGCTAGGCTTTCAAACTTTTTTTGTTATTAGAAAAGGTAATAAACCTTGGATTTCTCTTTCCTGAGGAGAGGGTATCTACCTCACAACTGTTGAAGAGACAAGAGACTGGTAGCTAAAAAGAGCAGTAGCTAAATTTTGGGGATAAGAATTATAGGGTTTTGATGTAATTAAGATGTTACAATACAATTTTTAGAAAAAAAGTGATCACAAAAGCAAAATACACAAATAAAACAATAAAAACTTAATCTCATGAAATGAAACTCGATAAGACAGAAATACATTTCTCTTCTTTCCTTGGATTAGGGTTCTATGGATAAGAATGTCATGTAAACTATTATAAGATATAGCTGTATTGTTTTTGTTTATTTTTTTTTCTTTGACACAAGGAAAAGCCTGCTGGTTGAAAGATGGGGAGAGGTGACAAACCAAAATGGCTGATGTAAAAACAAAAACATCGATAAAACTTCAAGGAAAAAAATTAAAATGTACTATATGGACAATTTAGATATACTAGAAATGGGATAGGCATTCATTGGTTCCACCACAAAAGAAATGCCTGCAACTTAACAAACTCATGGCTTTGACAAATTCTTTAAAAATGAACAACAGCTTATTGTATCTTACAGGAAGCAGAGACTATTCTGTGGGAAAGATGAAATATTAATTGACTTTTATTATGTATCATTACTGCCTAGAAACTTAAGGGAAAAACATTTTTCTCTCAAGCAAAAAAGAAATGATCCTATCAGATGTAGTCTTCCTTTCTTCCAGAAGCAGGACAGTAGCAAGAATGGCCATGAACAATAACTTGGAGGCAAGAGGGTAGAACACAAGAAGCAACCCAGATGAACTTTCCCAACATTCACCTCCAAACAACTTTGAAATGATGCCTCAAATCAAATTTTGAAGAAGTAGAAACAATGAAAGATCAGGGTGAGAAATTTTCCAGGCTATAATGACATAGAACATCAGCAGTAAAAGTCTGAGACAATCGACTGGGCACTGACCCACAGTATGGCAGCAGCATTTAGCGATTACCCTTGGAGGCATCAAAAAACAGGAGCAACAGCAGCTTTGGGGGCACTTAACCTCAGACAGTAATGGGGTTAGAAAACTGATTGTGAAACTCTTTTGCACATAAGTTTCTGGGCTGTAATTTCAGGGCAAGAAAGGAGGGCTTGTGGTCAGTCACAAGGGATCAGAGGCATGGTCTCACTTCATTTATAGTTTCAGGAGATTAGGGTACTTCGTCACAGTTCCAGGGTCAAGAGGAACACTAGTGCTTCTGGTACCAGGAAGCTGGGACTCTTTTTGTCTAAATACAGAGTTCAGACCAGGAGACTAGAGACCATATGGCTCCTCAGATCAGATCACCTTGGAAGCATTGAAAACTTGCAGACCCCAGAACTAAGTCTTAAAACAGTAGCATGAAAAAGGCTGACATATGGGACAGTACCTTCCCACCCAGAGGTGGGCAGAGTTTAGCATAAAATTCAAAGTCAAGAAATAAACTGAAACAATGAGAAAATGGGAGCAACAGAACTTGATCATAGGAAGCTACCACTGTGGCAGGGAAGATCAAGACAAACTCAGGAGAAGACAATGACATGAAAACAGGTATGTCCAAGGCCACAAAGAAAAAAAAATGTTAATTGGACACAAGCCCAACAAGAATTTTGAAAGAATTAAAGAAAGGGATGAGTAGTGGAGGAAAAATTGGAAAGAGAAATGGGAGTGACACAAGAAAATTATCAAAAGAGAGTTAATAGCTTGGTAAATGAAGCCCCACAATACTTATGAAAAAACCTTAAAAATAGAATTGTGCTAATGGTAAGAAGCACAAAAATTCACTGAAGGTAACTTATTAAAAAGCAGAATTGGCCAAAAGGAAAAAGAGTTACAAAAGCTCACTGAAGAAAATAATTCCTTAAAAATTATAATTGGGCAACTGGAAGCTAATAACTCAATGAGACATCAGGATACAATAAAAACAAAATTAAAAGGATGAGAAGAAGAAGAAAATGTGAAATATCTCACTGGAAAAACAACTGACCTGGAAAGTAGATCCAACAGAGAGAATTTTAGAGTTATTATAGTACATGAAAGTCAAGATAAAAAAAGTCAAGACATCATATTTCAAGAAATATTATATATATATACACATATATACATATATGCATATATACACTGTCCTTATATCCTAGAACCCAAAGATAAAATAAAAATTTATTGAAACCAATGATTGCCTCTTAAAAGAGATCATAAGATGAAAATTCATGGGAATATTATAGCCAAATTCCAGTTTCCACATCAAGGAGAATATACTTCAAGCAGCCCGTAAAAGAAATTCAAATACCAAGGAGCCACAATCAGGATCGTACAACATTTAGCAACTATCATGTTAAAGATGCAGAGGGCTTTCAAAGATATTCCAGAAGACAAAGGAGTGAAGATTACAAACAAGAATAATCTCTTTAGCAAAACTGAGTATAACCCTTCTGATGGAAATGTGCATTTAATGAAATAAAGGACCTTCAAGCATTCCCAATGGAAAGACTAGAAATGAACAGTAGATTTGACATGCAAAAACAAGACTCAAAAGAAGAATAGAAAAGTAAAAATGAAAGTGAAATCATTAATATGTTTCAACGGTTCACAATCCTATATGAGAAGATGGAACTCGTAACTTCTAGAAACTTTTTTTTTCTTTATTAGGGGTCTACATAGAAAAAGAGCACAAGTATGACATGATTATGTTGGAATAAACATAACAACAACAAAATAAAAGAGTGAGAAAGAGGGATACACTTGGTAAAAAGGGAAAGGGGAAGGTAGAATTGGGAAAATTTCTCAAAAGAGTCATGCCAAGAAGATTTTTTAAAGTGGAAGGGAAAATTGGTGGGGTGCTGTCTGGCACTGCTGAACCTCACTCTCATCAGAATTGGTTGATGGGGAAAGAAAAAATATACATACACATTTGTGAATACAAATCTATCAGACTTAATAGGGAAATAAGGGATATGGGTAGATGACAAAAGAGAGGGTAACATTAAGGGAGGCAGTGGTCAGTAGCAATGCAGACCTTAGAGGAAGGACAGTATAAAAAAGAGGGAGAAGTATAAACATAAGAGCATAAATTAGAAAGGAATACACTGTAATCATAATTATGAATGTGAATTGGATGAGCTTACCCATAAAAGAGAAACAGAAAGAAACTAGAATCTGACGATATGTTGTTTGCAAGAGACACGCTTGAAACAGAAAGACACATGCAGAGTTAGAACAAAGGTTGGAACAGAACCTTATTAGGGTTCAAGTGAACTAAAAAAGGAGGGGGTGATAATTATGACCTCAGACAAAGCAAAAGCAAAAATAGACCCAATTAAAGAACGTAATCATGAAACTAGTTTTATTAAAAAAAATACCATAGACAATGAAATAATAGCAAAAAAAAATTAACAGCATGGTTCTCTGATAAATGTCTCATTTCTTAAATATATAAAGAATTGAGTCAAATTTATAAAAAGTGTGACTCCTCAATTGATAAATGCTCAAAGGAAATGAACAGGTATCTTTCAGAAGAAGAAATTAAAGGTATCTAAAGTTATACAAAATATTCTATATCACTATCAAAAATGAAAAATAAAACAATTTTGGGGTACCACCTCACATATATCAGAAATGGCAAATGCTGGAGGGATTGAGGAAAAATATGTATAATAAAAACCTGGCGAAGGAATTAAGAACTAGTCCAATCATTCTGAAGTACAATTTAAAGTGTGCCCAAAGGGTTATAAAATTGTGCATGCGCTTTAACTGAACAATACCTCTGCTAGGTCTGTACTCAATGAGATCAAAGAAAAAGGTGGAAAAAATATCTAGATGTATAGAAGCATTTATAGCAGCTTTCTGTGGTGGAAAAGAATTAGAAATTGGGCAGAAAGCCATCAATTAGGAATTGGCTGAACAAATTGAAGTATATGACTGTAATGGAATACTCTTGTGCTACAAGAAATGATAAGCAGGATTCTTTCAGAAAAACCTGGGAAGACATAAATAAACTGATTCAAAGTCAAGTGAGCAGATGAATCATTTGATCAAATCAAGTGAACAGGTAGAACATTGTAATAGCAATATTGTAATAAGATTAATTGTGAAAAAATTTAACTACTCTGATCAGTACAATTATCCAAATAAAACCCAATTCCAAAGGACTCATGATGAAATATCCTATCCACCTCCAGAGAGATAAGTGATGAACTCTGTGAAGATTAAATTACATATATTTTCCCTGCACCTATTCTTTGAGTTATATTTTTAAACTAAATTTTTCTTGTATTTTTTGCAACATGGCTAATATGTAAATATGTTTTACATGGTGTTGCATGTATAATTGATATCATATTGTTTGCTTTCTTACTGGATGGGGAAAGAGAAAAGGGGAGAGAATTCAAAACTCAAAATTTTTAAAAGATGAATCTTAAAAATAAGTAATAAATGTGGTTAAAATAAATTCAGTCTGCTGTTCTCATGTTTTTATACTTGAGCAACATATTTAGTTAAGAAAGAAGGAACTTCAGTGGAAGGGAATCATTTTATTATTCACTGAGGACAGAAAATAAAGTTACTGATCTATCCATTCAGAAAGTTCTACAAAAATTTAACGTGGATAGGTATAAATTGTGAAAGTGTATTACAGAAGAAATCTACTCAATTAAAAACAAGACCTAGATGTCTGTAGCAATACAAACACATTTCTTCATGATACATGTGTGTTTTATTTACAATTCTTCAGATAACTGTCTAAGACTATAAGTTGCAAAGCAGGTACTGATCTACATTGATAGAATTTCTTCCTCTAAATTTCCCTAACACAATTACAGGTCAAGTGCCAAACAAACACAGAAACACAATTGAATCAACAGTATTAGTGATAATCTTTTTGGATGTATCCTCTGTACCCGTGTAACACTGCTCAAATACAAAATAGCTTTCATATAAATAAATAATACCTCTACTAGGTCTGCATCTCAATGAGATCAAAGAAAAAGGGAGAAAAAGACCTAGATGTATAAAAGTATTTATAGCAGCTTTTAATGTGGTGACAAAGAATTGGAAATTGAGGGGATAGTGCTTTCCTCTCTCTTAATTAACTATCTTGTCTGTGTAAAGACAAACCTCTCAATGTGAATAACTGCTGGTTCATGGGTCCATGGTCCCCTCTCACTAAGCATCTTCATTTTCTTATACAGCATTCAATTCTAGAGGACTCAAGCCTCTAAAATGATGGCTCAGGCTATGTTTGTCTTTGTCTCTGAAATATTACATACTATTACTCTTGTTTCTGAACCATTACATCCCCATATTAAGCTTCTATGGATATTTTTTTTCAGTTTGACACATCTAGGATATCCTCAAAGTGGATTATCAATGATCCTTACAGAAAGGCACTGAACCAGATTAATGAACTCTGAAGTTTTCTTATCTAATCACGATCTGTTTTCATTGCACCTCTCCCTCTGCTTTACAAACTCTAACCTTCCTTTTGCCCTCATTGTAACCTCCAATCCCTTGACCCTTCATGTTTTCCCCAGACTTTAACCCCTACTCTGGCTACATTCTCCTCCCTTCTTCATCTTGACTTCCCATTACTCTACACATTACTCTCCTTTAAATGCTTTGTTCCTTAATTGTATTTCTGATTCTGTTGATAACCCATAATCTCAGATTACTCACACCTTCCACTACCTTCATTCGTCTTCTCATATTGCTGAACAAAACTTGATAAAATCATGGCTCTATGGTGACTGGGTTCCCTACAAATTTATATTATATGCCCAAATTTCCTCCACCAAAAAAAAACCCTCACTTCATTTATCTCCACTAATTATTGCCCTGTATTTCTATATTTCTCATTTTATGACTAAACTCCTTGAGAAAGCTATTTATGATTAATTTCTCCAGATTTCTTTCCTCATATTCAATTCTTAACTCTCTGAAAGTGAAATTGTCAAGTTCAAATGTACCAATGATTTTAAAAATTTTCAAATAAAATAGTCTTTTTTTTCAAACTTCACCCCTCTTGACCTTTATGTAGCTTTTGAAACTAATGGTCATCCTATTTTTCTTGACATTATCTTCTCCCTAGCTTTTCCTGACACTGCTCTCTCTTGGTTCTCCTCTCCTCAGACCTGTTGACTATCTCATCCCACTGTTTGTTAGTTTGTTTTCTGTTTCTTTTTCTGGATAAAGCCTATTAACTGTAAGTTTTCTTTAAGGCTCCGTCCTGGAATATATTCTCTTCTCCTGCTATAAAATGTCATTGGTGATACCAACAACTCCCATGAATTTAATTATCATTTCAAAGCAAATGCTTCTCAGGTCTATTTATTCATCTTTAACCTCCTTCTTTTCCTCCAATGTCACATCTCCAACTGCCTATTGTAAATCTCAAACTGGATATCCAATAGACATCTTAAACTCAACACGTACAAAACTGAACTCATGATCATCCTTGGAGTAAAGCCATGTTCTTCCTCTTACACAGGTTCATATCCTTAATTCCTCATTCTCTCTCTACTCCAATATTGTCAAGTTCTGCCTGGAATTCCAACCCACTCTGAATTTTTACTCTAGATTCTTCCAAGTTTCATTTCACTTTCATTCTTCAGGAAACGTTTCCTCACAATAGTAATATCTTTGCTCTGAGATTGCCTCCAATTTTTCCTTTACATATCTTCTTTATACATAGTTGTTTTCACATTGGCTCTCCCCATTATAAGATCCTTAAGGGAATGGACCACCTTGGGCCTTTCTTTGTATCCCCAGCACTTAGTACAGTTTCTGGTACTTGTTAGTGATTTAACAAATACATGTAGTTTGTTGATGTGACTCAAAATTGCCAGATAAATCAAGTTTAGTACAATTGTTTACTTATTTCACCATAAAAATAAACCATTAATGAGCACACTTTACCCAGGACTAAAAACTGAAAGGCAGACATACAATCCCTATGATGTTATCACAGGAGGTGGCCACTTAAAGCATCAACACATGAACTATTTTATGGGAGTGATGAATAGTCATTTTTTCTCCACTTGACTCTATGTTGTCTAAACAACTCCTTTATACTCCACATCTTCTAACAAGGATTAGGCTCATTTTCCTCTATGTAAGTATCTTATCATTTGAGAATTGTTATACTAGGTTCTAATGCTAATAGTCATCTGACTTTCACCATAACTCTTGGCTTCCCTAGAAAAGATAAGGACAATGTTAGAACATCAGTCCCAGGATCTCTGTTTGGTAACCTATGCTCATGGAAAGAAATTCCAAGTAGAAGAAGCACCTAGAGCTTTGTTCATGTCTTAGGTTTGCCTAGTCAATCACTAGAACAACTGCTATTGTCTTGTGAAAAAGCTGCTAAGGGAGGAGAAGTTCTCAAAAGAACTAAGTATTAAGCCACACATTCAAAAGATTCAAAGAAGAAAAAGAAAAAGCCATTCTTCCTTGAGAATCTATTGAGCAGGCAACTCTTGGTGCTTTTGGTCTTTGTATTTTGGTAGAATAAAGGCAGGTGTCACATGAGGACCAACTCAAAGCCGCCATTCACACATGCTTTTTAATAAGGGACCACTGAAAAGGTCAATGGCAAATATGATACTGGGAAGGGTTCAGCACCTGGGACAGCAGATGTCCTGGAAAGGGACTACCCACAGGCCTGAAATCCAGAAGGGATGTCTGTTATGGTAATTATGATGGGATTTTTTTTTACTGTTTTCTCTTTTGGAATGCTGAGGTAATCGAGTACCTTTGATGAATTTTGCTTTTCAAATGTAATGGCAAGCAAAACGGACTTTTTTGTTGTCTTTGTTATGCAGGGCTTCTCAGCCCTAAGAAATCATTGATTGAATTGAAAGTCTTTGATGACTTGCCTACATCAAGGGAAGGCCTAGTCACATGGGTTTGAGTCGCATGGTTGTGATGCCCTTTGAACCTGAAGAAATGTATATAAGTTCAGAGGTTAGCATTTTACTTTTGGGGGCTCTCACTCACAGGAAGAGTGTCATGTGATTTGACCAGATGAGACTCTGGGTAGATGTTGTTAAGGGCCCCCTGGCTTTGAAAACCCAGACATTGGTGCTTCTATCTGGTAACTATGTGTTGCTATGGATTGACTGATTTGTGTTTATTCGCTCTGTTTATGTAATGTATGCTTTTAATATATGTTTGTATTATCTCTGAAGTTCAAGATCTTGGCTTTTCCCCCTGAACTTAGTGAATGATATGTGTATGTTTAATTAAAGTAAGATTGTAAACCTTTTAAAGTTGTTTTCCTTAGAAAAGCAGATCAAAGAATCTGTGCTAGCAGCCCTCCTGTGGGCTGGTGTTATTGGCCTTATGCCCCTACAGCAGCTGCTAGCCACATTGTTGTCACAGTGTCCACTATTGCATTTCAAAGATATACTGTTGTTTATAACCCTATATCTTTGCTATCAGTGTAGCTTAATATTTTCTTCAAAGTGAACTTCCTCAACCTCTATTTCCTGATCACATTGTATATTTTCTGTTATTTCTCAACTATTTACATCTGTAGTATATTACTTTAAACTGATATCTGATGAGGGAAATTTTCTTTCCTTAGGAGGCTATTTGGCTCCATAAAGCAGTTGTTATTTGTTCAAGATGAATACTTTACTTCTACGTTACATGATAGAGACCTAAAATCTTCTTGAATTTTTTTTACTTTGTCTTACTGAATTAGCAGGTTTCATGTCAGTGTACATTTTTCTTGTGATCTCTACATATTTAGAGCAACAAAATGATGAAATATTTATGATTTTTTTATTATTGCAATTTCCTCATCTGATTCTGTGCCTACTTTTTACCTGTTCATTTTGTCAGAATCCTTTCAGTATTTTGAAGAAAAAAATATATCTTCCCAAAAGAGGCAAAGGAAATACAATGAAAGAACTCAGCTTCTTTACTTTCCATTCAGCATAGACCATTCATTACCCTGGGAGAGTGAATGAATGGTCTATATATAATTCCCTTGAATCTTATATAAGCCAGGCCGACTGTAAGAGAATCATAGAGTATTGTGCACCACAGTGGCTTTGAGACACCTAAATGGGAGAGTCATAAGTATGAATCCCAAATTATTGACCTGATTTTGCTACTTACCCTTGAAATAATTTGTGATTAGTTAAAATCGACCATTCCTTCCTTCCTTCCTTTCCTTCCTACTAACCATCCTCCTTCTGTTGCTTTTCATTCTTCCCTCTCTTCCTCCCTCTATCTTCCCCCTCTTTCTTCCCTCCCTCCCTCCCTTAAAAAATCCCTTTCTTTTTGTTTGCTTTTATTCATCTTCATCCCATATCTTTCCCTGGGTTCCAATGATTTTTCCACCATAAATAATATTTTTAAAAGAGCCAACTGATAGAATGATTGTGTATATGTCAGATAACAGCATATAAAACAATCCACATCCATAATGTCCCAAGGAAAGAAGGAATGTTCATATTTATTTATTTTTTACCCTGGAATCAACTTGGGAAGAACCTATTTATAGTTGTGATCCATAGGTCTACCCTTAGAGTCAGGAAGACATTATTCAGTGTCTGACTAAAAAGTACTGGCTCTGTGACCCTGAGAAATTCATTTAACTTCTGAAATCTCCAGATAACTCTTTACGACATTACATTTCAGAGAATAGGTAAAAGTAAAAGAAATTTTCTGTCTTCTGATATGCCTGTATCACTGAAATCAAAGATCCTATTCATATCTCTACAAAAATAAAAGATACAGTGAAAGAGAAATGGAACATTAACTCGATCAGTTAGGAACAGAGCATACAGCCACTTGGGTGTTTTTATGGACTTGTATTGTTGTGAATGATGGATAGAAAAACACAAACATATATTAAAGATGTATTTATGATACCACAACACCCATATGTGAAACCATTGGTTATATTAAAAGGAGAAATTTTGAGTGCTATGGATAAGTTCATTTACTTTGGCAGTATACTTTCTAGGGATGTACATCATGATGGGGTTGATACATGCGTTGCTAGATTTAGCCCAATGTTTGGGAAGCTTTGAATAAAAGTATGGTAGAGAAGAGATATTAGACTGATTACTAAACTGAAGGTCTGCAGCACTGTTGTGCTTGCCTTGCTGTTGTATGTCTGTGAAACCAGGATAGTATAATAGCACTATGCAAGGATACTGAATCACTTCCATTTCAAATGTCTTAGGAAAATTCTGAAGATCACCTGGAAGGATAAGATATCAGACACTGACGGCTTTTCTCAATCAAAACTGCTGAGCATTCAAACTCTACTACATAAAGCATAGCTACAACGGGCTAGCCACATTGTTTGAATGCCGAATGTACACATGCCTAAAAGACTAATTTCATGGAGAACTCACCCAGTGCAAGTGCTCACATGGTGGTCAGAAAAAGCAATGCAAACATGATCTCAAAGTCTCTCTTAAGAACTTTGGAATTAACTGTGTGACATGGGAAAAACTGGACAGGACCACCCAGCATGGCATGGCATAAATCAGAATTGAAGTAGCTCAAAAGAAATGTGAGTTAAACAAAGTCAGAGAATCCACTCCAAGTGTTCACATGGACTGTTTGTGTCCAACTTGTGTTAGAGCACTCTGAGCTCATATTGGTCTGATAAGCCACTTTCAGACACACTGTAACTTGACTCTAACACAGAGATGGCATTTTGGTCCTCTTTGAAAATGAAGGACAGCAACCATGATGCCTTATTTTGTACTTCTAGCAGGGATCTCAACTACTGGCATCCTGACCACTTAACAACAGTGTGTCTTGATTGAGGGCTTAGAATATGATATTCCAGAGGGCAAAGGATTCCTGAGGGCTAGGATTACAAACAAGAACCACCTACCCAACAAAACCAAGTATAATCCTTCAGGGTGGGGAAATGGATATTTAATGAAATAGAGGACTTTCAAGAATTCCTGATAGGAAGACCAGAGTTGAATGGAAAATTTAACTTTCAAATACAAGACTCAACAGAAACATAAAAAGGTAACAGGAAACAGAAATCATAAAGGATTCAATATGATTAACTTGTTTACATTCCTACATAGGAAGATGATACTTGTAACTCCTAAGAATTTTATCATTATTAGGATGGTGAGAAGGAGTATACACAGATAGAGGTCAAGGGTGGGAGTGATGGGCAGTGCTTGAAACTTACTCTTGTTGGAATTGAAGAGGGATTAACATACCGACTCAGCTGAGCATAGAAATCTATCCTACCCTACAGAGAAGTAAGACATGAGAAGGAGAAGAGAATTGGGTGCTAATAGATCGCACAGCAGTTTGGGGGAGGTGGTGTAAAAAAGTAAAAAAAAAAACTTTTGAGAAGTGACAAGGTAAAAGGAGAAATAGAAATATAACTGGGGAAGTGAAATAGAGGAAAATATACTGGGAGTAATAATGACCGCGAATGGGATTGGGATGAACTCACCCATAAAATGTTTCCATTAAATGGAAATACATAGCAGAGTGGATTTCATGATTTAGGTATTAAGGATGATACCATAAGCAAATTAGGAATGTATGGAAATGTTTTCTGTCAGACTATGGACAAATAAAGGATTTATGACCAAATAAGAGAGAGCATTACAGGATGTAAAATGAATAAATGCTATTATATTAAATTAAAAAAGAAGATTTTGCACAAACTAATGTGGTCAAGATTGGAAAGAAAGTAGAATACTGGGGTGGGAAGGATTTACAGCAAGTTTCTATGATGAAAGCCTCAGCTCACAAATATATAGAGAACTTAATAGAATTTATTTGAAAAATTGAATAATTCCCCAATCGATAAACACTCAAAGCATATGAAAATGTTCAGAAGAAGAAATCAAAGCTCTCTATAGTCATATGAAAAAATGTTTTACATCACTATTGATTAGAAAAATGCAAATTAAAACAATTCTGAGGTACTACCCACACCTGTCAGATTACCTAATATGGCAGAAAAGGAAAATGACAAATGTGGAAAGAAACATGGGAAAACTCAGACACTAATGCACTATTGGTGGAGCTGGGAACTGATACAACCATTATGGAAAGCATTTTAGAACTATGCCCCAAATGGTATAAAATTGTGAATAACCCTTGACTCAGCAATGTCACAGCTACATATCTATCAGAAAGAAATGAAGAAGGAAAAGGATAAATACATGCCAAAAATATTTATAGAAACTCTTTTTATGGTGGCAAAGAATTGCAGATTAAGGGGATGCCCAGTAATTGGGGGAATGGCTGGATAAGTTGTGGCATATAATTGTGATGGAATCCTATTGCACTATAAGAAATGATGAGCAGGATGCTTTCAGAAAAACCTTGAAAGACTTACATGAATTGATACAAAGTGAAGTGAGGAGAACATTGTAAATAGTAATAGAAATATTGCATGATGATCAGCAGTGAATGATTTAGTCATTCTCAGTAATGCAATGATCTAATACATTTTCAAATGAGTTAAGTTTAAAAATACTTTCCATCTTCAGAGAAAAAATTGATGGACTCTGAATGCCAATCAAAGCATATTTTATTTTCGGTTTCTTTTCCTCTTCTTTTTGGTCAACATTTTCTTTCTTAATATGGGAAATATTTTGTATGATTGTGCAAATATCATCTCTCTCAAATTGCTTCCTTTTTCAACGAGGAAGGAGGGGAAGGAGGGAAGGAAAGCATTTAGAACTCAAAATATTTAAAAATAAATTTAAATATTCTTACATCTAATTGGGAAACATTAAAAAGCATAGTGTGTATCTTGAAAGTTCATTTTCTTTAACAGTGTATGCATTTTCATGAGTGACACAAATAAAATAGGGAAGGAATACTTGGCACCCACCAATTCAACCAAAGTATATATGGTCAAAAAGGAAACAGATAGCTAATCAGATTACCTTCAAATACTATAATGTCATTCAAAGATCTCCTAATGCAACTCCTCTCATTTGTTAAAATTCAATTTTTTTTTTGCTAATGATTTTTTTCACAAAATTCAATTTTTATTTCTGTTGTTTTTTTCTCTTAACAATTATGTCTTACTTAATATTTTACTTTTCAACATCGATTTCCACAAGATTTTGAATTACAAATTTTCTCCCCATCTCTACCCTCCCCCCAACTCCAAAATGGAATATTTTCTGATTGCTCCTTTCCCCAGTCAGTCTGTCACCCCATTCACCACCCTATCCCTTTTCCCCTTAATTTCTTGAAGGACAAGATAGATTTCTGTGCCTCATTCCCTATATATCTTATTTCTCAGTTGCATGCAAAAATAACTTTTTTTGAGCATCTCCTTATAAAATTTTGAGTTCCAAATTGCCTCCCCTCTTCCCTACCCAGCCACCCTCCCTAAGAAGCCAAGCAATTCAACATAGGCCACATGTATCATTATGTAAAACACTTCCACAATACTCATGTTGTGAAAGACTAATTATATTTCCCTCCATCCTATCCTGTCTCCCTATATTTAATTTTCTCCCTTGACCCTATCCCTTTTTTGAAGTGTTTGCTTTTGAATATCTCCTCCCCCTATCTGCCCTCCCTTCCATCATTTCCCCTTTTTTATCCATTTCTCTCTATTTTCCTGTGGGGTAAGATACCACATTGAGTGTGTATGTTATTCCCTCCTCAAGTCAAATCCTATGAGAGCAAGATTCACTCATTCCCCCTCACCTGCCCCCTCTTCCCTTCCAACAGAACTGCTTTTCCTTGCGACTTTTGTGTGAGATAATTTACCCCTTTCTGTCTCTCCCTTTCTCCTTCTCTCAATACAGTCCTCTCTCATCCCTTAATTTGATTTTATTCTTTTAGATATCATCCCTTCATATTCAACTCACCCTGTGCCCTCTCCTTTCAACTACCCTAACACTGAGAAAGGTATCATGAATTACATACATCATCTTTCCCTGTAGGAATGTAAACAAAACAGTTCAACTTTAGTAAGTCCCTTATGATTTCTCTTTCTTGTTTACTTTTCATGTTTCTCTTGATTCTTGTGTTTGAAAGTCAAATTTTCTATTCAGCTCTGGTCTTTTCACTGAGAAAGCTTGAAAGTCCTCTATTTTATTGAAAGTCTGTATTTTGCCCTCGAGCATTATACTCAATTTTGCTGGGTAGGTGATTTTTGGTTTTAATCCTAGCTCCATTGGCCTCTGGAATATCATATTCCAAGCCCTTCGATCCCTTAACATAGAAGCCGCTAGATCTTGTGTTATCCTGATTGTGTTTCCACAACACTCAAACTGTTTCCTTCTGGCTGCTTGCAGTATTTTCTCCTTGACCTGGAAACTCTGGAATTTGGAAACAATATTCCTAGGAGTTTTATTTTTTGGATCTTTTTCAAGAGGTGATAGGTGGATTCTTTCAATTTCATTTTACACTTTGGCTCTATAATATCAGAGCAATTCTCCTTGATAGTTTCTTGAAAGATGATGTCTAGGTTCTTTCTTTGATCACGACTTTCAGGTAGTCCAATAATTTTTAAATTATCTCTCCTGGATCTATTTTCCATGTCAGTGGTTTTTCCAATGAGATATTTCACATTGTCTTCCATTTTTTCATTCCTTTGGTTCTGTTTTATAATATCTTGATTTCTCATAAAGTCACTAGCTTCTACTTGCTCTAATCTAATTTGTAAGGTGGTATTTTCTTGGTCTTTTGGAGCTCCTTTTCCATTTGGCTAATTCTGCTTTTCAAAGCATTCTTCTCCTCATTAGATTTTTGGAACTCTTTTACCATTTGAGTTAGTCTTTTTTTAAGGTGTTACTTTCTTCAGTACTTTTTGGGTCTCCTTTAGCAAGTCATTGACTTGTTTTTCATGATTTTCTCACATCCTTCTCATTTCTCTTCCCAATTTTTCCTTTACTTCTCTTACTTGCTTTTCCAAATCCTTTTTGAGCTCTTCTATGGCCTGAGACCACTTCATATTTTTCTTGGAGGCTTTTGATGTAGGCTCTTTGACTTTGTTCACTTCTTCTGGCTGTATGTTTTGATCTTGTTTGTCACCAGAAAAGGATTCTGGAGTGTGAGTCTGAGTCTGCATCCTCTTTCATTGCCTGGCCATGTTCCCAGCCAACTACATGACCTTAGAGCTTTTTGTTGGGGTATGACTGCTTATAGAGTAGAGGGTGCTTTGTCCTG
>CM053626.1:270949079-270964443 GCA_028646595.1 Phalanger gymnotis
AAGGACCTCCTTACCCTCTAAGGTTAAAAGGAAAGATAAGAGAAAGAAAAAGAATGGATTAATTTTAAAATGAAAACATTTATCATGTGCTTACTATTTGCCAGGCGAGTTCTGGGTATATAAAACCCAAAACAAAGACATTGCCTATTCTCAGGGATCTTATGTTCCAATGGGAATGACAATATGCATAGAGAAGAAGCTATTAGGGAGGAGTGCTTGGTCTAGTGAGTTATAGCAATGGAGAATGAGGCCATAGGGAATCAGAATTGATTTGTTCATAGTTACAGATTTTGGGGTAGGATTGAAGAGGTCTGGTACAGTGAACTCCACGAAATAATGTGGTTGGCAAGGCTATCAAGAAGGTGACCAAGGAGCAGGGGATTTAGTTAAACATGGACAGGCCTTCCTGAAATTGTGGGCCAAGAGAGGCCATTACCAAAAAGGAACAGATGTCTCTTTTTTGGCCAATATTCCAAAGAAAGGATTGAAAACTATATCATGGTCTATAGTGTAAGGCGAAAAAAAGATATTTTGAGATATGGAATAGAATATATGAGGCAACCCACAATGGATGGTCTCAAATTCAGCAAAGTTTTTAGTCATCATCTACTGAAGGAGATGCTAGTAATGTGATGATATATGCATAAGGAGAATAGAAGGCCTGAAATATTCCTTAGGAGAAATGAAGTAGGAAGTCAGTCCAAAAATGAACATTAAGTGGTGAGGGCCCAAATAAAATGATATACCATGAACAAAACCTAAATTATCAGTGTGAGGCCTTTTGGCATAGTAGGTAGCCTGGCTGACTTGAAATTAGGAAAACCTGGAGTTATATCTGTATTCTGACAATTATATTTTACTATCAGAAAATTAGATCTTCTTTCAGAATCAGTTTCCTCACTAGTAAGATGCAGATAATAGTACCTACTGCAATGTTTTATGTGATGCTCAAATAAAATATTTTATGTCAAGTGTTCTGTATGTCAAGTCAACAAGCACTTATTAAACATTTATTATATGTCAGGCACAATGCTAAGCACCGAGAACACAAATACAAGCAAAAAGAAACACAACTCTTGCCCTCAAGGAGCACACATTTGAATGGTAGAAGACAATATATAAAATCAAGTCTACAAGTGGCAAGGGAGGAGATGACAGAAGAGTTGAAGATAATAAGCATTGTACCAAAATTCCAGGATACCTAGAACTGCAGCTTGGATTGACAATGAGACATGAATGGTCTGGATTCCCTCCTTAAAATAGAGGTCCTGGGAAGAACCAGACAATCAAAGGAAGAGGAATGAGCTTGACCAGTGTCCAATATGTAAGACAAAAAATGTAGTGGGCTTCCACCTGAAGATGTTTCTGGGGCATTGTAGAAAAAGTACAGCAAATTCTGGAAAGGAACTTAAAAGCTGTTATAATTATTTTAATATGAATTTACATTATATCCAGCATACATGGTTTCTGAATTCCAAAATTTTTGCCATTGCTTAGGAGGAGGAGGGCAATATATACCTGGGTAGATGATACAAAACTGAGGGTTAATGGGGAATGGACAGTAGCAATAAAAAGGGGAAAGGTGTTCAAGGGTGAAGAAGAGAGCATTGGTCAACTATTGGGTAATAATTGTGAAGGGAGAAAGGTGAAGTCAATACATGGGTGGTATAGGAAGGGAAAACTGAGCAGCTAAAGTGAACACTGAAGACAAGGAGAAAGTTTAAGAGGAGTTAGTCATGGGAAGAAGTAAAAGGACACCAGATTGTGATCATAGAGAAGAATTCCTAAAATAAAGATATTGGAGGTAGAACATTTTCAAATGGTAAAATCTAAAGTGCCATCCCTCCTATGTTTGCCAGAGACAGAATGAATAAAGAAGTTTTGGGAATTGAAAAACTTAATGTACTGGGTTGTCAGATGTTTGTAGTGTGATAAATTCTGAATGTTGAAATTACCAAGCATTGCAGCAGAAGTTGAGATAAAGAAGTCTTTTAACTAGCTGTTGAACTCTTTAAGGAAGAAGGAACATGGCTTGAGGGTAAATAATAGGAGCAAAATTTTCACGATCCTTACTTCAAAAAAGATTGCTAAGTCATAGTGTAGAAAGGAGTGTTCATGTGAAAGAAGTGGAGAAGGAAGTGCTGGCACAAAAGAAAAGTGACAATAGAGATTAAGAAGTATGCCATCACCTCTTATCCCTGTAGATTCTATACAAGGAGAGAACAGCATTGGAGAGGTTGACAAAGATCATAGGATTAAGAATAGACCTCAAGAAACATCTCATCCAACATCTTTATTTTACTAATGAAGAAATGGAGGCCCAGGGAGATGCAGGGATTTCCTCATGGTTATACAAGTAGGATTTAAATGCCGATCACTGGCTTTATACTTTATACTTAACGTTCTTTCCACTGAGCCAAAGTTAAAGAAAAAGTCAGGTTTCACTTATTAGCAGAAGGTGGAAGAAGCCTTGTTTTTAAAAACTCATATTTTTCCTAAAGTATCGGTGAGACTAAGCTGGAAATATAGGATAGAAAACTTAGGGAAATATAATATGGGGAAGAGTTTTTAACAGTGAAGATGGTGGTTCCAGTATTAGACAATCAGGAGATAGAAATTTGTGAGTCATGGAGCAGGGGGAATTTCACATAGGGAGAAATTTGGTGATTAAATAAGCCTGAGGTTATGATGTTATTTGAACAGTCTTTTGCTAATATCATCTCACAGGGGAAGCCCCTTTACTTGACTAATGTGGGAGAAGAGGGTTGTGAAGTATTTGATAAATACACTAAATAAATGATGGTTAAGTATAGACTAGAGAAATTATGACGTGTATTTAGAATACTCTAATAAGTACAAAAAGAAGGAACAGCTGGCCTCACCAATGACTTCATATCTAAACCTCTTTGGATTTAACAAATAATGAAACTTCTTTTGTCCTTATCCCTAAAATGTTGTTGCTTTGAATTCGTACCTCAGATATCATCAAAGATGAAATTAAAAACTGTGCCTATTTTGATGATCTGGGAAACATAAAATCTATTTTTATTATCCTGTACCATGTTTTCAAATGAATGAACCTAACTGTGTAGTTTCCTTGAGATTTATATTCTATTTCCATTGAATTATAATCATCAAAAAAACTGTAATAAGGCAACATCAATTTTATTTAAATTTTTAAAGTGCCAGTATGATTGATCTTTTGAAGTGCTTTGGGGATCTCAGTGATAAAAACCCTTGCTGGGTTATTAATGTAAACTCTGCAGTATCAGGGATCCCATGAGATTTCTGTGAACATTGCATCTCATATGAAAAATTACACATTGCTACCTTGAGTTATAACATATGCTTGAATGACTCACAGTTAATTAATATAGTTCAGCCATGAGATTCAAGGAATCAATAGAGTAATTTTGCAAATGGCTTTTATATTGGTTTTATTCATAAGATAAAACAATAGTTAAAGTGTTCTCTCTCACAGAATGGACATCTAGACTGCAGAGAGTTCAGAATACTACCAGTCAATGCACTTCAAGTTTGTTAAACATGAGCTATGCCATCAATGATTAATGATGCTGACTACGTGAGAATTATTGTGGTGCCAAGTTATTTGAGCAGCAAAAAATATAATTTCCTTTCAGTTTTTCCCTAGTCAACATTATGCATTGCTTTCTTTTTTTTCACCATTGACCAAAGGAGCAGTAGGGGTCTTTAGGGGAAAATGTTGACAGAGGACAGTAGCTTCCTCTAAAATGTGTATGTGTTGTGTATGTGTGTGTTCTGGCAATGATATGGAATTTGCATCTTGAATGTTATTATATCTGGAATCATGACAATGCCAACCAACATTGAAAAGGATCATAGTACAATATAAATTACAATTGACTTGGAGTTAGAATACTACTGGGTTTGACCTCAAAGAATCTGAATTCAGATCCTAACTCTGCCACTTATTATGCATAGGATTTTAATAAGCATTTTTTTAGTACTTGTCATTCAAGGTACTGAGGGTAAAAAGATAAAATTAAATATAAGGTCATTTTATTGAAGAAGTTCTAGCAGGAAAACTCTTATATAAAACACAGTACTTGAGTTAAAAGAAACTATTTCTCTTAGTTCCTAGCTGCTACCTTGATACTTATGACAGTGCCCATATCTTCCATTGTCATGATCCACCTATTCTCACAAGCTATTATATTCCAGGTATTATATGATATGTTTCCCACCTTTCATGGCTAAAATCCTTGAGTGCATCTACAATCAATGACTCTACTAAGACTTTTCCTCTCAACTCTCTTCTCTGGCTTTTGATTTAATCATTCAACTGAAATTATTCTCTCCAAATTTAACAATGGATTTTTTCAATCCTCATTATCCTTGAACTCTGTAATACTGGACATTATTACTTTGTTTTTCTCTATACTCCCTTTTCTCTAGGTTTTCATAATACTCTTCTCTCCTAGCTCTCTTGTGAAGTGTTTGACTGTTACTTCTCAATCTCCTTTGCTGGATCTTCATGGAAGTTCCCAAGGCTCTCTCTCAGGCCTCTTCTCTTATAGTACATATAGATAGATAGATAGATAGATAGATAGATAGATAGATAGATAGATAGATAGATATAGATACATATATATAGATAGATATAGATATAGACAGAGATAGAGATAGATATGATGTATGTGCATCTATATGTGTGCATGTATGTATATATGTACACACATTATATATATACATATACAGATATATGCATATACACACAGACATACACATATACATATACTTGGTGATCTAATCGATTCCCATTGATGTAATTATCATCTCTATGCAGATGATTCTCAAATATATTTGTCCCAATCTGAACTTTCTTCTGAAGTCCAGTCTTGTGTCTTCAACTGCCAATTATACATCTCAGTTGAATGTCCTAAAGATTTCTTCAGCTGAACGTGTCAAAAAATTAAACTCATCTCACACCCTAAAACTTCCCCCTTCATAATTGCCTTATTACTCTTGAATTCACCACAATCGTCTCAATCACTCAGACTCAAAACATAAATGTCCTCCTACACTCCTTCCGCTTCTTTCCCCATATTAAATTGGCTTCCAACTCCTATTGATTATATCTTTGCAACATTTCTCATATATATATATATGTATATGTATATACATCCCATATATGTATATGTATATACATCCCATATGTATATGTATATGTATACACATATACATATACATATACATATACATATACATATACATATACATATACATATACATATACATATACATATACATATATATATTCCTTCTCTACTCTGATACTATCGGTAGTCCATTGTAGTTTCTTTACCTTACAATTAGACTAATGGACTTTAGTTTAAACTAAGAACCAGAGAAAGCATCTCTTCCTTCTCTGATCCATCTTCTCTATATCTACTAAAGCAATATTCCTATAGCACAGACCATATTATGCTACTCACTTTTTAAAAATCCTCTAGTGGTTTCCTGTTATTTTTTGAAACAAATTCAAACTTATATATTAACACTTAAATCTTTTCATAACTTGGTTGTTTAGTTGCCCTTCCTCAATTTGCACCCTTCTCCATTCTGGTCTCTGTTCAGCTATCAAAATGATCTTTCTAAAAATCAGATTTAATCATGTCATCCCTGCCTCCCATTTAGTAAACTCCAGTGACTTCCTCTCAGAATTGATTACAAAATCCTCTGATTGACTTTTAAATCCCTTTCTAATTTGGTTGCTTCCTACCTTTCCAGTTTTCCAACACCTTGCTGCCTTCCATAAAATCTAATATCCACTGTCACTGGTCTCTTTGCTGTTCTTCAAACACAAAACCATATCTCTCATTTCTGTATTCTGTCTTAGTCTCTTTGATCATCTCTAATTTAGCCTGTATATCTATTGTTTGTACGTAGTTTTTTTTATCATGTACAATCAGGGGCTGCATTTGAATTTCTTTATATCCTGAGCACTTAGCATGGTGCCTGCCACATAATATGATCTTAAGAAACAATTGTTGGCTTGAAAGCTTGATGCTAAGAGTCAGAAATGAAGAGGCAGTGCATTTTAGGTATGGAGAACAGACTCTGCAAAAGAGAAGGGAGATGAAATACCATGTATGAGGCACAGCAAGAAGGATATCTTCCCCAGATCGTAGAGTTGATGAAAAGGAACCTTGATAAGACTAGGAAAGGAATCAAGTGAAAGATATACATGTTAATACATAATATTGAATTTGGTTCTAAAAATAACAGGGAACCACTGGAGGTTCTTTAGAAGGGGAGTAACATTATATGGCCTGTGCTTTAGAAATGTCACTTTGATGTACAGAAGATGGATCAGAGAAGGAAGAGATTGTTTCTCTAGGTCATAGTTTAATTATCATCTTTATTAAGAGGGCATGAGACTAAATGACCTCTAAAATTTCTTGAAGTTCTGCCTATGATTAGATTATTAGACTATTAGAATTTGACATGGGTTTAAATTCTTCTCTGATACTACCTTTGCAACCATGGGCAAGTGACTTTATGTATCTAATTCTCAGTTTCCTCATGCATAAAATTAGGATCATTTTATTTTTTTACTACCCACCTAACAGGATAATTTTGAGGAAAGGAAATCACTTTAAAAATACAAAATGAGAGTTAGAATTATTATTAACAGATTAGGTTATATCTATATTACATAAGAAAATCCACCTATATCATTTACACATGCACATAAGACAAGAAAATGCACTTCAATTTCTTTTGTTAATGGGATCCATAAGAGGTTTCATTGCATCATGGCCAAATATCCAGTACATTTTGTGCTATGTATACATAATATAATGCACAAAGTATTTTATCAGTATTTTATCAAACACACACATATATTCTTAATTCTGTTATCTGTAAGTATTTCCACAACCTAGAAGAATTTTCTTTATGTTTAAATATCATTTGGGACCAATGGCACTGTGTTATAATTCCTACATCATTTGAAATAATTTTAAAGTTGGAAAAGCAAAAATACATAACAAATCAATCAAAATTAATTTGATGAAATATTTTGTGCATTATATATGTATATAAATACACATACACATACACTTTTTTCCAATAAATCATATCAAACTTTTATAGCTGCTAAAGTTACAGATTATGATTATGACATATTTTTCATTTTCTGTTGAAAGATGCAAATTCCTTTCCAAAACAAAAAAAAGACATAAATGAAAAACAGCATATTATGTGTTCATAATGTGCCAACCATATACAAGGTTGTGTGTGTGTGTGTGTGTGTGAGATTTCTTTTGTAAAGGATATTAAGTGACATACTGAATAATATCTTGAGCCAGTGTTTTACAAAAGATACAGAAACATTGCACAGATAAATGGTCTATGTATTGATTCTTTGTGAAAAGACAAAGTATTATATTAAAACATAAGTCAATAAATGCATTTCTATGAGGGGATTAATAATACAAGTACTCTGGTTTAAAAAAACAGGCCATAACATAGCAATGCTGAATTAATGCATAATCAACATTAGGTTGTACACCTACAATGCAGAATGCACTGAACTAGATACAAAGATAAATTTAATATGGCCTCTGTTCTCATAGAACATAAAATTATAAAATTTTGGGTTTATAGATAGAAGGGAACACAACAGTGACCCATCCCAACTCCTTTCTTTTGCAGATGAAGAAATTGTATCCCAGAGATATAGAATGTTGTTGTTCTTCAGTCATGTCCTACCCTTTTCGACCCCATGCACTATAGCATGCCCACCTTTTCTATCCTCCACTATTTTTTCAAAGTCTTCCCTGGTTCCTATTCCTCGTTTCTATGATATTACCCATCCATCTAATCTTCTGCTATCTCCTTTTCCTTTTGCCTTCAATCTTTCCCAACATCATTGTCTTTTCCATTTAGCCCCATCATCTCATTATGTGGCCAAAGTATTTAAGCTTCAGCTTCAGAATTCCACTTTCCAGTGAATAGCCAGATTTAATTTCTTTAAGTATTGATTGATTTTACCTCCAAGCTGTCCAAAGGACTCTCAAATGTCTTGTACAGCACCACAATTTAAAAGCATCAATTCTGTGGCACTCAGATTTCTTTATAGTCCAACTCTCAAAGCCATGTATTGCTACTCAAAAAGCCATAGTTTTGACTACATGGAACTTTGTCTGTGAGTTGATGACTCTGCTTTTTAGCGTGCTGTCCAGATTCTCCATAACTTTCCTTCCAAGGAGCAAGTGTCTTTTAATTCCATGGATATAGTCTCCATCTGCAGTGATCTTTGAGCTCAAAAATATAAAATCTGATACTGCTTCTATATCCCCTCCCTCTATTTGTCAGGATGTGATAGGGCCAGTTCACAATATCTTAGGGTTTTTTTAAGCTTCAATGAGCTTTTACACTGTCTTCTTTCACCCTCACCAAGGGACTTCTTGATTCCTCTTCACTTTCTGCCATTAAAGTAGTATTGTCTGCACATCTGAGATTGCTGATATTTCTCCTGGAAAATTTAATTTCAGCTTTTGATTCATCTAACCTGCCATTTCACATGATGTACTCTGTATATGAGTTAAATAAATAAGGTGACAAAATAAATCCATTTTGTACTCTTTTTCCAATCTTAAACAAATCAGTTGTTTCCATATTGAGTGATTTCCCAATGAATGTGATTTGAATACAGGTCTTCTGACTATATAGACAATGATTATTGTACTTACTACATTACATCTGAAAGAGGATGGAGCCGTTGTAGAGATTGCAATTAAATAATATTATGTTATGTTGTTCTCCAGAAGTATCAGAAGTTTAAATGATTCTTGGGCAGAACCTTATTTAGTTTAGAATATAGCTCTCTGAGAAGTGCAAACAATTACATTTCTAGATAAATGGAGAACTGTAACATCAAAGGAGAAAAAGAATTCCTGAAGCCTTTATCAATTGCAAACAATGATGGCAAGATGGCTTATTTTCCTAAGAGCTTAAATATATTATACCCAACTTCATAAATCCATAGAAATTCTTTTTAATTTACTCTTGATGATATCATTTCTACCTCTTAATCACCAACAGTGCAGAAAGCTTTCTATATTTGACAAGTATTGAGATTTTTAGAACCACTTCTTAGCTTCCGTGGAACTGTGGAACTTTGGACCTATGTACTTAGGTTAACAGAAATTCTGTTTTCATTGGGTCTTCAGCTGGAGGCTGTTAACTCTCAATTAAAGACAGCTGAGCAAGCTAGCTCCTTTCATAAGAAAAAAGATGGGAACAGATATATATATATATATATAAAATACTGCTACACTTCTTCCCATTTCTTTAGGTTGACTGTCATCCAACTTGTATCCCTTCTTTAGTATTAGGGATTGCTAAAGGGTGGGCCTCATTGCTATAATTCACTGTCAGGGCCCTGAGACTCTGGTAGGAAGTTGAGGTGTGGGGCAGAGATCCATTTGTACTACTCATAATGCTAGTTCCTAATCCCTGACTTCTGTAGATCTCATTTAAGAAATAAGCCAAGGTGATAACATTAATTCAACTGGAGACATTTACTTAATATATGACAAAGTAAAAATATTTAAAAGGTAGCATTCCACTTATAAACCTGATGTATATGTTCCCACCAATGCATACTGTAGTCCTGAAAGACAGTGGGTACAATCTTTTTAAAATCATACTGTGAAGGCAAATGAGGAGTAGGGAACAAATGTACCTCAGGCAACTAACAATTCTATGAAAAAGTAAACTTTCCCTTTTATTCTATGATGTGCAGGAACTTCCGCGTTTTGTTTTTTACCTAGATAAAACATTCAAGAAGTTCCTAGGAAAATCTAATCTTATAAATCATGTGTTCATAACCTTTTCTGTGTCATGGACCTTTTCTTCATCTGGAAAAGCCTATGAATCCGTTCTCTGAAAATATGCAAAAATACATAAAACGCATAAAATGAAATACATAGTTTGGCAAAGGAAATATCTATCTTTCTATCTGGTCTCATCGAACTTCAAGGACACCTTAAAATCTGTCCATAGGCATATTTTTAAAAATCCATAAAACTATACTATTTTGGGAGAGAAACAGCAAATGCTATTGAAATATTTACAAGAAAGACTATAGAAATTCTTTACTTTTTGTTCAAAATTACCTAAAAGAAATCCAAGTACAAGGTAATTGGAAGACAGGCTTAGGGTCTCAGTGGTATTTAGGCTGTGCTTTGAGTACCAGCGATGGAAGGGGATCTAAAATTTAGAAATGTAGAGCTAGAAAACACCTTTTAGATCACTTACTTCTTTACTTTCATTTTTACAGAGTATGGGAAAAAATTAGCAACATGGCCAAGGTTCAACTTTAGTGGAGCCAGGATTCAAATTCAGTTATTCTAATTTCAAAATCTGTATTTGTCTTGTCCAATACTCAGGCATTGTTGTGTGGATGACTTTATACTACTATTGATCCAAACATGCTTGGACTATTGCCACCAGCAAAAATTTTTATGAAGTTTCACTTCTAGATAATTTGTGTATAGATTGGAATTTTTCTAGTGAAAAAGTATTTCAGGTACATTATAGACATCATGAATACTGTTTCCTGTTTTTCAATCTAGCTCTAGCTAATGCTCTGATCATTTTTCAGTATATTGTTAATTACATACAGAAAGACTTTTCAGACCTGAAAACTATATCTAACCTATGTTATATATACAATTTCTTTGATGCACCTAATTTTCACAGTTTATTCTTCAAGTCCAAGAAATATGAATTGTACAAGTATAGTTGTAGGTAATTGGAAAGTGTTCTTGGTTCTTACATACTCCCCAAATGGACACTGCCTGTAAACAGGTGGTCTAAGATCAAATTTGTAAAATTTTGGCCCTCCCATTGTTTCTAGGGGCCACTACTTTCTAAGAACAATTCATCACAATTATATGTTCTTACTTAAGTAAGCAATCATTTCTTCCTTCACATGACATGTATGTATGGACATCTTACATGCAGCTCTCCATGTCTTTTTGTGTTCTGGAAAATTTGTTCCTGTGGGGGTGGGGTAAAGGCTGACATCCATCTCCTTCAATTTCTTAGTACTTTTTTGGTGGAACCCAGAAATACCATTGGACCTAAAAAGGTTTCCGAAGGGCACTAACCAGTCATGGGAATAACCTATATCCTATCCGGGCTCAGCCCTTTCTGAGTTATATAACCTTAGATACATCTTTACCACTTTGTTCCTGGGTTTCCTCAACTGTGGAAGGTAGCATTGGGTTAGATAGTCTGCATAGAGCCTCCATGGGATTCTGGAATTCTAAGAATCTGTTATCTTATTATTAGTAGATTTTCAGTTTTATGTACAATTGTCTTTTTCTATTTTACTGTATTATAGAAATGCTTGTTTTAGCCTACAATTTTAACAAAAAAAGAGTCCATTTTGCAGATTTTAATGGTTTTGAGACTCGGAATATGAAATAGACCATGAAGGAAACCAGACCAAAAGACAAGTAGAGAGTTCCAGTTTCCTGGAGCAGCTAGGTGATGCAGTGAGTAGAGCCCTGGAGACAGGAAGACTTGAGTTCAAATTTGGTCTCAGACACTTCACATACTAGCTGTGTGACTTTGGGCAAGTCACTTAACCCCAATTGCCTTGCCTTCCCCCCCAAAAAAAGAGAGTTCCAGTTTCCACAAATTTAAAATATAATAATATTAGTTATTACAACTATGACTATGACTACAATTAGGACTACTCTTACTTCTACTACAAGTACAACTATTTCTACTACTATTAAAACTATTGTTTGTTGTTGAAAATTAAAAAATAATTTGGAAGAGAAGTATAAAGAAACTAAATGTTCTAAGGACAATGATTTTTCATCATGTATTAGAACTGCTCGTTATGATTGCCTTTTGTCTTTTATTCTATTGAATATTTAATATCTTTTAGCTTTTATGTCATCCCAAATATTATACTTATAGAGCATGGATAATGTGAAAATAATCAAAAGCATATTAGTCACAATTACTCAGTTGAAAATAACAAACATTTCTGGAGTTAGTAAGTTTAAATGGCAATTTTTCACACTGCCAGTCCATATAATAATAGAATAATCCTCATTCAGAGAATTGAACTGAATTCTTGAGTTTATCTTACTGTTCAGGAGATACTGTTCATGTTTTGAGTTTAATGACAGCCAAATCATTTGAGTTAAGTCCATTTTAATAAAGAGATCTTCCAAGATATTCTGTGCACAGTAATCAGCATGCTGAGTTTCCACAATGGAATGCCAGAGGCCTATCTACTGAAGATAGGTGATTTATGCAAAATGTAAACTGATCAGACAATTAGAAGGTAAGCATACTGCACTTACTCAGTGAAGAACTAGCATCCTACTGTCATGCCTCATTTGGAATGGTGAACCTATTTGTGTTGTTCAAATTTCATGTTTGGAATTCTGGGAGCCAAGTGGGCTGAGTAAGCAGTAAATCAATGTAACTCTCCCATAGTCACCTCCAAACAACCAAAAATAGGGCCCTCAAACAAATCCTGGAACAGCAGAACCAGCAAAAAGATGGGGAGAAACAATCTCTTAGCCCAAGAAACTCGTAGGATTAACAAGGAAGCTCTATCTCACCCTGGTGAAAGGGGAGTTCAGTCCTGGACAGGAAACATCCAGCAAGCCAACAGCAAGTGCTGAGTTAGGAAATTGGAAGGAGATCCTGAGCCCCGGTGTAGTGGAGCAGGCAAACACCAACACAAAGACCCCCCCACATGCCTTAGCATAGCCAGGGAACTGGTAGACTCTGGCTCCAAGAACCACCACGTGCTTCAGTGTAGGCCTGGGCAAACAGGGATCCTCCAGCTGCCAGACATCCACAAGGTACAGCACAGCTCTGGGCAAACAGGTAGCACCCACACTATTGGTGCCTAAGCAAACAGGCAGCCACCTGCCAGTGCAGCCCACCATGCTTCAGCATAGCCCTGGGCAAACAGGCAGTCTCAAGAGGCCGGACTGCTACCTGCTTAAGTGTAGCTATGCAGAAATGCAGCAACCCTTCACTGGATCTCAGCAAATGCCAGACACTACCACTAGGGTCCTAGTTCAGGACCAGGTAAGTTGCCAGACTCCTATGGCCTCTAGCAGCACCAGCTACTCCCATTCCACCCTTCAGCCCAACACCAAAAACAATGGTCCTCCATGGGCCTCAGGGGAACATCAGTGTAGCACCAGGTAAACAACCAGGGCTTATAGCCATTAGCACAAGAAGCCCAAGATAGTAACCCTTCTACCCTGGGAGCAGACCTCAATATTAAAAGAAAGGAAAAAGGCCAAAAAAATAGATGAGCAAAAAACAACAACAAAAAAAATCTGACCATGAGAAAGTTATTATAGTAACAGGAAAGACCCAGACAAAAACTCAGAAGAGGACAAAAATGTCAGAACACCTATGGGCAAGACACCAAAGAAAGTGATCTCAGGCCCAGAAAGAACTCATGGAAGAACTGAAAAAGGAGCTTAAAACCACATAACAGAGGTAGAAGGAATATTGGGAAAATAAATGAGAGTGATGCAAGAGAATTCTAAAAAAAGGAATCGACAGTTTGGAAAACTGCTTAAAAAGTAGAATTAAAATGGAAATAGAGATAGAAAAATCTACTGTGGAAAACAATACCTTAAAGAGTACAATTGGCCAAACAGAAAAGAAAGTACAAAAGCTAATTGAGGAAAACAACACCTTAAATGTGAGAATTGGGCAAGTGGAAGCTCTATGAGACATCATGAATGAGTCAAACAAATTCAAAAGAGTGAAAAAATGGAAGAAAATGCACAATACATCATGGAAGAAACAAATGACCTGGAAAATAGATCCAGAAGAGAAAATATTGGAATCATTGGACTACCAGAAAGTCCTAATCAAAAGGAGGACCCTGACAGCATCTTTCAAACAGTTATCAAGGAAAAGTGCCCTGATGTCCTGAAACCTAAGGGCAAAATAGGCATTGAAAGAATTCACCAACCATCTAAGGAAAGAGGTCACAAAATAAAAACTCCAAGGAACATTATAGTCAAATTCCACAACTATCAGATTGAGGAGGAAAAAAAAAAAACAAATTACAAGTCACCAGAAAGAAACAATTTAAATATTGGGGAATCACAATCAGGATCACACAGGACTTGGCAGCTGCAACATTAAAAAGCTGGAGGTCATAAAATATGATATTCCAGAGGGAAAAGGAGCTAGGACGACAAACTAGAATCACTTACCTGGCAAAATTAAACATAATGCATCAAGGGGGGAAATGATTATTCAACGAAATAGGATTTCAAGCTTTCAGTAAGGAGAATACCAGATGATGGACACAAGAAAGAGAAAGGCATGGGCCTTCATGATGAGCATGGCACAGATGGAGAAATGCATTATGGACAGGCTGCTTTTTATTTCTCTGCCTCTGCTGCCTCACCAAATGGCTAATGCCAAAAGTCAAGAGAAAAGATTCCATGTAAACTGGAATAAATCTTAATGAGATTTGGACAAAAAAAAATAAGACCAGAATGAAACCAAAATTTTGGCCTCCAATATCAGGACCCAAGAAAAGCATAAAAAGGGAAAAGAAAGCTTAAATGATTCAGTAGAGCTAAACTGTGTATATTACCGCAAGGGAAGATGATAATTGTAACTCTTAAAAATTGTGTCACTAATAATACAGATAGAAAGAATATACATAGACTGAGGGTATGGGTATAAAGTGAATTTGAGGCAATGACAAAAAAAATAAATGATAAGAAAGAAGAGTACAATGGGTACAGAAAGAAGGGAGAGGTAGAATCGGGTAAATGATCTCTCATAAAGAGGCAAGAAATACTTATTACAGTAGAGGGGAATATGAGAGGGTGGGCATTGGGCATCACTTGAACCTTATTCTCATCATTATTGGCTCAAAGAGGCAATAATACACACAATCAGTTGAATATAGAAATCTATCTTACCCAACAGGGAAGTAGAAGAGGAGATTAAGTAAAGGGGGCAGGGTGGAGACTTACAGAAAGGATGGCAGATCAGGAGAGGGGTTACACAGAAGCAAAACACTGGTGAAGTGGGAAATGGTGAAATGAAAGAGAGGACAAACAGGCGGAAGAATAGGATGAAGGGAAATACGCAGGTAGCAATCACAACTGTGAATGTGAATGGGGTGAGCTTTCCTGTAAAATGGAAGGAAATAGTGGAGTAGATAAAAAAACCAGACTCCTACAATATTTTGCTTATAAGAAACACATGAAGTAGAGAAACACACATAAAATAAATGTAAGGGCTGGAGCACAATCTATTAAGCTTCATTTGAAGTAAAAAAAAA
>CM053626.1:270964943-270980971 GCA_028646595.1 Phalanger gymnotis
TTGCAGGACAGTGTGGCTGGCAGCACTAGCCATAACTTAGAAGTAGAAAGGATAGCTCAAGTTTTGGTCCTAAGACAGACCTCAGAAAATAGCAATAAAAAGGACCTAAGATTTGGGGCATCATTCCTCATACCTCAGGACTACAACTTGATTACAATAATAGCTGGAAAAAAATGAATAAATAAAAACGAGTAAGCAAAGGAGAAAGAATCCAAACATAGATAGTAGCTATGGTGATAGAGAAGGTCTGGGTTCATATTCAGACAAAGAAAGTGAACCTAAAAAGCCACTCCTTTTTCAGAGAATAATACCAAATCCTCCCCAGCAGAAAAAAGAGTCCTTGGAAGGACTCAAAAAGGACTTTAAAGATCAAATAAGAAGGATTGATGAAAAAATAGAAAAAAAAAATTAAGAGCAATCTAAGAAAATTATGAAAAGAAAGTCAACAACCTTGAAATAGAGAATCAAAAACTTAAGGAAAAAAATAGTTCCTTGAAAACTGGAGCTTGGCAAGGGTGTAACAACAATGCGGCTAGCAGCTGCTGTGGTAGCACAAGGCCAACAACACCAGCACAAAGAAGGGCTGCCAGCACAGATTCTTTGATCTGCTTTTCTAAGGAAAGAAATTTTAAGGGGTTAACAATCTCATTTTAATCAAACATACATATATCATTCACTTAGTTTAGGGGGAAAAGCCAGCACCTTGAACTACAGAGCAAATACAAAGAGAAGTTACAAACATACATTATATTAACCGAGCAAATAACACAAACCAGTCTATCTATAGCAATACATAGTTACCAAAGAAGCACAAACATTTGGGTTTTTCCAAAGACAAGGGGCTCCAGGAGCTACCCAGAGTCTCCTCTGGTCAAATCACACAGCACTCTTCCAGTGAATGAGAGTGAGCCCCAAACAAAATGCTAACATCTCAGTTTATATACCCTTCTTAGCACTGCCCCTCCCCTCCCCCAAGACCTCACACCTAATCAGCAAAATGCTGTGAGCCTGGAGCTTAGCCCCTAGCAAGACTTAATCAAAGACACTTGATTACTTTAGCATTCTAAAAGAGAAAGCAGTAAAAAAAAAAAAATCCCACTTTGCTTAACATTACAAGGGGAAGCTAATGACATTCTAAGATACCAAAAATCATTAAAAATAATCAAAAGAATGAAAAAAATAGAAGACAACATATGACATCTGATCAGAAGAACAACTGATCTGGAGAATGGATTGAAGATAAATGAGTAGTCAGACTGCCTGAAAAATGTGACAAAGGAATCTTGATACAATATTACGAGAAATTATCAAAGAAAATTGCCCTGAAGTTCTAAAATGAGAAGGCAAAGCCAAAATAGAAAAAAACTCCACCTAATGCCACCTGCAAAGAGATCCTAGGAGGGAAACTTACAGGGATATTGTCAAGTTTCAAAGCTCTCAGGTCGAAGAGAAAATATCGGAAGAACAAGAAAAAAATCAATTTACATATCATGGAGCTACAATAAGGATTACACAAGACCTAGAAGCTACTACATTGGAGGACCATAAGTCTTGGGATTCTATATCCCATACAGAAAAAGAGTTGAGGTTGTCACCAAGTGAAACTTAGCCAGCAAAATTAAGTATAATCCTGAATGGGGAAAAAAGACATTTAATGAACTGAAGGCCTTTTAGGGTTTTGTGAAAAAAACTCCAGAACTTAAGGGAAAATTCAACATAAAACATCCAGGAGAAATAAAAGGTAAACATTAAAGACCAAATGTAATGGACTCAATAATGCCAAATTGTTTACTTCTTATATGTGAAAATATCACCAGTGCTTTTGTGACTGTCATTCATATGGGTAGTTCAAAATAGCAGTGTGGCCTGAGCAGAGTAAGATGGGGTAATTTAAAAAAAAAACCGTGTTAGGAGAAATGAAAAAGAGTAATTACCTCATATAAATGAGGCGTGTGTGTGTGTAAAGGTCTTCTAAATTCAGAAAGAAGTGGACAAGGGGGTAGGGTGATGGAAAAGGATAAGATAGGGACTTTTTTTTTTAAATTTTTTTAATTTATTTTTTATTTTTAGTTTACGACTCTCAGTTCCACAAGTTTTTGAATTCCAATTTTTCTCTCACCCTTTCCCTCCAAGATAACATGTAATCCAAGATAGGTTCTACATATAAGGTAGGGACTTTTAGAGGAGTGGGTAGGTTAAGGAATAGGAAGCAAGGTAGTGAGTGTGTGGAAGTAAGTGGAGGAGTGAGGAAGGATAGCTTAAATAGTGAGAAGGAAAGTGAGAAAACATAGGGAGGAAAAAACACAATAAGAAATTTTAGCTTAGAATGTGTGTGGGACAAATTTACCCATAAAATGGAAATAGTTATCACATTAATATCTTGACTTCAAGAATATGTTGTTTTCAGGAAACATAAAAGTGAGAGATACACAGATAGATTAAATAAAGGGCAGGAGTAGAGTTTATTATGTTAAAAAAAAAAAAGCAGGGATAGTAATGATCTCAAACAAAGTTAAAGTTAAAATAGATTTAATCAAAAGTGAAAAATAGGCAAACTACATTGTAGGTCAGCAATGTCGTTCAATATAGCTTTAAACCATTTGAAATACCTAGACAGTATAAAATATTTGAGTTCATACCTGCCAAAACAAAGGATCTATGGGAACATAAATATAAAACACTTTTTATACAAATAAACTCAGATTTAAATAAATGAAGTAATATTTATTGTTCATGGGTAGGTAAAGCCAATATAATTTTTAAATGACAATTTTACCTAACTAATCTATTTATTCAATGTCATCCCAATAAAATTACTTTAAAAATGTTTTACTGAGTTAGAAAAAATAATAAAAAAGTTCATTTGGAAGAGCAAAAAGTCAGGGAGTTCAAAGAAACCGGGAGAAAGGTATAAAGTAAGTAGATTCAGCAGTATCAGACCTTAAACAATATTATAAGGGAGAGCATTTTTATATGTAAAAAGGATAACTTGGATTATTTTAAATTAATTTTTCTTGTATAAATAAAACACATGTAGCCAAGAATAGAAGGAAAGAAATAAATTAGGGAGACAAAAACTTTCATAGACAATCTCTCAGATATGATGTGACTGGGTTGGAATACTAGTATGGTGTAAGAAATGATGGGCTGTTTGATTTAGAAAAACATGGAAACATTTGGACCTGTGAAGGACGATGCTATCCACACTCAGAGAAACAGATGACAGGTAGAAATAAGCATAGTATAGCCATACATGTGTGTGTGTATGAGTGTATATATGTATAAATTTGTATTTTATAGCTACATATGTATACATATATAGTGTATATATATATGTTTTTGATATATTATATATATATATATATGTATTATGTGTATGTATATGTGTGTATCTACACTTAATTGTAGCCTACTTGGGAGGGAGGGGAAAATAAAGTAAAAAGTGAATAGCAGAGAACAAAAGAAAACCAACAAAGAAGTAAAGAAAAACTGGGCAGCTTTGAAAACAACATGCAGTATTTACTTTGTAGGTTTTCTTGACATGGAAATTTATTGTTTTATATTGAATCCTCTCCTATGGTCTACTGTGTACACACTAATTTTTTCTTTTCTTATTTTGTATTTAAGATAGATATAGATATATGTTATATATCATATATGTGTATATACATATGTGTATGCTTAAAGCAAAAAAAGTATGCATATATGTATAAAAACATGAGGTTGCAATCACCCTTTTGAATTTCCAATCTGCAAGTGCAAAGGAAATTTGGGGAATAAGCCCAGAAAAAATGATACGTAGAGATAAAACATTAAATGATTACAATTAAATATTTCAGTGATTGCTAAATTCAGTGTAACCAAATCCAACAAATATTTATCAAATACCAGCTATTTACAAGGCATTCACTTAGATATTGAAAGTAGAAAAAAATAATAATTAGTTGCCTTCAAGGACCTTATATTCTATTAGGCATATATAACACCTATAAAAATGAGTAAATCTATTTAGAAAGAAAAACCAAAAACTGAGATGCTCAATGGAAACAGGACACCTGAGATAAGAAATGAAGACAAATAAAATAAGGACCCTGAATTGTGGAAATGAGGAGGACGTGCACTGTAGGAATGGGTTGTACTTTTTGTGGTATTTTTTAAGGAAGCACAAGTACACTTACGTTGAGGAGAAACGAGATGGAAAAAACCAGTTGATACTATATTAGTATAATAAAGTGAAAATAAACATGACAGAAACTGAGTTCAATAAGCAGCCATTCTTTTTATGCTCGTTTAATTAGGACGCAGAAGTTTTTCTGTCTTTTTAGAGACTTAACAAGGCACCCATGGTATATTAATCAAAAGGTAGCCATAAATGAATATCTGGCTTCATTTATCCATGATTGAAGGATTTGGGGATCAAATCGTAGTAGTTACCAAATTTTTGAAAAGGATGGATTTTGACTAACTAAATTAATTATTTTTAAGAAGGAAAAGAAGAAAAGAAAGAACAACTTATCTTAATATTTTGCTTTAGCAAAATAAATCAATTCATATAACTATTATAGGCAGATGAGTTATATTTCATATATACACAGGCATACACATGCACAATGTGTGTGTGTGTGTGTGTGTGTGTGTGTGTGTGTGTGTGTGTGAGGGAGGGAGGGCTTGAACTCTATTCTTCCCAGTTTGAAGTCTAGTGCTTTATCCATTGTACAACCTACCTCTTGATGGTAGTCTAATAATCTAATCTATGTTGAAGAGATTCTACTTCCATTTTATAGCTTAGAGGTGATATGCTTTGTTCATTTTCAAAGAGTGCTTTAAATGTCTGGAAGATATTTTGAGGATAAAGAAAAGAGCAGCAGAGCCTAGTGGTATAAATCTGGGGCTTGAATTAAGTAGACTTGTATTTGTATCCAGCCTCTGGTTTTTACTAACCATGTAACTCCATACTAGTGGGGTCAAACTCAAATAGAAATGAGGGCCACTAAAACATATAGGATACCTGCATCTTAATGTTGACTTGGAAAACTATATATGAACATTTTATATGTTCTATTGCACTTTTAGTTATTTTCATTAGATATGTCTCAATTAAATTTTAACATGGTTCAAGCAGCACTCAGGACCTATGGACAGTGTTTTGACACCTTAACTCCAGGCAAATCATTGTGTCTCACAGCTGTGACCAGAAATTCTAGCACTAGGGGCAAATTTAATTTGCTGTCAGGAGATATATGTAACACATAAGAACTACTTAATAATTGTTTTCTGAGTTGATTTAAATCGTGCAATAAATATTTGTTCATTTGGATTTGCTTCCCCACACTCAGTCTAAACAAATTCTTTGATTTTTCTCCCAGATATAGTGATAATTTAAAGTAAAATTTATTATCTTAGTTTGAGAACAATAGTGAGGCTGTCAGCCTTGGTATCTCTCAGTCCAGCCCTTTATAGTTGGTGCCTAACCTCTTGCTCCTGGAGGCTACTGGTGGGAGCTTATTGATACTCTGAGACCTAACTCTAACTTTTATAACTTTGATTTTCTTAGTAATGACTGTTTGCTGTTAGATCTAAGGACTTGGTTGTTCACATTATTAGGAAAATAAAATCTACTGATCTGGGCTTGACATTCTTTTTTCTCTCTCAACTAAAGGGAAAATAACAAAGCTGCTCTCTTATCTATTTGTCCTTTGATTCTTATAGTCTCCCTTAAAACAAAGTTAATTGTAAAACAATAAATTGCAAACATGGGGTGCCTTGGGTTCCCAAAAGATTTCTGCTGCTGTCTATCAGTTTCCCCCTCCCTATTGTCATGCAACTTTTAATTATTGCAAAAAGTACCCAGTGGTTAGAAAACATTGGTTTTCTCCCTGGGTCTCTTTCTATGTGTCTCTCTGTTTCTGTCTCTATGTCTGTCTCTGTCTCTGTCTCCCTCCCTCCCTTTTATTAGGCATTGTATCTATTGGCAAGCTTCAAAATATTTTTGTTTTAAAACTGGGTCTTAGAACCATAATATAGATAAAGAGAAACATTGATATTTGCTTGGAGATCTGATATCTAATATTTTGATCAGATAGTTTAATATTTATATTGAATTGGCAATGTCAAATATATGTATGTGTGAATGTGCATGCATTTCCCCTGCCCCAGGGTAATTTATTAGTCCATACTAACCTATAACCAAAGAAATAGCTTAACATTGTGAACTCTTGTCTATGTTTTTGAACCACAATGCCCTTTATCTGGAATTCAATTCATCTGCACCTCTGCCTCATAAAGTCCTTCTCTTCACTCATGACACAGTTCACTCAGCACATTCAAATCAGTCAGTTAAAAAATATTCATTAAATTCTTACTATATACCATGGACTGGTTAGGACTGGTATAAAAAAGAAAGACAAAGACTCAAGAAATTATAATATACTTCTTATGAAAATGAGCAATTCATGGAAACAAAACAGAAGAAATCATATAAAATGAAAACCCTAACATTACTCCATATGTCCCTCATCTACATTTCCCATTTCTAGTACATGTATTCAATTGCTTCATCTCAGTGCAATCTTTATACCAATGGAGTAAAAATATTTTTGAACCAGAGTAGGTAATGATGAAAGAACCATTTCCTGTTGATTTCCACCATAAATTATGAAATATGAGACCACAAAATATTAGGTAAAATATTTAATTCACTGCATATTTTGGTCCTATGTCTGCCAAGTCATTGTGTGATGTTAGACAAGCCACCAAATAAATATGATCCTATAAATGAAGTTGTTAGATGGGAGTTTTGACGTCTACACTAAATAATTATCAACCGAAGCAGGGATCTCTATTTCAATACCACAATGGATGGATGAGCTCAATTAGTTCATCCACACTTTCTTATCCTATGTGACTTTTTCCAAGTTCTGTCACAATTCCTCTTCAAGGGGTGTACCCAACCCACTGGAAGGCTGTCTCCACATCCTTTAACACTGTTTATATACCAAAGAAACTCAATATATGAAGAGCCTGCCTCTTTTTTTTAGCCATACAGCTAAGAATTCAATGGTAATATGTTTCAGGTTAATCATCAGCATGCCCTTTGAACCACTTGCAACTTTAGTACTTCAGAAGCTATCATTTTATATGACTCACTAGTTTAATGATGACTTTCTAAATTGTCAAAGGACCATGTTTCCTCTTCTCTTTCCTACTTCTGCTTGCTTTTTAGTGATTATTTCACCTCTATTCACTGTGGGTAAAGAGATTCAAGGACACACAACTCAGCTAGTATAACTGCATGATAACAACTCTAGCAAAAGTTTTACTTGTGGTAAAGATTAGAAGTAATTGTTAAAATAAGATTAGGGCATTAATTCTAGATTTCATTTTCTATTTTTCCTTTATATAATTGAAAAGTTTACTGTGTCCATGTCAACTTTATCGGTTTTACTAATTTATTAGGATTTATATAATGCTATTCCTCTGGGCAGTTTAGTAGGTAATCTCCTGGAACATTGCAGTTGCGATTGTGTGAATTGCTTCATATAACATTTGCCATAGTATCAAATATATTAAGATAGTTGAAAGTAACTTGATTTACATGATAGAAAATTAAAATTTTGAAGTGGATCATTTTGTTATTATTTTTGATTGCAATTATCCTTATAAATATTAGAAAAGGTTTAAAACTAATTTTATTTGGATTTTTATGCTTCCAATTGGTCCTGTCACTATGTTAATTAATGAATTAATGTAAAATAATTTGGTTGATTAAATGTCAGGCTATTGATTGTTGGCAAGAGGAAGTGAGTATCTCTCTCTATATATATATATAGATATACATATGTGTATATGTATATGTATATATGCATATATGTATATATGAATTTATATGTAGATATATATTGCTTACATATTGCATATAAAGATAAAATAAATTCACCTATATATTCCCCACTATAACTATAAATACAAACTTATGTTTATAATTATATATGGAAAAACTCCCAATTAGTCTTTGTGTTTCAAGTATCTATACCATCCTCTCCACAGCTGTCAAAGTGATATTCCCAAAATTCAAGTCACTCCCTTTCTTCAGTAAACTCTAGTGACTCCCTACTATCACTAGGATCAAATGTAGAATCCCCTAAACTTTGATGCCCATCACATTCAAATTTCAAGGAACTTTTTGAGCTTTTGTATCAGTTCCCTAATGAGTTCCAGTCCAGTCAACTAGGCCTTCATGTTTGTCATTGTTTTGGTAATTAAGGTGGGACTTTATTTTTACTGTTTTCTCTTTTGGAATGCTGAGGTGATAAATTACCTTTGATGAGTTTTGCCTTTCAAATGTAATGGCAAGGGGAATTTTTTATTGTCTTTGTTTGGGAGTGCTCCTCTGCACTAAGGAATATTTGATTGAATTGACAGTCTTTGAAGACCTGCTTACCTCAAGGGAAAGCCTAGTTCACATGAGTTTGAGTTGCATGGTTGTGACTCCCTTTGACCCTGAGATGTGTATACAAGATCTGATGTTGGTGTTTTGCCCTTGAGAGGCATAGTCATTAGAAAAGTGCTGGTGACAAGACTCTGAGTAGTGGAAGGAACCCCTCCCCCCTTTGAAAAAACCCACATTAGTGCTTCTCTGGTATATTTCAATTTTGTTAGACAGAAATCTGTCTATTGATCTGTTTATATTGTCTCTGTAATTTCTGTTTGTATTTGCTCTGAAGTTCAAGGTGCTGGCTTTTCGCCCTGAACTAAGTGAATGCTATATGTATGTTTGATGAAAGTGAGATTGTAAACCCCTTTAAGTTGCTTTCTTTAGAAAAGAAGATCATAGAACCTGTGCTAGCATCCCACCTGTGTGATGGTGTTATTGGCCTTACCCAGCCATGGTAGCTGCAAGTAACATTGTTGTTACCGTCATACATGTTTCTCCAACTTCCATTTTTATCTTTTTCACAGGCTTTCACTCATGTTTAGAATGTTCAATTTTACCCTTACCTCTTAGAATCCCTAGACTTCTTCAAAGATTAGCTCAGACCCTTCTTCCTGCCTAAGTCATAATCTGCCAGCCTGCTAATGTCTAATGCCATTCCCCCAAATTGATCAATTTGTATGCATTTTTATATATATTTCTTTTGTGCACATGCTTCAATGTGAACAGGTTTGCTTTGTTTTTTAATATATATTCCTGGAAGGAAGTGACTATTTTCTTTTAAATTATATCCCTACCACCTAGCATGTTGCCCAGCACATAACAGGTGGTTCTGTTTCTTGTTTGTGCTATATTATCTGGGTCATGATCTGATAAAGGTGGATTTCCTTCAGCATTCTGTTTTGGGACTTCTTTTCCTTTTATATTATCTTGCTTGGTGAATCATCAGCTCCCATAATTGCAATTATCATTTCTGTGCTCATGATTTTCAGATCAATTCATTGACCCTAACCCTGCTCCTAAACTCCATCTTCCCATCTCCAACTTCTTATTAGACATCTCAACTACATGTCCCGAAGACACCTTAAACTCATTAGCACCCAACAATGAACACATTATCTCCCTAACTCAACCTTTCCTAACTCAAAATTCCTCATAACTTATCAAGGTTACTACCATCCTCTAGGTCACCAAAGCTCCCAACCTAGATGTCATCCTCCAGTACTCGCATTCTCTCAACCCTCCATAAACAATGTATTGCCAACACTGTTGATTTTAGATTTTCTCCTCTGGCACTGCAACTCCCTTAGTGCAAGTTCTCATCACTTCACACCTCCACTATTGCAGTAGCCTACTGGTTAAAATTCATTTCTTAAATCTCTCCCCTCTCCAGCCCATCCTCTACACAGCTGCCAAATTATTCTTCCTAAAGAACTAATCTGAGAATAGCACACACAGACACCACACACACAACCCCCACCCCTCTAGTTTAGCAAAATCATTTGGCTGTCTATCACTTCTAGGATCAAATATAAAATCCTCACTTTGACATTCAGTAACCTTCATAATCTGGCCCCCTCCTATCCTTCTAGCTTTCTTACATTTTATGTTCCTCCCCCATATATTCTGCTACCCATTGATACTAGCCTCCTGCCTATTCCTTGGACAAGACAGCCCATTTACATCTCTGATGACATTAACTGGGTGTACAACTGACTAGAATATTGTCCCTCCTCATCTCTGCCATTTGTCTTCCTTTGCTTCTTACAAATCCCACACAGAATTTAATTCTCAATGAGAAACTTTTTTCTAATCAATTAATCGAAAAGAGGCAAAAGAAACTCCCTGCCCACAAAAATTACAATCTACTGAAAACATTCAAATAAATACAAATAAATTTGCATACAAGATAAATAGGAAATATTTAATAGAGAAAAGGCACTGGAATTAAGAGAGGTTGGGGAAGGCTTCCTGTAGAAAATGAAATTTTAGGTGGGGTTTAAAGGAAACCTTGGAGGTCATCAGTCAGAGAGGAAGAGAGCAAATATTCTCAGGCATGAGGGACAGCTAGAGAAAATTCTTAGACCTGAGAAATAGAATGTTTTGTATGTGGAATAGCTGGAAGGCCAGTGTCACTGGTCCAAGAGTATGTGTTAGGTGATAAGTTATAAGAAAATTAGAAAGGCGGAAGTGTATGAAATTATGAAAAACTTTGAATGCCAAACATGGCATTTTTTAAATTTCATCCCAGAGACAATCAGAAACTACTGGAATTTATTGAGTAGGGGTGTGTGTGTGTTTGTGTGTGTGTGTGTGTGTGTGACATTATGTGACATGCCCTTTAGGAAAATCATGGTGGTGGTTGTCCTTCCTTCTTGAAGAGAACCAAAATGACATCACTTTGCTAGAATCAAGCTACAATGTGTCCAAAATTGGCTGGTCAGACCAATAGGAGTTCAGAATATTCTATCACAGGTTGGATGCAAATAGTCCATGTGAACATTTTGGGGGGATTCTCTAAATTTGCACACCTCACATTTCTTTTGAGCTACTTCAATTTGGCTTTGCTCATAGAGCACAGCACTCTCTCTAATGAGGGCACACCATGCCGGGTGGTCCTGTTCCAGTATTTCCCATATCACACAATCAATTCCAAAGTTCTTAAGAGAGAGTGAGAGTGCCTCTGCATCACTTCTGACCACTATGTGAACACTTGGCTGGTGTGAGTTCTCCATAAAATGGTCTTTTTGGCAAGCATAGGTTTTGCATTTGAAAAAGGTGATCTTCAAAATCTTTGTAAGATGATTCAAATGAAAGTGATTCGGTTTCCTGGAATGGCACTGGTGTATTGTTCAGATTTTACAAGCATACAACAATGAGGAAAACCACCTTAATGGCTGAAAATGGATTGGAGTGTGGAGAGATTTGAGGCAGGCAGACCCACCAGCTGGCTATTGTATTAATCTTCCTGAATCAATGAGGGCCTGAACTAGAGTGCTAGCAGTGTCAGAGGAGAAAGGGATGCGTATGCAAAAAAATCTTACAAAGGTGAAATTGACAAACCTTGGCAACACACTGGATATGGAAGAGTAAGAAATAGGAAGGATTCCACGATGACTCCAAGGTCAAAAGCCTGAGGGAGTAGGCAGGTGGTGTTGCACTCTACAGTAATAAGGAAGGTAATAGTGAGGGAGATTTTAGAGGAAAGATAATCACTTCCATTTTGAATATATTGGGTTTAAGATATTGACTAGACACCAAATTAATTCAAGAAGTGTGAAAGGAAGTTAGGCGTGTTAGATTGGAGGTCAACAGAGTTTGGGGCAGATTAGGTAGATTTGAGAATCATAAGCATAGTAAAGGTAATTAGATCCCTGGGAGTTGATGAGATCACCGGTGAAGTAGTGAAGGTGAAGAGAAGAGGGCCCAGTTCAGAACCCTGAGGGATGTCCTTAATGCAATACCTTTCTTTTATTGATCATCTCCAGTTTATCCTGCATATAGTTTCTTTGCACATAATTGTTTGTATGTTGTCTCCCTCATTAGGTTGTGAGATCCTTGAGTACGAAGATAGTCCTTTGTTCTTTTTTTGTTTGTTTTGTGTCTGGCAGTTTATAGGTCCTTAATAAATGATTATTCACTGACCAACTGAAGTACTTGCTAATTTATTGCTGTATATACAGGTATCTGTGTGAACAAGATAGTATTGGTGTAGTACATTGCATCTGATGCAAGGATGTTATTATGAAAATTATGTTATTGGGGATAGTATCTTTCATTACTAACCTCATAATCATAGTTGATTAAGTTTGCCAGAAAAGGAAAACAATTATTTTTGTATTGAAAAGTGACTCTAATTTTCAGCTGTCACTGAAGACTATGCACACATATTTCTCATTTTATAACTGATTTTCTTCTCCTAAGTCCTCATTACAACTCAGCTCATTACCATACAGATTTAGATATGCAGGTCAAATCATGTCCCCTGAAACTTAACAATTACATCCAGTAGAAGCCTGATGTAACTTGTTCAGCCTCTGACCCACATGTTTGTCATGACCTGATATTCACATCATGCAATATGCCCAAAGAATTTTACTGTAAATATTAAAATAATTTACCTGCTTCCTTTATAAGCATATGATACTTGTATTTTGTTTATTATATAATACTCTACTAATGCAAATTAGCCATGTTCCAATGCTGCTGAAGCAAACAAACAAACAAAAAATAAAACAAAGCTGCATCTTTCTACCATAGGAGCATGTCCTAAATCCACAATGTTAACCCACTCATTGGATCATCAATTTAGTGCTAAAATAGACCTAAAAGGCAATCTACTTCACCTCCCTCCTCATTCTTATAGATGAAAAAGGGAGATGCAGAAAAATGACTTAAGTTGCCCTGGATCAATGGATAAGAAATAGTAGGGCTGGGATTTGAACTCAAGTCAATTGACTTCGAATTCAGCACAATTTAGAGTATAATACTCTGTCTCCTCAGGTTGAATGGTTTTTACCTTTTGTCTCTGTCATATGAAGACTGCCCTCATACTGGAACTGGCACTATCACACCCCCAGATATATACATGTATCATATAATGTACTAAAACTCATATCATTTAATTGTGGAAAAGTAGAAATTTAAAATTGTTCCACGTTTAATATCAGAATGGAAAAGTTAATTTCCAGGGAACATGTGAGAGAGAGAAAAACAAATAGAGATAGCAAAACACAGACACAAAAGATGGCAGGAACAGAGAGACAGAGATTGATAGTGAGAATAAGGAGATAGAGCCAGAGCCAATGACACAGAGTCAGAGAGAAAAGGCAGAGAGACAGACAGATAAAAAGAGAGGGATAGACTCAAAAAGCTATCTTACTCCACAGGAAAGAATGAGGAAGGAGATAAAAAAGGGGGGATGATAGAAGGTACAGCAGGTAATCAAAAGCAAATACTTTAAAAAGGGACATGGTCAAGGGAGAAAAGTGGATAAAGGGGGATAGGATAAGAAGGAATAAAATATAGTTAGTCTTTCACAACATGAGTATTGTGGAAGGATTTTGCATAATGATACACATGTGGCCTGTGTTGAATTCCTTGCCTTCTTAGGCAGGGTGGGTGGGGAGGGAAGAGAGGAGAGAATCTGGAACTCAAAGTTTTAAAAGCAGATGTTCAAAAAAAATTTTTGCATGCAACTAGAAAGTAAGATATACAGGTGATGAGGCACAAAAATCTATCTTGCCCTACAAGAAAGTAAGGGAAAAGGGGATGGGCGGGGAGTGGGGTGACAGAAGGGATGGTTGACTGCAGAACAGCGCAATCAGAATTTATGCCATCTTGGAGTGGGCAGGATGGTAGAAATGGGGAGAAAATTTGTAATTCAAACTCTTGTGAAAATTAATGCTGAAAACTAAAAATATTAAATAAATAAATAATGATTAAAAAAAAAAGAATAGGGATTCTTAACCGAGTTCTCCACAGACCCCTAAGGACATATTTCAAAAAGTCCAGAAGACTAGAAGAGGAAAAATTCCATCTTCATTCACTAACATCTAACTAAAATTTAGCATTTCTTTCAATTATGAATTTAAGTAACAAATATTATTTAGAAAAATGGTCTATAGGTTTTTACTAGACTGCTGAAGAAGCCCAGAACACACACAAAAAAGTTTAAGAATGCCTAAATTTGAAAATCCATGGCCTAGAACCAATAGGTTTTACTGGGTAAATTCCTAAGGTCATAGACATGTTTTAGAGGCAATCAGGGTTAAGTGATTTGCCCAGGGTCACCTAACTAGTAAGTATCTGAAGCTGGATTTGAACTCAAGTTCTCCTGACTCCAAAGGTGGTGCTCTATCCACTGCACCACCTACCACTCCCTAAGGTCCTAGGTATTGAGACAACTATAGAGTGAAAATTTTATCAATCAAATATATCTGAACAGTCTATCAATTGTATAGTAGTTTTTTTTTAATTTAAAATAAATGACACAAAACTTAATAAGCGGATACCCATGTTAAAAATTCATTTTAAAATGACTATTATTATAAGTAATTAAATTTGATGGTTTAGGAAAAATTATGTTTCTATTGAAAAAAGATTTCTCAACAATGTTTTAGTTATAAGAGAATAAGGTTGACTTTTATTTTCTCATCTTACCATTCATATATTTTCCTTGTAGGACTTCATTACAATAAATATCACTATTAGATAGATTTGATATATAAAAGTTGAATCATGTTCACTGAAGCATGCTTCAATACTTCAAAGAATTGTGATTTGGTTAGTGTAGGTGATTACTCTATAGATATAGATCACAATTATTCTAAGACTTTTATAAACAATTTTTGAATTATTGTGACCAAAACAGCTGTTTACTTTTTATCCAAATAGTGAATGGGTCTCTTCGAACTCAAGCAGGCTATTTCTTGGATGATAGACACATTAGCTAACACTGGGCATATACTGCTTTGCAACTTTCTGGGATCTGTCAGAGTTCTTTTTTGATGACTAAACCTTTGAGAACTTTGAATCACTTCAATTCCCAGTGACTTTGTTGGAGGTTCTCTTAATATAACTATAATAAAGACTAATAAGACTTGTTAAAACAATAACCATTATTAGTCTTAATAGCAGAAGCCATTAGAACTTCACTCACAGCTTAATGACTTAAATCATTAATATTAGTTTACTTCAGATTAGTTTGGTTATTCAGTTTACTAACCCATTGCAGATTATAATATTCAGTTAAATGGCAGAAGAACAAATGATAGACTTGTCCAAATGAAAGACTCATAAGCAATGATGAGATAAGTTAGAAAAAGTAGACACAAGTACAATGATATTTAAGATATGTTATAATTCTAAATTGTAGGATTTTCTGAAAATCAGATTGAAAATTTTGGTTTTCAGCAATTCAAAAATTGATTATTAAGCCAAAGGATAGTTGTTATCTAGAATGAGAAGGTAAATCTTCTATTCTTGCAAAATCAACAAAATTAAATTTACTATAATAATAAGAATCATTGACTTTCTGGGCAAACATCCAAATACGCTTTAAATAGCTTCTCTGAATAGTATTATATTATAACAGAGCATGAGTATTGAAGTTATAATGATGACCCAGAGTGATATACAAATGGTTAGATCAAGGGTGGAGAACCTGCAGCCTTGAGGCCACGTGTGATCTTCTAGGTTCTTGGGTGAGGTCTTTTGGCTAAGTCCACATTTTACAGAACAAATCCTTTTATTAAGGAGATTTGTTGCACAAAGTTTGGATTCAGTCAAAGAGCCACACTTCAGGACCTAGAGGGCCACATGTGGCCTTTAGGCCACAAGTTCCCCACCCCTAGGTTAGATTATTTATATTCATTACTTTCTTTTTAATAAGACAGAGTTTTAGATATATTTCTGGCAAAATGTCTAAATAACAAAAAATAATAGTTTGACACTCCAAGAGTATATCAGGAAAACATGCTTGTATGTCAATAATAATTATTTTCTATACTAAACTTTTTTATGGTAGATGTTTTAAAAAGAAAAAAATAGAAAATTGAGGGTCAAAGCTTAAGTTATTATACCTATAAGCAAGGTG
>CM053626.1:270981471-271008414 GCA_028646595.1 Phalanger gymnotis
ATCAGGCTCAGATAGATGAGGACTTTTACCAAGCTATTAGAACTTTACAAAATGCAGTGTGGGTATTAGGCACAGAGGTAGAGTATCTGGAATTACAGCCCAAACTACAATGTGACTATCATTTTAACACTTTCTGCCTTACCTCAAAACAATATGATGCTACCAAACATAATTGGGACATAATTCACGCGCAGTTTCAGGGTGCTGTTTTGGACAATATCACGCTTGAACTCCAACAACTAATAAGCTTGGCAGAGGACATTAACATTGCATCACATGATGATTTGCTCCCTGATAAAATTGGGCAGCACATTTTGGACTTTTTCCAACAAGCTGACCCATGGCATTGGCTAAAGCAATGGCTCATCCCCCTCGGCATAGGGTTTCTGTTCCTGGTTCTGGGTCTTTGTCTCCTCCCTTATCTTTTTCTCTGCCTCCTTTCCCTTATGCACCGTTCCCTGTTTGGCATGAAGCGGGACATTATGGTTCTCCGTGACCTGCCCACTTCATGGCAAAACAAAAAGGGGGAATTGTAACGGGGCGAGTTAGAGCCGACTCCTACCATCGCTGGACATCTGAGCCCATAGCCTGCTGAGGTAAACTCAGAGCTCTGAGGTGTGGGTGGGACAAGATGCAGTCAGGAGGAAGGGTCTTGCCCTTGTTGGCAACGTGGTGCCGGCTTCTTTCAGGATTTACCTGTGCACAGGTGAATCATGGAGAGAGTGTGGGAAGGAAAGGGGAGGAGAGTAGGAGGAGCCAAGGTGGCCCTATTGCTACATAATCAAAGCTGTAAAAATCTGGTTACTGACTTGAATAAATGGAGCTACTCACCATCATGCCTCTCACCTCGTTCATTGACCGCGAGATCAGGCCTTTGCTGGACAAAGGCCTGGGAGTTTGGGGTAACAGGGAACCCCAACAACATGTCAAGACAATTTTTAGCATTCATTTTTACAACATTTTGAATTCCACATTTTTCTTCCTATATCCTTTCCTCTCCTCCCCTCTTTTGAAAACGGTAGGCAATTTGATATAGGTTATACACATGTTATCATGTAAAACGCTTTCATGTTAGTCACAGTTGTGAAAGCAGAAATAGATCAAAAAAATAAAAACCACAAAAAGGAAAAAAAAGTAATGGAAAAAATGTTCTTGGATCTGCATTTAGAGTCCATTGGTTCTTTATCTGGATGTGGATAGCATTTTTCCTTCCTAAGTCCTTTGTACTTGTTTTGGATCATTGTGTTTCTGAGAAGAGCTGAGTCATTCATAATTGATCATCAGACAATGCTACTGATACTGTGTGCAGTATTTTCCTGTTTCTGCTCATTTCATTTTGCATTAATTCACATAAAATCTGCCTGTTCATCATTTCTTATTGCATACTAGCATTCCATTACATTGATATACCACAACTTGTTCAGCCATTCCCTAATTGATGGGCATCCCATCAATTTCAGTATTTTGCCACCGTAAAAAGGGCTGCTATAATTTTTTTTTGTACAAGGAGGTCTTTTTTTCCATTTTTTTATGATCTCTTTGGGATACAGACATAGTAATGATGTTGCTGGATGAAAGGGTATGCACAGTTTGGTTGCCCGTTAGGCATAGTTGCAAATTCCTCTCCAGTATACTGGGATCAGTTCACAATTCCACAAACAATGCATTAGTATCCCACTTTTCCAACATCCTCTCCAACATTTATCATTTTCCTTTTTCGTCATATTTGTCAATCTGATTGATAGGTGTGAGGTGGCACCTCGAAGTTGTTTCAATTTGCATTTCTTTAACCAAAAGTGATTTAGAGCACTTCTTCACATGCTTATAAATAGCTTCGATTTCTTCATCTGAAAACTGGTTATATATCCTTTGACCATTTATCAATTGTGGAATGGCTTGTTTTCTTATAAATTTGATTCACTTCTCTACATATTTAAGAAATGAATCTTTATCAGAGACACTTGCTGTGAAGACTGTTTCCCAGCTTTCTGCTTTCCTTCCAATGATGGCTGCATCGGTTTTGTTTGAACAAAATCTTTTTAATTTAATATAATAAAATTATCTATTGTACATTGTATAATGCTCTCTATCTCCTGTTCAGTTATCAATTCTTCCCCTCATTATAGATCTGACAATAAACTATTCCTTCCTCTCCTAACTTGCTTATAGCGTTACCCTTTATGTCTAAATAATGCACACATTTTGACCTTAACTTGGTATATGGTGTGAGATGCTGGCCTATACCTAGTTTGTATCCTATTGTTTCCCAGTTTTCCCAGCAGTTTTTGTCAAGTAGTTAGTTCTTATCCCAAAAGCTTAGGTTTTTTGGAGATCATGATTTCCTGATCTTTCTTTGTTTCTTAGTGGTCTTTTTCTTTATTTTTATATTGAAATCTTTATGAAAACCAGGTAAATCTTTATATAAAGGTAGGATAATTACCTTGACAGATGGTACTTTTTTTTTAGAAAATAGTTATAGAAATCATTAGGAACCAAACTAATTTCAATATATTTCAACTGTGAGGCAATATCACCCAAAGTCTTATATATGAAATCATCAAGAGGCTGTTCTCCACCTAGTCCCCAGTAAATCAAAGACACTGGTATCTAGTGACAGCTGATATTTTAAAATATTTTGTTATCGAAATTCAAATTAAAAAAAAGAATATTAAATATGTTTACATGTAATTGGAAAATAATATATCTAAAAAGTAAGCATGTGTCACTAGTGTGTCAAAGAAACATTGGCTAACAAAGAAACAAACAAAAAATCCTATGCATATATTTGGTATAAGTTGGAAAAGGATTTTAGATGCAATATCTAATTTGAGCTTTACAAAAACCTGGTTACTTAAATACTATGAATAATGCTAACTCCAATTTACAGTGATAAAAAAAGAAAGTGAGACAAATTGTGACCTCCCCATAGTCAGATAACAATTAAGTCTCAGAGACAGAATATGAATTTAGGTCTTCTCTACACTGAACCCTAATTTCTTTATTCTATAGCACATTTCCTCTAAAGATGCATATTGTTTGTGGAAACCTTTTAAGAATTTCATGTTCATGGCTATTTTCAGTATCAAGTTCTTCCATAAAACAATGGCAACTTTTTTAAAGATTGTCCAAATAGAATTTATTCAATATATAACCCTAAATCCCTGCTTTTTTTTTTAAAAGAATCTACAATTCTTGACAGATTAAAGAAAACTCTATCACAAATTGCATAAATTGAAATTGTTACACAACATATCCTTATCACAGCTCTGTCTTTTGCTTCCCATGAAAAGTTAAAAATAAAAGTCCCATAAAAATAAAATAAAATAGACAGTCTGCCATTTCTCCCTAAGAAAAACATTTGTCAAAATCCCTTCAAAAATAATTGGGAAGAAAATGTGCTGAATTCTCTTATCCTTTAAGTCTTTATTTTAAGGTACATCTGGGCATGTTAAAAGGTGGTATTGTTTATGATCAGCCAGCTTGCCTAAGGATGCATCTCAAGATCTCAAATCCTTTTTCATGACTTGCATCCTCCCTAAACAGCAGGCTTTTCTTGACTTTAAACTTCAATATTTGCATCTTAGGATGACACTGTTTTGTATACGTACTGGCTTCCTTCCAGTATAATTTTTACTGTTAAATTATTCCAGAGTAGTAATTTAGCAATTTACTGTGACATTATTATTCAAAGACCTATGAAATTTCATATGTATATATATATATATATATTTATGTATGTATGTATGTATGTATGTATGTATATATATGTGCACACACATATCTGTATATATATATATATATATATACATACATCCATATATTCAGACTAAAAGTTACACTTTATTATCAAAAATAGCTCTGTACTTCCTTCCTCCAGACTGCTATCCAGAGGACACATATAATTTTGCAATAGAAGTAATGACAATACAACCATCAGAAGTGTGAGAAGTAGCAGAGAATATATGATAGAGTGCTGGGCTTTAAGTAAAAAAAAATGATATAATAGCTAGAATTTATAGTGCTTTAAGGTTTGCAAAGTGTTTTATATACGTCATCACATTTGATCCTGTAAGCTACATGGTGTTATCACCATTTTACAATGAGGAAACAGTGTCTAAGAGATATTAAGTGACTTGCTCAGGATCACAAACTAGTAAGTGTCTGAGGCATGATTCAAACTCAACTCTTCCTATTTTCAGGTTCAACATTCTATCCATTATACCATCTAAGAACTGGATTTGAAACCAGAATCTGTTATTTAATAGCTGTGTAACCATGGGTACATCTCTAAAACTTCTTAAACCTCAATTTTTAATTCATTAAATTGTGATAGTAACTCTCATAGTTACCTCAGAGCCTCTTATGAGTCTCTAAAGAGTTTGTTTTTAACATAAAGCACTTTACAAACCTTAATGCATGACATAAATTTTAGATAGAGGCATATTGTGTAGACAGTGTAGTTGTATGTCTCTGGGCAAGCCATTTAATCTCTCAGTGTTAAGTCTTGGCAACTCTTTGGAATTATAGGTTGTGGAGACAACCATTAGTAGAAGGGATTTCATCCTATTGAAATGTCCTATATTAACTAAATCACAAATCCAATCCCTATCCCTATGAAGTTCAGCTATTTTTCTTATTGGACATTTTTAAATCAAATGGAACCCCATTGTAATTATTTTACTGAGGACAGAACCAGTAAGTCCCTAGGTTTGAGGTACACTGTCTTATATCTTGATTATGTGTGTGTGTGTCACACACACACACACACACACACACACACACACCCCTATGTTTCAGGATCATCTTGTAATGATATATTTTGTACAACTGATTTAATAGAGTGGAATATACTGCAGTTATATTACCTTAGATGGGTCATCATATCCAATGTTAGTAAATGTATGCAGTCTGTTTAGCTCTCTAACTCCATTTGCTTGGCTTTTCATTCCTAGTCCCTCCTTCTCTCATATCACTTGAACTTCTCATGCCACCCCTCTAAAGCTCATCAAATTTGTTTTCATCTGACCCACGTCATGATCCACTCTTCTCCTATATAAGTGAATTCGATTGCCTGGTTTCACTTCCCTTCCTCAGACTTTTTCCATTTATTCAGAAACAGACACACACACACGCACACGCACACACACACACACACACACACACACACCCCTCTTTTAATCCTAGATAATTTTATAGATTGTCCCTGATTTTTAGAATTGTGGTGAGGTCTTGGTCGTGGTTGTTGCGTCTTACACAAACTCTTAATGCCAAGAGACAAAGTTAGATGACTCTCTTTTTAATGTTTTTTTAACCCTATTAATAATCTAGCCTAAGTAAAACCTACTTTCCGAATAAACAGAGACTGAACCATAACTATGTCAGACTAATTTCTGGCACCTGATAGGCACTTACTAATTGTTTGTTGATTGGTAGTCATGATTAAAATAAGCAGGTTCAAACTATGTGAAGGTCTCAGAACCAGCCTATTGGTAAGAGAGCCAGCCAAGTTATTGGTAAGCCCCTAGACCTGAGACAGAGGGCTAACATCAAACAATTAGCAAACATTTATTAAGTATCTGTCATATTACAAAAATTGCTTTTGGCAATGGGAACATATAGATATAAAAAGAATAACCTATGAGGGGGAGCATATGTACAAAGACAAACAAAAATGAAAAATATACCAAATAAATTGGCAGTTAGTATTGTTGTTTGTCTTTCATTCTCAAAGGTGACCATAACATCAGGAAGATGATGCCATGACTTGCAAATGAATTGGATTTAAGTGAAAGAGGGCCATGCAAAGTCACCAGACTCACTCTCTCCTCTCTAGCCATCTGGGTCCAGTGGCAAGATATAGATCAGGATGACTGGAGATGGCCCAGTATGCAGTGGGAGACTTTGGCTTTTTTAAGCTAAGATCTTTCCCAGGTCTCATTTTGATGGAAACAATGCTCAGTCAGTGATTAAGGATAGGTAATAAATGAGGCAAAGAATGGCCTCTTTTACCTAGTCAAAAAAATCAGTCTGTGAGGGGAATATGCTGAGGATTTCTGGCCAAAACAGAAACAATTGCTATCTATATTCAATCTCAGCCATCAAGGCCCAAACAATGACCAAGGGAGACTTGAGCTGGGACTTATTGACCAATCAATGAGAGTCAGAGTGATTTGGGTTAAGACATGGTCTTTAAGAATGAAATCTAGCTTGTGAACCCCAAGATATCTTGTGAGATTTCAGCAATCAAAATTTATATTCCTTGGGACAGAGCACCCTCAGGTAAGCATATGATACCATATGGACAGAGGAAGTAGAGGGAGATATGTCGTTGTTAGAGACTCATGAATGTATCAGGAAAGGCCTCATGTAGGAGGTAGTGCTTGAGATGGACCTTGAAGGAAGGTAAAAACTCAAAGGGACCAAAATAAGGAGGGAGTAAATTCCAATAACGGAGGACCAGCTTCTCCAAAAACATGAAGATTGGAGAAGGAATATTACATAAAGGGAACAAAATGAAAGTCATTAATATCAACTGCTTTAGGTGGTCACACTCCCTCTACAATTTTAAGAAAATAGCAATGTTTTGAAATTAAGGAAGACAGATCAAGCACATGTGTAGGTTGCCGTGACCCAAATGTACCACTGGAATTGCCATTGCTATTAAACACATAAAAGTCAAACTCCCTCCTCTCCTAAAAGCTCTGGTGAAAGTAGCCTGCCAGCAGCCAATTTCCTGAAAATCCTAATCTTCATTTTTGAAATATGCTTCATTTCCTTTCACCTGACTGTGCTCAGATTAATCCGAGTAAACAAGACACTGTGTTAATAAACACCAGGTCAAAGTAATTTGATAGATGGTACAATGATGGATCAGTAATCAAAAGATCATTAAATAGCAAGTTCAATTGAAGCGTAACACATAATTATCTCAAACACCATTAGAAAGGACAGAGATTGTTTTGTGGGTTGGTGTTTAAAGACAATACATCAAAAGAAAAGCTAAAAGATAACAAGGAATTGTACTTTGAAAAAAACTAAGAAACACAGGCAGAGATCAGAGATGGCATAAAATAAATACGCAAAAGTTGCTGGTGGTCAATGATTCTTTCATTCTATTCGGTGGTCAATTTTAAAAGTAATATCTTGCACTTTGCTGGTTGAAACTTTCCATGAAGTTCGTAACCTTGGGGTGTGGGGTAAGTGGGAGGAGACATCTATTATTTCATTAAGAAGGAAAGCTTCCTTTTCTCCTTAAGAAAGAAATCCCCTTTATTAGTGCACCCCTGTTACTACTCTAAATAGTTTTAGACAATTAGTTGCCTCAAAGACTAAAACGTTAAATGAATCCAAGTTTTTTACTAGTGTCAGGAAAGGGTGGTACAGATTCAGGTCTTCCCAATATCCATAATACAATATTTAAGCATAAGTACCTGAAATGTTTCATGAGTCTTATCAAGAATCCATGTTTCGATGTAGGATCTTTGTTAAAATTTGACCCTACAAGCTTGCTACTTGTACCTTTGATGCTTCAGCCTTCTATCTTCTCTGAGACTTTGCTCTATCAGGTGTCCTTTCTCTCATGAATGTTTAATCTTGCTTTCTAGGTTCTAACCCCTTAGCCTATAAAGATCTTTAGGTTTCCCCTATGTCCTACCTACCATTCACTGCTAAAGTTAAGAAAGAATAATCTACACTTGCTGCTTCATTTCTTGACCATGCATGCCCTCCTAAGTTCATTCAAATGAGCTTCAGTCAATCAGATAAATCAACTAACTTTTATTAATCATCTCTATCTAGAACCTAGGTACTTTGCTAGGCAGTGAAGTTAAAAAGACAAACACAAAGCATTGCCTACTTTTAAGGAGTTTGCATTCAATCAGTGGAAGCATCTTGTGCAAATTATCTCTCGATCAAGTATAGATGCATAGTTATATTTATACTATACATATCTATCTATTAACTATAGATATAGGTAGGTCTATATTGCACAAACTACAGATAGACAAATAATCATACATAGTATATATGCAAATACATATACGTATACATAAGTGTTTAGATGAAATTTATACATATGTGCATAAATATGCCTATATGTATTCACATCATATTGGTGAGGCTTATGGTGGCTAGCAGTAGCAGCTGCACAAATTAGGAAAGACCTGAGGTAGGTTATAGTACTTAAAAGGAGGTTTGGAGAAAATAGAGTGTACAAGACAGAAGTAAGTAGGAAGTACATTCTAGGCATGGAAGATAACCTACAAAAAGATGTGGAAACAAGAGAGTAAGCAAGGAGGCTAATATGGGATAGAGAACTCTTGAGAAAAGAGTAATATATAATAAATCTGGAAAGGTAGGTTGGCGATAGATTGTGAAGGGTTTTAAATAGAAGTGTTTGCATTTTATATTAGAAGCAATAAGCCTTTGGAGCTTTTTAGGACAAGAGGATTGATATGGTTAGAACTGTATTTTAGGAGTATCACTTTACCAGCTATGATGATAATAGTTTGAGGGAGCTAGATGCAGGAGGCAGCAGATAAAATTAAAGTCTACTTCATAAGTCCATATACTTGCCTGAGTTGGCCATGTTGTTACCCATGATTCCCTCCCAAAACAGGCTCCAGCTCTTTATATATAATGACTAGTTTCACTCCTAGAGAAACTCATTTCAAGAAAAAAAGCCTGGGGGAGAGAAGGGGTTAAAATCAGTCTGGTTCATTATGCCTACAAAGGGTAGAAAATCCAGGAAAAATCTCTAAAGAGCTGGTGCATGACTCATGACTAGGGTCTCCCATAAAATAGATTAATATGGTCCCTAATAGTAAAGTTCCTTAATATAAAAAGTGGATATCAGGTTGATCATAAAGAAAATGCTTAAAAGATAAAAGACTCATAAGCATGGATTAAGATAAAAATGAAATAAGCAGAAGGAAGAAAGCATTGCATATGGTAATGGCAATATTGTTTTAAGAAACTTTGAGCAAATAAGCCATTTTGACTATTATAAATTTCCAAATTGACTACAAAGGACATGTGAAGGAAGATGGTTTCTTCATTCCAAGAAAGAACTTTTAAATTGAAGTATACATAGAATGATTTTACAAGTGTGTGTGAGTGTGTGTGTGTGTGTGTGTGTGTGTGTGTGTGTGTGTGTGTAATGGTAGCCATCTCTATGGCAGGGGAGAAAAAAGGAAAAAAAAATTTACATGATTAATTTATTATATATTTAAAAGGAATAGCAAGTTGTACATAATAGATTTGCAGTTTCCTGTGAAATCTTTTTTTTTTTTTTACTTTACAATGTTATGGAAATGATAGTTTTGTTTAATAAGTTAAAAATAAAATAAAATAATTTTTAAAAATCCATCATACTTATTTATAACTCTCTCAAGGGCAGTGACCAAATTTGTAGGACTGTGAAACAAACATTTCACTTCACTTTGGATCCACATTATCTGAGTAACTCACAAAGTCTACATCTTCTGACACCTAGATTATGGTTTGAGCATTCAAAATCTTTTTTAGTTTTATCATCCCCCGGTTAGTAGTCATCTTTTTCTAGAAATAATGCAATTGTAGGAAGCAATTCCTTACAGCCAGCACCACCTTAGTAATTCTAAACTATCAAAATCATGAGGTAGCAGCCAAAGCTGAATACTTCCACTTCTCAGGATTCCTTATCAGTTTCCTGAACTCAGTGAAAGAATAATAATCCATAAAACAAAGCCAGAGACTTGAGATGTAGTTTTACAGGCTTACCTAGGCAAGTATATTTCATCACTGCTATCCTATTATATTTGCCATGGCCATCGGAGTGAGAATGGGAGAGAAAGAAGGAGTAATGCTGCTTCTTTATAGATCTTATAGCCTGTCATATGGGCAGTTCTTTGTGATTCAATAATTAATCACTTTTGATACACTGCCCAGTCACAGGAAAAAAAGGATCGAACCAAGAGTTTATGTAGCATGTACATCTTTTAGCAAGGGATCAAAGTACATGCTGGCTTCATGGGAAGTGCTCAAGCACATATAACATAGTGTTCCTCTGATCACCACTGCTATGCATATCATGATTACTAAATAAATCATTCTCTGATAATGGTATAATAATCAGTCATACTATTAGCTTTTGGAACTGGAAGTTTATAGTTCCATACAATTAAAAAAACAACAGCAGCAAGAACCTAAAAATAGATTCACATAAACCTGCCTCTGATTTTAACATATGATCAGAAAGAAGGCTAGGAGAAACCACCACAATATAGCATAAACTGAGTAGGATTACATAGCAGCACATTCTCTGTGCACATGTTTCATGCAAAAATTAAATTATCTGAGTCAAGCACCCTATGTTCCATTCTGATCTGTTTAGGAATTTCTTTTAAAAATCCTGAAATTTCTATGTTAATGTAATTGGTCACAAGTTAAGTAAATAAATAAATATCACTAAAAAAGACATAAGATTCACAACAAAAGTGTGGATACTAAAATACAAAGACAGTTATGTACAGGACTAATGTGAAAGTTTCTGGTTGTGTGTCACACAGGCTCACATAAAAATATAAACATACACAGTCTTACGTGGGGGGTGCAGCTAAGTGGCAAAGAGAATAGCACATTGGGCTTGTAGTCAGGAAGAACAGAAGTCAAATTCAAATTCAGACATTTATTAACTGTGTGACCTTGGGCAAGTCACTTAACTTCTCTTTGCCTTGGTTTCCTCATATGCAAAATGGAAATAATAATAGAACATACCTCTCAGGATTGTTTTGAGGATCAAGAGAGACAATAATTAAAAAAAAAAAAAACTAGGACAGTCCTGGCACATAGCAAACATTATATAAATGTTTTGTGGTAGTAGTAGTTGTAGTAGTAGTAGTAGTAGTAGCAGTAGTTGTTGTTGTTGTTGTTGCAGTCATAGTAATAGCAGTTAAGTGCTTAGCTCCATTCCTCCCTTCCTGAAACATAGAAGCACCATATAAATGTTTATGTAGATACACACACATACATACATATACATATATGCATACAGACATATATGTCTGTACATATACATATTCATGCACACATGCATATACACATACGCAGATATGCATATGTGTATATGTATGTGCATATATAGGTATGTGTATGTACTTATATGTATAAGTATATGGAGAGAGAGACAGAGACAGTGACAGTGTTGGGGTCATGTAGTAGATAGAGTGCTGGGCCTAGAATTAAGAAGACTCAGATTCCTGATTTCAAATCTGATCTCAGCTAGTCTAAATCTGACTAGCTGGATAACTCTGGGTGAGTCACTATTAACTCTCTTTGCCCCAGTTCCTCATCTGCAAAATAAGCTGCAAAAAGAAATGCTAAAACACTCTATTATTTCTGCCAAGAAAACATCACATGGGGTCACAAAGAATTGGACACAACTGAACATTGAGAGAGAGAGAGAGAGAGTTCAGTTTGTTCACTGAAAAATGACTGAAGAACAACATATATATATAATATATATGTATGTGTACATAAATATATATGTGTATATGTGTGTACATATATTTCAATTGTGTCTGACTCTTTGATACTTGAATATTTTTGCCATTTTCTTCTCCAGCTCATTTTGCAGGTGAGGAGCTGAGGCAAACAGGGATAATAGTGACTTGCCCAAGGTCACATAGCTAGTAAATGTCTGAAGCCAGATAGGAACTCAGGAATCCAAGTCTTCCTGACACCAGTCCTAATATTCTCTCCACTAAGCTGCCTAGCTGTTCACACATACATACACATATATGAATGTATTTATGAATACATACACAGAAATTTCTAGTGTTCCAAAAGTTTTAATGTATTAAACCATAGATAAATGATACATCTATATTAATATGATTTTTGTTATTGCTGTTGTTCAATCAAGCCCAACTCTCCATGACTGCACTTGGAGTTTTCTTGACAAAGATACTGGAATGGTTTGCCATTTCCTTCTCCAATTCATTTTACTGATGAGGAAACTGAGGACACCCAGCTAGTAAATATCTGAGGCCATATTTTAACTTAGATGTCTGTAGCAACAATCTTACGAGCAGCTACTGTGACTGTGTAAGACCAACAAGAACCAGCACACAGAAAGGGCTGCCAATACAGGTTCTTTGATCTGCTTTTCTGAGGAAAGCAACTCAAAGGGGTTAACAATCTCAGTTTAATCAAACATACATATATCATTCACTTAGTTCTGGGGGAAACCTAAACTTCAAGGCAAATACAAACATAAATTAAAAACATCAGCAGACAGAACTTGTCTGATCAAATCACAATATATAGTTACCAGAGAAGGACCAATGGGTCTGGGTTAGCAAAGCTGGGGGGCAGTTACAGCAGCTTGCCTGGAGTCCCAAAACTCCTTATATGAGTGAGCCCCAAAAGTCAAACACCAAGCTCCCCTCAATTATATCCTGTTTGGAGCCCTGAGGGCTCTGACCTCACCCAGGCTGGGTGTGTGAAAGTTCCCCATCTACAGTATCACATCATATACAAGTCAATGACTCCTGATGGTCTTAGTTCTGAGAAACATTCCAAGACCAGATCCCACTTTACCAGCCCCATTCAAACAAAGACCAGAATCATTAAAGACATTTAAAAGGAGAAGAGCAAAAAGCCCTGCCCTGATTACCATTGCAGTGTCCCTGACTCCAGGCCCAGCACTCTCTTTAAGGTGCTACCTAACCTGCCTTATCAATATCTATACACCCATATATACTATTAATAATATGTGTGAGTGTGTGTGTGTGTGTGTACACATATACATATATCACTCTTTTCTATAAAATATCAGAAAGCAACTAAAATGAAAAATGAAATAATGTGCAATTTTCCATTTGGACAGTTTTATCTTACAATTTGGAGGTATACTTTAAAAACTCTAGGAGTGGGGCAGAAAGGAGGAGAACTGAAGTTGAGAGAATTGAACACACACACACACACACACACACAAATCCAGACTACATTTATTTTAAAGCTAAATATGAGCATTATAGTCAAAAGGAATGGAATCCAGATAGTCACTTACTGAGGGGAAAACCAGGCAAAATGTTAGCAAAAGAAAAAAGAAAGAAAGGAAATGGCCCATTGTATAATAGTGATATATAGCTTGAGGCAACTTATGCTCATGATTATAGATATTTCATCTTCATAACACTGGTTACTATGGTAGGCCTTTATTGAAAAATGTGAAATGTTGGGTCTGTTCAATTTTTAATTATGCCTTTAAGGCTAATTCTTAAAAAAAAAAATTAAAAAAGTAATTCCCCAGCTATTATTAGTTTATATCACTATTGTTTTATTACACAGATAAAACACAAAAAATAGCACTCAAAACAGGTTGTATAGAAGAAATAGGTCAAGTTACTAATATATGATCTATAATTTTTGTTGCACATTTTTCCACGAAAAATTATGTATCCCTTTTCATAGCTGCCCTGAAGAGTTGGTATGAAATGAGCAGATTATTAAACCTGTTTCATCTTTAATATTTAACTACTTCATTGATAGTTTTATTCCATCACTTTGTAACATTTGTGGGTTGAGGTTCATATAATATTGTTTGTATTATATGCTATAAGCAGAATCTGGACCTATTATAGGGTCTACAGAGGGAAATCTTAGTAACACTCTTGGCTGTTTCTTCTTATTGAAAATGTTTAATGCAAAGCAATCCCCCCACCCCAGCCCACCCTCATTATATCTCAGTAGTTATACAGAATGAGCGAAGTAATTGCAGGAAAAAGTCAGTGCTGCCAATTTTGGCAGATACGTTTTCCCTGTGATGTGTCATATCTGATTGGATTTATGTCTCAGTCAATAGATACAGGCAAGTTAGACAATTTAAAATGTATATCAATTGTAAGATAAGACCATGTGCTTGGCACATGAAAAAACAATGACATATTACACGATATGTTCAAAATGTAATGATTTAGGCCTTTGTTGAACATCAGAAATCTTCCTCCCCTTTTTTCTTCATGACTAAGACTTCACAAAAACAAGTTAAGTTGCCTCTATGCCAAGACGATTGGAGAAAAATGTGAACAAACTCTTTAGATAGTGAAACATGAATGAGTTCATCTTGTTTGAATGCATACAATGTCTGGAAGCTCCCATTCTGCTACATCATGACCTCTAATACTTGGCAGACAATCTCAGCTTTGAAACAGAAAGGGCAAACCGAGCATATGCTTATAGCACAATATGCAAATTACATTTAATATTTACTAATTTTTCTGTCATGGAACATTACTGAAACATTGATTTACTTTTGTTATAATGAGCTTGAGGGAGATTATACATTTCAAATTTATTATCAAAAATGAACTCTATTAAAACCTAATGTAAGCAATTCAGTCTTTCCTGGTACCATTGTTAAGGTATTTTCCATTAAGTGGTAATGGACTTCATTAATTTGATAGGGATTCCCTGTTCTCATCAATAATGCTAAAAAACCTATATTTAATTGAAAATATTTTAAGTTTTTACTATTTTAATGAATAAAAAACAATTAAAGACAAATTTGAATAAGATCATTAATACACATAGCAATAATGTGACATAGGCAACTTGGGTGAAAAAGTAAGATTACAATGAATAATCTAAGTCCTTTGTTGAAAGTACAAGTATCTCACCTATCATCAGTAAGGAAAATAAATTTTGAAAATTATATCTTCAGACACTATGCAAAGATATTTCTTTTTTAAATATGTATAAATGTACACAGTATGAAAAAGCCAGGTTGTCATTTTTTTTTCTTTTCAGTCATGTTTGCTCACACAGACAATGATTAACATCATTAGGGACATCTTTCAACACTTTTGAAAAGGAATAATGAAAAATTAAGAGAGGTTGTCTGCAGCAGAGAGAAGCGATTAACAAATTCACAAATCAGCATCCTGTTGATCCTTCTTTTTCTAAGATAATCACTAATTAACTTCATGAGGCACAGTTTTGATTAAAACCATCATGAAAAATATTGATTCATCCTGGATCTCTCTCTTCTCTCTCTCATATACAGGCACACCTATATACACACATAGGCACACAGTCAAAATAGCAAATTCTTACTTGGTAGAGGTGAACAATTCTAATTGTAAGATATCTTTCCAATCACACAATTGACTAGAAGATACAGAGAATATAAGAAGGCTGCTGTGTTGCTGCTCGGTTGCTGTTAATTATTTTTGAAAGTATGTGATTTGGTAAAGCAAAATACTCCCTTAAGATCTTTTAATTGAAGCCACTCCAATGAAATTTCTCCCACAGATGTTTTTAAATCGCTTGAGCTTTGATAACACAACATATATGGATGTTAGAATTCTCTTACATTTTAAATCTCAGATTTGCCATAAAACAAGAGGATGTACGTTCAGGAAAAGTCTTTGCCACTATCTCAGAGGACATCCTGTGTAAACACCTTTACAAAATGCCCAAAATAATGCTAAGCAATGGAGATACAATTTTCAAAACTACAACAGTTCCTGCCCTGAAGGAATTTATTTTCTAATGGGAGACCTAATAGGCAGGAAATGGTGTTTTGGCCTTTTGAGGCACGAGGATGTTCAGTAAAACCACAGAGAAATCAATTGATGACAAGGTAAATAGCAAGAAGATAGTCAGGGTGGATTCTGGAAGAAGGATCTGGTAATCTGGAGATTGCCCTAAAGAGAACAAACCCCATAGGAGGAGCCAAGATGGTAGAGTAGAGACAGCATTCCAGCCAAACCCTCCCTGAATTCCCTTCCAAATAACTATAAAATAATGGATCAAATCTAGTTCTGGAGTGGCACAAGCCACAAACAGTTGGGATGAAATGTTTTCTAGCTCAAGACAGTTCAGGAGACTGAATGAGAGGTCTGTGACATTGGGGTAGAACCTGGACCAGAGCATACATACTCTTCAATTAAGCTAGGTTAGGTTCAGATTTGGATTCACACTGGCAGTAAGACACACTCCCAACAGAATAAAGTTTTTATTGGAAGACAGGGGAAATAGACTATTAACCCCACAACCACATTATTTAACAATTCCTACTACCCAGTTAACTCAGTGACAAAGAGAAGAGACACAGACACACAGAGGCATCACCTGTTCAGAGGAATACAACCGCCCAAGGTTTTTCAAGCTGGGGAATCCTTCTCTTTTCTACAAATGCAGTGACAGTGACAAAAGACACGTACACAACATACAACATACACTTCACATTCATCACCTGCACCCAAGGCATCTCCAAAGCTGGGGAACCCCTTTTACAGCCCCCTTGGTGATCCTTCTGAACGTAATACCTCAGGCAAAGCGTTCTCTCCATGGGTGAGGTTCCAATGTGCCTGTCCCATGTGGTGACTTTTATAGTGTCCTGAACAAGTAAAACTTACTGCTAACTGTCCCAGATGTTCTCTTCAGATGGTAAAGTGGAAATTGAAAAAATCTAAAAAAAACCACCTGAATGAGATCCCAAAATAAAAACTCCCAGGAACATTACAGCAAAATTCCAGAGCACTCATGGCAAAAGAAAATACTTGAAGCAGTAAGAAAGAAATCATTTAAATATCATGGAATTATAATTGGGTTCAAATAAGATTTAGCAGCTAGCATGTTAATAGAGTGGAAGGCTTGGAATCTGATATTCCAGAAGGAAAAAACTGAGACTATAACTAAGAATAACCTATCTAGCAAAACTGAGTACAATTCATCAAGGGGAAAAATGGATATTTAATGAAATAGAGCACTTTCAAGAATTCCTGATCAAAAAAAAACAGAGCCAAATAAAAAATTTGACTTTCAAATATAAGACTCAAGAGAAGAATAGAAAGTTAAACATGGAAAAGAAATAATAAGAGACTCAATGATTATACTGTGTACTTTTCAATATGGGAAAATAATTCATGCAGCTTCTAAGATCTTTACCATTAATAGGGTAGTTAGTAGGATTCCTGATAGAAAGAGGTTTCAGAAATGATCTCATTATTTTGTGATGGTGTAAAATAAATGAATAGGAAAGAAGGATGCCCTGGGAGTAGGGGGGAGGAGAAAAAGAATTGTAAAAATCATTTCATGTAAAAATTGTGCAACAAACAGTTTTTACAGTGGAGGAGAAAATGGGGAGGCAGGAAACACTTGAAGCTCACTCACATGTAAGTTGGTTTAGAGGGCACACACACACACACAATTAGTAACAGAAATTTATCTATATCTTGCCCAAACAGGAAAGTAGTAGGGGAAAGGGATAAGAGAAAGTATGGGTGATAAAAAGGAAGGCAGATAAAAGAAGGCACTTCTCAGAAGCAAAACAGATTGTAGAGGAGAAACAGGATAAAAAAAAGAGCATAAACAGGAAAAAAAATAAGATGGATGGAAATGCACAGTTAGTAATCATAATTGTGGGTGTGAATAGGATGCAATCACCCAATACATGGAAGCATATAGCAATATGGATTAGAAAACAAAATCCAATAATATTTGTAAAGTAAACAAGAAGGACACTTGAAACAGAGAGATACACAAAGAGTTAAATAAGGGGCTAGAATAGAATCCGTTATGTGTCAGCTGAAGTATCAATCATTATTTCAGATAAAGCAAAAGTAAAAAATAGCCCTAATTAAAATAGTCAAGAAAACTACATCTTTTTAAAGGCACCGTAGAAAGTTAAGTAATGTAAATATTAAACACGTGCATCAAATGGCATAGCATCTAAATTCTGAGTGGAAAAGTTAAATGAATTACAAAAGGAAACAGAGAGTAAAACTCTATTAGTGAGGAACTTCATCTTTTCCCTCTCAGAGCTAGACAAATCTAACCAGAAAATAAATAAGAAAGAACTTAAAGAGATGAATTGAATCTTGGAAAAGTTAGATATGAAAGACTTCTGGAAAAAACTGAATGGGAATAGAGAGAAGCATGTATTTTCTCAGCTGTATATGGAACCTTACAAAAATTTACCAGGTATCAGGGCATAAAATAATGGCAGATGACACAAAATATTTTGAAGTCTACAATTGGGAATGATGAAACAAATTCTGGTATATGATTTTGATGGAATACTATTGTGCTATAAGAAATGATAAGCAGAATGGTTTCAGAAAAACCTAAGAAAACTTTTATGAACTCATGCAAAATGGAGTGAGCAGAAACAGAATAACATTATGCACAGTAACCGCATTATTATAAGGATGATAAACTGTGAAAGACTTAGCTAATCTGATCTAGAAAATGATTCAAGACAATTTCAAATGAGCCAACATAAAAAAAATGCTATCTACTTGCAGAGGGAAAGAACTGATGAAATCTGAGTGCAGATGGAAACATTTTTTTTCATTTTCTTTTTCTTTCTTTTTTTTTTTTGTTGTTGTTGTTGGTTGTGCTTTATAGCATGGCTAATGTGGAAATATTTTTTATGACTTTGCTTGTAAAATTAATATCATGTTGTTTCTCTTTTCAGTAGTGGCAGGGATAGATAGGAAAATTTGGAATTCAAAATATGAATATTAATTTTTTTAATTGAAACAATAAAAAAGAATGAATTTGAACAATCACCAGACTCATTTAGGTTACTGTGGATAGTGGGGGCAGGTAAAAGAATTTTGCATTATTTAAGTCTTTCAGCATATAATCTAAGATGCTCTGTTTTCTTAGGCAATATTATTCCTCTTGAGAGGGGGAAAGGTCCTAGATCCAGATGTAGTCTTAATGCATAATATTAAATCATTATAGACACAGCAATTGGGAGTAGATAGAGCTGGCCATGGATTCAGCAACATCCACCTCTGACACCTACCTCTGATAAATATGCCTATGTGACCCTGAGCAAGTCATGACATCTCAGTTCAGCCAAACAACTCAAATACAATACATTGCAATGAAAGTACTAAATGCATTGGCAAAGTGGGTTTCCTTATTGAGAGTACAATATAGAAATCACTAATCATCTGAGATCTTAAGCATGAGGAAAGAGCCAGAACAAATACTATCTCCTTTAATCCTGACAACCTTGGGGAAAAGGTGCTATTATTATCCCCATTTTATAGCTAAGGAAATTGAGGAAGACAGTGGTTAAGTGATTTGTCCAAGGTCACACAGCTAGTAAACACCTGAGGACTTCCTGATTCCAAGCCCATTGATCTATCCACTGTACCATATAGCTGCCTCTTCAATCAAAATTTATTACCATATAAGAGAAAACTGAAATGGAAGAAGGTAAGTAATTTTTTTTAATATTTAAAAATTCTCCTAGATTTCTAATGGTTTCCAACTATAAAGAAGTAACATTTAGTCTTAGTGGAAGTTAGGAAAATGGTGTGAATCCAGTGCTGTACTGTGTCACATAAATTAACAGCAGACTTTTCCTTAAGAGTTAAATTGAGCAATTAATGAAATTACATGGGGGATAGTCATTAACCATCATATCAGAATAGGAGATAAAAGAAAATCTTTATAGTTATAGAAAATAAGCTGATGTTCCACAAAGCCACTGGACTTTGTCTAAGTGAGTCAGAGGATTATATGTCTCTTATGCTCTAAATGCCAGAACTAGTGAACTAAATGACAATAATTACATTAAAAAGACACATTGTGAAGGTGTGTTCTTCCATTCTGCCCCCCATAATTTCACACCTGTAATTGTCTCCAGGCTATAGAATTCAGTGCATGGTAGGCTGATCACAGGCCATCTAGCTATGGAAGTAATTAGTTCATTGTGCCCTAACTTGATAGCATGAAAGACCAATATCATTTGTCATTGTGTAATTAGGGATGGCTTTTTGGTTGGAAAAAATGGGAAATGCAGGAGTGGGGGAAGCAACTTTAGGGGAAACTTTAGCCTCAGGATTTCTAGCAGTTGGCTATATTTTTTAGTTGAAAATATTCTATCCGGAGTTTCCCATTCTGTGCTAAAGATTCTCAGAGCTAATTGTTTAAGCTAAATGGATAAAGATGATTTTAGTGGAGCTCAAGGGCCTGATTAAAAGGACTGTGCAATATACTGCTGTGCTCTATGGTGTTTGTGGGCCACAAACCAAACATGGTTTGACTGTAAGGTAGGTGGTTGATTAAATAGAATTCCTGTTGATGTTCTTCCTCTCGATTGCAGCATGACAAAGGTGCTACTAAGGAACTAGATATGGCTTGGATTTGAAGACACATTATGTCCATTTATGCTAAATTCAAATATTAATAAAGTAGTTCCTACTTCAGGAATGCAAATACATTTACATCCTCAGAAATTCTGCAGACTGCAAGTTTTCCAAACTATTGTAGAATTTCTAAGGGTGCCCCTCATTTTATTAGAGAGACTATGGAAATTATGAGGAAATCTCTCAATTTAAAATACATAAAGATAAAGTGTTAGGCCTAATATTTCCATTTTAAATTCACTCTTTAATTTTAATTTTCAAATTTTAATTTTACAAATTATTTACCTTGCAAAAATATTTTGCCAAAATACATATTGATATGTCACACTATGAAAATATGATATGAGGAGTGCACCTTCAAAGTGATAAAGTGTAACTACCTCCATTTTAAAGATAAGGAAACAAAGTCACAGAAAGTTAAAATGATTTGCCCAGGGTCACATAGGTAATAAGTGTCTGAGGTAGGATTTGAACACAGATCTCTCCTGATTCTAAGGATAACTACCTCTCCACTATATACCACATTGCTTCTGAAATTCTTAGGAAAATAGTTACAATCAATTGATATCTCCGTTATGGGTCTAGCACTCCCCACTGCACCATTCTACACATCTGAATATAGATGAGAAAATCAAGTGTGCCAGATATATAGCATATTCCAGAAATGGAACTGAATTGGAACTCAGTGTTCAGGTAACACTAACATTTCACATTTGTAATTATTGTCAATGAGAAGGTTTATTCTTTTCTTTTTTAAGCAAATGTTAAGAATAGGAATTGGTTTGAATTTGCTTTGATTTCATTAAGATTAGGGAAGCTGCAGGTGAATAAATATGCTTTATCAATATATGTGGGTACCTACCTATAGTTTCTGCGACTTAGAGAATTGCCTTACAACACTGAGGGGTTAATTGCCTTGCCTTGAGTCAAAGCCAGTATGTTTTAAAAGCCAAACCAAAGTCTAAGTTTCCTGGTTGTAAAGTTGTTCTGTCTACCAATCTGAATGGCCTTATACATAGCAGGCACTTGATATATTTCTATTCAATTGAATTCAGATGAAAGATATCTGGATAATTAGTTTTCATTGATAATGACATCAATTTTCAGCTGCTGTATTTTTGAATTGGATTTAAAGAAAAAACATATTCTGATGTATCTGCAAAAGATTGTGGAAGAAATAGAGGGAAGCATGGAGGAGGGGAATGGGGAGAAGTGAATCAACGTAAGTAATAATAACACTTTTTATATCTTAAATTTCAGTGAAATCAACCCCTTACAAGGAAGAGGATACTGTTAAATAAATAACGGTCTAATCTTTCATGACACAGACTCTCAATATAAGTCAGAAGTATAATGTCACTGCTAAAAAAAGGCAAATTTAATCTCAGGTTGCATTCATGGAAGTATAACACATGGATAAAAAAAAAGGAACTTTCAAAAGCAGGCATGACAAGTTGACCTACTTTCAGAGTCACAGCCCAAAGGGAATTTGCTTCCTTTCATAAGAGTCCTTTACCAATAAATAGGATTACAAATGAAATGTGGTTCTGTTTAAAATGAGTTGAAATGATTCTTTTTTAAAAAAAATTTTCTTCATCACTATATATTGAAGGAACTGGGAATATTTAGTTCAGTGAGGGTTAGCTTCGATAACTTTCTTGGGATCTTGTGAAGCAAAATACTGCATTGGAAAGATCATTGTATTTTGAGTTGGAGTGCGTAGGTCTGAATCTCATCTCTTTTGTATATGTGTGGGACCTTAGGCAAATCATTTTTAACCCCACTAGATTTCAATTTTTCCTCGCTACAATGAGAGAATTGGATTAGGTTACTGTTGAAATTTCCTTTTAGCACTAAATGTATAATTGTTTGAAATATATTAAGGGTTATATTATGGAAAAAGCTTAGATTTATTCTATTGAGGCCCTAAGGGCAGTAGTAGGACTAATAATTAGGAGATATTGTAAGGCCATCTTGGGGAAAATGCAAGTAAGAGTTTTGTGGCATTTAATGTTTAACAAAAAGGAAAAGATCTTCTTAGGTAGACTGGAGTTCCCTGTCAATAAGTTTCTTTAAGGCAGGACTGGATGAGCATCAGTTCAGCTATTTTTCAGCTATAAATTCTCTTCCAACAGAAAACACACACACGTCACTTCATTTTACAAGTTACAAAAGATCTTGTTGATAGGGAAAGAAAGATTGAAGCTTTAAATTATGCTTTGCATAGCAACCTCATTCATAAATTGACAATATGTGACCAACACTACACAGTTATTAGGTGGAAAAACAACTGACTAAAGAGTTTCACCAAAGATTATCTCTCATTAAAATAATACCACCTGGGGCCTCATTGCAAACAGTCATCTACAATGGTTTGCCTTGTTCTTTAGTAACTTCATCAATAACCTTGATGATGATAGCATGCTCATTAATTTATCAGACAGTAAATAAATGAGTTTTGGAAGAATGATTTAATTTGGAAAAGGGAACAGAATTCATTGGCTTATTGACTAAGTGAAGAAGTATTCAGAAGTGTTTCGTGCTTCCCTACATAGGCTATATCTGGCATAGCCATCCCCAAATAGTCATCCCCAAAATGCATCTCATATTTGCTACTCATTTCCTATTTTTAAAATTATCTTACATATATGTGAGATTGTGAGATTCTCTTTCCATTGAAAGCTTATCCATTCATTATCATTGACTAGCTATTGTAGTAGTCTGGGGGTGAGGGGATGGGAGTAGGGGATGATGCAGGCCTAAATGAGTCTAGTAATTGTACGAATGGGAAAAGGTGGAAGATTAAAACGGGGGAGATGGTGGGATATGTGAGAGATCTCATCAAGAAAGAAATAAAAAGATTCAGCAATAGATTAGATATCTGGGGTAAGCAAGAAAGCAGTCAAGGATGCCGTGGAGATACTGATCCTGGGTACCTAGAAGGGTGATGGTACTTTTGACAGTAACAATGAAGTTGAAAAAAAACATGTGGAATGCTTTCTCAACCAATACATGCCATTTAATATTTAGCTAATGGTCATCAAATAGATATTGGTGTAACTAGATAAGAGAGAATAAAATACACTGAATAGAGTATTGGACTCAAAGTAACTAATGCCTGGGTTCTATTTCTGTACCTGATAAATAATAACTGTGACCTTGGGCAAATGATATAGTCTTTTAAAGTTCCTACATCTCAGACTGTAAGGTGCAGAGCAGCTACAGATCTTTATCAATATAGATTATCTTCCTTAATTGGTTGTTACCTATATCAATTATGGGTCTGGATATTATCTATCTATCTATCTATCTATCTATCTATCTATCTATCTATCTATCTCTATCTTCTAATCAAATATAAATTTTAATGTCTTAAAGAAAATCCAACTGTCTCAAAGTTAACCCATCCAACTACAAATTTTCTCCAAATAACTGTATAATTAAATCACTAATATAATCTTTATATAAACACACACACATACAAACATACATACACAAATAGATGTGCAATGATAGGTTAATATAGAATATGTTTTGCTAATTTTTATGTATCATACCATTTTTCTAAGTGAAATTTGCTAGCTATAGATCTGTTTCAAAATTCAATGGCATAAAGTACTTCCTATCCCCAAAGTAATTTAGTTTTGGAGAAGGCAATAGACAACCTTGGGCTTTCCCAGTTTATTGTCTGTCTGACTGTACTCTTGGATCTTCAAGCTTAATTCAATTACATTGACAGGATGATGAACTGAGTCTTTGTGGTATTAACAATCCCAAAATAAAATGACCTAAGAAAAGGCAATGATCTATCATAAGAAGCAAAATGTTTCTTTGAGAATTCGGTCATTTTATTACCTTCAAAATTTTTACTTTTAAGTCTCTTTTTCCAATTTTAATCTATTATAAGTTTAAGAAGGTAAAATATAATATCAAAATTGTTATGGACAAAGGAATTTATTGGTAAAAACAAGTGAATTTGACTCTCAGGATAGAGCAAAAATGATATAAAGAATGTAATTAAAACACTGGCTTTACCTGAGACTAGATGTGTAAACAAATCAAGACCAAAACTAATTCCTGCAGGGCAATTCATAGAGTCAGGCAATTGGTGTGAGTCCTAAAAATAGGTATCTCAGTAAAATAATTGGACAGCTATCAAAATAAAATATTCAAGCAATATTTTGTTGAATTAAGTTCCCCTGTTGGGTCACCATTATATACTGCCAAAATTCTCTGATGTTGATGTTTCTAATCTTTGGCTATAGACCACCACGGTTTAAGCGCTTTATAAAGATTAAGGATCTCTTCAAATACAATCCATTAGTACTATTAATATTATCATAGATACAGTATGGCTTAGAATATAGAATGTTGGGCTTAGAATCAGGAAGATCTGTGCTTAAATCTTACTTCTATTGCTTGCTTATTAATGGTGCGACTTTTGGCACTGTACTCTGGAGAAGAAGGTGAGGCTGGTGACCTTGCACTGCCCTCCCTCATTCAAGTCAAAATCAACTGCACTCATGTCATCATTTCCCTGATGTCATGGTCCTCATCCTCCTTGAGAATGAAGGACAAACAACTTTTCTGGGAAACCTAGCTCCTAAGTAATTGATGGATTGCAGACTGGTTGGTATAGAAAGCAAGCATCAAGAAATCATTGATCATTGGTTAATTTTCTTATTATTATGCCACATCTGACTATTCTCTGTGCTGATCGAGCAATAGTTTTTACAGCTTATTTAATATTTTCTCCTTACAAATAAATTTAAGGCAAATCACCAAGAAATTGAACATACTGATGTGAAGTTCTACATTTATCTTTGTCTCTTCATACACAAATTTCTATCTTTCCACCTATCCTACAATGTTGAAATCATAGTATTTTAGAGCTAGAAAGTATTGGCTATCTCTTTTTCAAACTTTCCCTTCTCAGATAGAATGGCATAGACCCAAATAATCCTGATAATGTAAAAAAAAACCCTTCAAACACTAACCTTAACCTACTCTTCCTACCAGCTAGATAGCTCCGTGGATAAAGTGCTGAGCTGGAGTCAGGAAGACCTCAGTTCAAATCTTTCCTTTGAAGCTTACTAATTGTATGACCTTGGGCAAGTTACTTAAACTTTGTGATCCTCAGTTTCCTGAACTGTAAAATGAGGGTAATGATAGCCCCTAACTTCCAGAGTTGTTTGGAAGACCAAATTAGATACTTGTGCTTAGCACACTACCTATCACATAGTAAGTGCTTAATAAATATGTTTCATTCCTTTTACCCCTTCCTATACTGTATGGTAGAGTCAAACTGGCCTCTTTGCTGTTCCTCACACTCCAAACTAAATCTCTCATCTCATTGACTTCATACTGAATGTCCCTCAGGGTAGGAATGCACTCCCACCTCACCTCTTCCTATGAGAATCTTTTTCGTTTCTTAAAAAGTCTGTTCAAGATTGGTCTTCCATATCAAATCATTCCTGAGCCCCACCACCAAATGCTAGTGCTGTCTGACCACATATTTATGTTGTATCCATTCATTTATCATATGTTTATGTATATGCATATATATGTATGTGTGTAGTCATACATATATGTGTATATACTCAAGAATATATCATATGTATATATGCCAAAGTATGTGCATACATTGCACATATTTATTTATACATGCATATATTATGATACTAACTAACCTTGGCCCCTGCTGTCTGAAGGCCATTTGTTACATCTCATCCCCCCACTAGCGTTATACAGAATCCTTTAAGGTGAATGACTGGGAGCAGGTAATCTAGGCTCTCTGCAAATGACTTCAGCCACCAATAATGGTGTTCTCTCTGATTGTAGACGTGCTTCCTTTCTCCTCATTCCATTTAGCCACTAACAAATGAATGAAATTTTACAAAGAAATATTGGCTTAAAATGGTATAATCATGAATATATAAGCTTACTCCTCCAATGAGTAAGAGACCTAATTTTTGCTCCCACACACATATACCAACCAACCTGACTGCTCTAGTCTTCCTTGTTGAGCTGACAATGCAGTAGGAAAATATATGCTGGAAAATAGAAAGACTATCTCAGTCTGGTCACTTTTAAATATGCAGACTGTTCTGACTATACAGGCAATCATAGGAAGCTACATATGCCCACATTATAAGAAATCACAAGATTCAGGATGCTTCCATGTTACACGTGTACATATACATATACACAAATACACATATTCTACATATATAGATACTTATACACATATGTACACAAATATTTATCTCCTCCCAATAGAATGTAAGTTTCTTGAAGATAAAGATATGTGATTTTTTTTTCTTACTCCCAATGACATGTAAGGTTCTTGGCACATAGTAGATATTTAATGAATGATTGCTGATTTTTTTTTATTTACAAGGAACAAGACCAAAAATGTCTATAATTTGCATCCGAAAGTGTATCTGGGTCTAGCTATTATAGTGACCATATGCAGTATCAGCTGTAGGTATAGTATAGGGTGCAGCAAAAAGTCAGTTTACCAGCTTTCTCTTTCATACATGGTACACAGCTGAGCTTTCACAAAGGAATATTTATTTCATAAGTATAATCACAAATAAATGGAGGGAGTCTCTCAACATGAATGAGGCATAATCTTCCTTCCTTCGTGTACCACTTGAGGAGTGGAAGGGAATTAGGTTCACAAGTTAGCTTGATTCCCATAAAACACAGTCCCAGATTCCCATAAAACACAGTCCCACCTTGGGCTTGAGTCCGAGGCACTCTGGCCTCTCAGGACTTCTGTGCT
>CM053626.1:271008914-271054782 GCA_028646595.1 Phalanger gymnotis
TGGGGATGATATGGACTTCATAACAACCTGGAAGACCCTACACGACATAATGCTGGGTGAGTGGAACAGAGCCAGAAGAACATTATACACAACCACAGATATATTGATTCTGCGATGACTAACCCTGACAGACTTTGCTCTTCTCAGCAACACAATATGCAGAGGCAGCTCCAAAGGACTCATGATGGAGAGGGCTATCTACATCCAGAGAAAGAACTACGAAGTATGAATGCAAATCGAGGCACACTTCATTCTCGCCTTTTTTCCCCTCCACTTTTTTTTTCTTCTCTCTTTTGTATTTGTTGTTGGGTTCTATTTTTTTTTTTGATTCTGTTTCATCTTTCTCATGAGTCATGAGAAACTTATAAATTAATTCAATGCCTGGTTATACCTGGAAGTTATATGGGACTCCACACCTTCTTGGGGAGGGAGGGAAGAAAATCTGGAACCCAAACTTATGTAGAACTGTTTGTTGCAATCTAAAAATAAAAAAAAAATAAAAATAGAAAAAAGAAATGATGAACAGGCCGATTTCAGAAAAACTCAGGAAAATATTATATGAACTGATACAAAGTGAAATGAACAGAACCAGGAAAACTTTGTACACTCAATAACATCGTGTGATGATCAACTATGAATGACTCAGCTCTTCTTAGCCACACAATGATGCAAGACAAGTACAAAGGAGTCAAAAAGAAAAATGCTATCTACATCCAGATAAAGAACTCATGGACTCTGAATGCAAATCAAAGCATATTTTTTCACTTACTTTATTCTTCTTTGTGTTTTTTCTTTTAGTCTGTTTATTCTTTCACAACTGTGACTAATTTGGAAATATGTTTTGCATTACAGCACATGTATAACTATGTCAAACTGCCTACCATTTTCAGAAGAGAGATGGGGAGGGAGTGAGGGAGAAAAATTTAGAACTCAACATCTTGTACAAATGAAGGCTAAAAAATAGTGTTGAGATGCAATTGGGAAAAAAAAATTAAAAAACATTATAAAAAAATCTAGCCTCTTTTTCCATATAGTGCTATACAAAATATTTTAGACTCAAACTTAATAAAGAATCTGAAATAAATTTGAAATACAAAATGGCTTAAATAATATCAGCTACCCTATTTCTTTGGTATTTTGTGGCTATCCTTCCCCAAAGCTAATAGGTATTCTAACCACCCTAGCACTCCCCATCAATAATGGTTTGCTGCAAGGACTTATTTCTAGCTTAATAGGAGTGCCTGGCACAATTCAGTCAATGCAGTTTATAAATCTGAGAGTGCTGATCTTAAGAAGTCCTAAGGAGGATGTTAGAAATGAGAGTGTTCCAGATAAATAGTTTTATTTTTCCATTTTCCTTGGCTTCGAGTAAGTTGCCCGAAAGGTTTCTTTACTTTGTCATAGTATCCTTTGCTCTCCTTGAGGCTTGCTGCTATGCTGTTGCTAGACTACCATTACAACAAGTTTAATATATATCCTTTGTAAAGCCCTGGTTTCATTTGTGTTCAGTATTGATATAGTTAAAAAAGGAAATCTTCCATTTCCCATTGTGATTTCCTTTCTTAGATTCATTCTTTTTTTTTAAATATATTTCTATTTTTTTTAATTGAAAGATTTAAAAAATAGAGCTTTAAATGAAAATCAGATTTTTTTTTTCTCAAAATCTTTTTTTTTTTTAATCTAAACTAGAGATGGAAACTGGACCTGTGACTTCAGGGGAATAAAGAATTAATCAATGAGGAAATTTCCAGCACATTTTTCTCCACTATACAGAATTTTCTAGAAACCTGAGAGGCTAGTCACATTACAAGAAGATACCAAAGACAGAACTTAAACCCTGATTTACTAGCTCAAAGGGAGCATGCCTAGCTTTATAAACTATTCTAGGCTACATCTCGACAAACTAAAACCTAAAATTGAAAAAGAAAACAAAAGCAAAAACGTGGGTGTAGTGAACGTTAATAACAAATTGACTATAAACCATTTGAATCATTAACTTTGACTTTTGTCATTTCTCACTAACATGAGACTAGCATTGTAAATCTATGTTGAGAATTACATAGGGGAAAGGAGATAAGCAATTATTAAATATCTACTATGAGCCAGAAAATATGCTGAAATTACAAATATTATTTTGTTTGATTCTCGCAACAGCCTTGTGAAGGAAATGCTATTATTAACCCCATTTTATAGTTGAGGAACTAAGGCAGAGGTTAAGTGACATGCCCAGGGTGACACAGCTAATAAGTATCAGAGATCAAATTTGATCTCTTATCTTGCTGAGTCTTGACTCAATGTTCTATCCATAGCGATGCCTAGTTGTAAAAACAACTTCTACTGCAATACTGTTGAAGGTTCTTGAAATAGTGTATCTGATTAAAATAACATCATTAATTAATTACATAGTAGCTTTTCATGTTTTTTTTCCAAAATGCTAATTATAGGTTTTTACTCAGGGGCAAAAAGATACAGTGGAAAAGAAAGATAAATTTGGAATAGTCAAAGGATGTGTATTCAAATTCCACTTAATTCACTAATATGGGTAGAATTTGGATCCTTCCATTTAATCCATTTCATCACAGAGAAACTGGGGACTGATTTAGAAAATGTCATCCAGCAGCTGTTTCCATTCAGCCATTAGTTCTGCAGCTAAAAGAATGAAAGGTGGTATCCCTGAATTTAAAACATGGAAAATAATCTTGATCACATATTAACCTTTGTAGCCACATATTTACACATGTACGTTAGCATCATAATCTCTAGCAAGATTGTAGCAGTAGTATTGTTTTGTTTTGAATTTCAATTTTCTAATAACATCATTACTTTCTGATGACATATATTGTCTAAAAATGTATGTTAACCTAAACACAAATTGACCAAGGATTTTAGCACATAGTTTGTTAGATTCTTTCTAATTGCTGTTCCTGCCCCTCCCCCATAAAATTATCTATTAACAGTAATGAGAAAATATCCATAATACCACCATTAGAAAGCAAATTAACTGGGTGTTCCTTTGAAGCATATTTGTGCATCTACCCTTGAAATAATGAGCCTTTCATGAATCTTTATCCTTGACAAAACTGAAAAAAAATATTTTGGAGCTTCACTATAATCAGACTTCGTGAACTATGTTGACTGTCTTTCTGATGAAATTGCCTTCTAGTTAGGTGCTTTTGGCATTCATATGCCAAACTGTCATGCATAAAATAATTATGAAATCAGTTATTGTTGAATGATATTTTATAATTATAATGAATGTGCTCCAAGTCTTATCTGACTTCATGTCCAAGAAGACTTCCTTGGCTCTGCAAATACTTCACTTTCCAATGGGCTTATTTTGTTCTAAATGTAGTTTAGTTATTTGGACTTTGTCAGTTCACAAGATTATAGAATTTAAAGCCAAGTAGTATCTTAAATTATTTAAACAGCTCCGTCATTCCAATTTTGCTCCCTGGAGGAGAAGAGATTTAAGTCTTGACTCCCAGGTAAGTAGTAGGGCCTTGATCAGTCTCAAAAGGGAAACAAAAAAGACAGGGAGAAGAGAAAGAGGGCTTTAAGAGATAGGGTAGAGAATAGATTCATGGAGGCACTAGTCATTAGGAAATAAAACCCTAAACTTGGAGTGGGCATATTGTGAAAAGATATTTTAAAAGAAAGAAAGAAAAGGTAAGAGCATATTTTTAAAAAATGGATTAGAAAAAAGAGAAGGAAAAGGAAAAGAAAATAGGTGGGAGAAAAATACACAACTATCCTTTTTCTGAAGGTAAAAGAAATGAACTCATCTATAAAGCAGTACATAGTAAAATGGATCACAAAGCAGAAAGCAATTATAGTTCATAAGTGTAAGAAATATGTTAAAACATAGATGAATAGACAGAGTTAAAATAGGAATGGAGAAAAATATTGTGTTTCACCTGAAGTAAAATAGCAGAGGATGCAATTTCAGTCAAGGCAAGAGGTACCATGAACATTGAATTCATTTCAATTATTGACAGATGTTAACCAAATATTATAGCATCTAGGAAATGCTAAATGTTCCACTGAGAAGTTGATAGTAAAACAAAAAGGTAGGAGACCTCAGTATACCTTTTTACAGGCTTAGAAATAGTTAAGAAAAATTAACAAGAAAGAAGGAATTCAAAAAGTTAGATATAGCTATGGCAATTATTGATGGGATACCTAATTCTCACCTATGCATATTATCTTTACAAAAAAAGAAATCATCCTTGAATAAGGCCCAAAAAACCCACCCTCACAAACACATAGAAAAGCAGTAATATTAAACATAAACTTTTATGAGTACAATGTAATAAAAATTATATTCATTAAAGTGTCAAAGAAAAAAGGATTAAAATTGAATCTCCAGGTCAAAGAACAAATCACAGAAACAAGAGATGAGCAACAAATTGGAATACACCAAATGAAACAAAGAAATACCTAAATTCAAAGAAGAAAGTAACAAAACTGAAAAAAATACCACAAAATTAGTAAAATTATTTTGGGGGGGAAAACATAGAAATGTATAAATAATGTAGCTAAAATAACAAATATTTTTATGGATGATTTTCCTTAATTATATGCAAACAATGACTAATTTTAATGACATAATGTAACTAGATTAACAGAACAAGAAACAGAAAAACTTAAATGAATTCCAGAAAAATAATCAAACATACCATAAATTAGATCACAAAGAAAAACAAAATTCTTGGACCAAATAGATTCACAAGTGAATTCCATTAAATTTTAAAGAATAATTAAAATATTGCAAAATGCTTTACCAAAAGCAAAAAAAAAATAATTCTTACCATTATGTCATATAAACATGGCCCTCATGCATAAACTAGGAAGAATCAATATGTAGAAAGAAATCTATAGATTAATATTTTTAATGAAATAAATCCTCTCCCACCCACACATATCTTATAATAGACAAAAAAAAATAGTTCCTGAACCTTAGGATGTCAGGAAGGCATATGTGGTCTAAGAGGTCTCTTTTGCTTCTAATTCTATGACTTGACTGCATTTGTTTTCCCAAATGTGTTGTGTAGCATTAAATATTTTACCCACTAGTAGGGAATGAGTTCTAGAGTATCTTCTTCCATCTTAGCAAGGTTCCTGTGCAAGTACATGTGAAGCATAGTAATATAGGAGAGAGTACCGGGCATGATGGGAAGAGAGACCTGGGTTTCAATTCTGCTCATTACTTACAAGATATGTAATGACAGGAAAGTCACTTAATCTCTCTACCTCAGTTTTTTTTTTAAAACAGAAAATGGTGAAATATATCTTTAGTAGCTAATTGTAATTGTGAGTTTTAAGGGTGATCATGCAATACAAGTGTTTTATAAAAATTAAGATGCTGCATGCAATAATTTAATAATATTCCATTGATAATTATTTACACTTTTCTAACTAATTATTATCACAAAACATCTTGCTAACTTCATATTAGACCAGCTATTTATAGCCAGAATGAACCAGTTGATATGGCAAATTACTTTACTCTGTAGTTATTTCCATTCTTCCCATGCATTTGTCATTCCTGTGGATCTCTTATATTCAAAAGTGAAATGCTGCCAATTTGTCATTGCCTCAGTAATCACGTATCGATCTATTTGTTCTCTCTTTCTGTTCATTTGCTGTGAGTCTAAATTGCTTAAGTACTGAAAGCTCTCAATATAGTGACCTGAAATATTAACAGGTTACATCACTTCATTAAGCAAAAAAAAAAAAAAAACTGCTAGCATTCAAAGTCTATAGTTGCTGACATTGCATTTATCCAAGAAATCATTAATGCTTGCTCAGTCTTCTATGGGGTTGTGTTGGTGGAAAAAATGATTTTTATTTCCAGATTGAGAATTCTCTGCCATTTCATGGATTATAGGCAATTTGCTTATTAAATATTGCTTTTTCCCCCTGAAAATGGAAATTGATGATATTGAAAGGAATGGTTTTTTAAGGTATCCAGGTCATTCTTTCTACTCTCTATATTTCAGATGCTGATGAAATTGGTCTTTTCTCAAAAAAGAGCCCAAATTCATTTGGAGCACAAAGAGTATCTTAAAGTCACAGGGCAAATATTATTTTAATCAATGATGACAATATTTTTGAGTTAGTTTGCAGAAGTTTCAAAAACTAAAATTGAATGCCATCAATCGAATAACAAATGAAAATATGTAAAATATATTTTCAAGCTACCCTTGGAAAATTAAAATATTTTAATTCAATTTTACTATGAGGATCATAAAATCTAATAATTATAAGAGACTATTTATAAGAGATTTCAGTAAGTCTAAACTATGTAACATCCTTTAAAATGGATATTCCATCTCTGCTTAAAGAGCTCATGATTTTACCTGCGTCTAGTGAACCCCTGGCCTCTTCTTGGCTGTGGCAAAATTTAATCTGTGGGGAACATTTTGGTAAGAAAATAACAAATTATATCATGATGTTTATAGATAGGCACCAGGAGGGGAAGTTGGGGAAAGAGCTGAGCTTTTTTTCCCCCCATTCTTCCCTAAGCTGAGGTCTTGTGCTCCAAGATATCTGTAAAACCATGCGCTCCTTAATATCTCTCTTCTGTGCCATAACTCAGTCCTAGCTTTGTTCCTCAGGGATGTGTAGGAATGCCACCCTAACTCTGACCTCTTAAATCAATCCAATCTCAACTTTCTGGATAATTTAAAATTGATCACTGAGGCCAAAGTTTCCTTAGATTATATGAACATAATGCTTGTACAACATCATTATGATTCAAAGCATGCTTCCACATTTAATCTAAGGTTTATAAGATTATTTGGTCATCTTATCAATTACTTTTAATGGAGTATGGGTTAAGGATACCTCACATAGGGGCAGCAAAGTGGGGCAATGAAAAGAACACTGCCCCTGGAGTCAGGAAGGACCGGAGTTCAAATCCAGCCTCAGACATTTGATACTTAGTAGCTTACTTACTGTGTGACCTTGGGGAAGTTACTTAACCCCAATTGCCTTGCATTCCCCCCTCAAAAATTGTATCATCCTTACCTAAGGTATCATCATATTTAAACTGACAAACATTTATTAAGCACCTACTTGTTTGCAATGCAGTATTCTAACTGTTGGATGTAAAAGAGCAAAAAAAAATTCCTTTCCATCAGCTTGAGGTCCCTTAGTTTATGGCCCATATGAACTAGCATTCCATTTCTAGTTAATTATTTAACATTGGACTAGCTTTTACAAAGGGGTATGAGTTCAAAAAATGAAACAGGAGCAACATACACACATTTTTAACATGTGATGAGCATAATCCCTGCCACCTCCATGCTACCTTAGTCTTTCAGGAGGTGTAAGAAGGACTTAGGTTCTCACATAAAGAGGCTATGAATTTGATATCATGTAGAATTTATCTCAATTCCTACACAGTGTTGGTGTCACCAAGTTCAAATCTAAAGGCAAGATCTCTGCCACCTTCTGATGAGCTTTGCTCCAGAAAGTCACTCTATTTAGTTTCTGTGCTTCTAGAAATCTCACTGCTGGACTGGTTGCAACCCCTGACCTAGATTTCTGGACTTCCATATACTTTGGCTCACATTCTGGGCTCAGATCAGAAATTCCCCTCCAACTAGAACAAAAATAAAAAATATGAAAAGATGAAAAACCTAGATCCTTATTCTTGATATCCATAAATGCAAATGAGGAAGAAGGAGGCCCTGAGACTCTTTTCCCCTTACCACATCGTCTCACCTAGTGATTGTTGTTGTTCAGCCCTGCCCAGCTATTTGTAACCCCATTTGGGGTTTTCTTGGCCAAGATACTGGAGTAGTATTTCCCTCCCCAGCTCACTTTACAGGGGAGGAACTGAGGCAAACAGGTTTAAATGACTTGCCCAGGATCATACAGGTAATAACCTATTGGGGCCAGATTTTGAACTCAGATCTCCCTGACTCCAGGCTTGCTCTATCTACTGTGCCATCTAGCTGCCCCTGTCGTGTACTGTTGCTTACTGAACAGATGCAGGAAAAAAACCTATTGCCACTATTGACTCAAATCTTTTGAAGACATTAATCCTTCTGTCCATGAGGCTGCTGCTAAGCACTTGGAAAGCCACCATAGAATTCCACCCATGACCTAGTCCTCCAGTCTCCCTAAAGTAGCTCTCCATTGTCTTCCATGTTGATGACACTATCTTAAGTGGTCAGAGTATGTACCAGATTCCCTTTATTTTCTTTGTGAATTACACATACTTGGACATTTCCTTGTGAATGTTTTAAATCTTCATCAATATGCATTTTGAGAGCATTTGTCTTTTCATCATTTCTTTTGTAGTGAAAAAAATGAATAATATTTTCATTCTTGTTGTACATTATAGATCAAATACCTTCCTAGAAGGGGCCCTGATTATTCCTCTTCCATAAAAGGGCTGGAGATCTGGACTCATGAAAACTGGGTTAAGTGTTGTTAGTCTGGCAGCAAAGACAAAAGTCAGGCTAGCATTCTTTAATTCTTTATTCCATCAGTTGGGGGCAGAGGGGACTCAGAAAATCACTTAAAGCTTAGATTTGGCTTCTGTCTAAAGTCTCCCCAAAGACCAACAAGTTCCTGACAGCAAACCTATTAGAGAGGAAGAACAGATAATGTTATTACACCTTTGCATATAAGGAAATTAATGCTTAGAGTGTTATGAATTGTCCAGCAGGTAACACTGCTGGAATTCTCTACAAAATGACATATCTGGGATTAGAAATTCTAGTTAGAAGTATGGTCTCCTATTCCTTCATTTAGTGTTCTTTCTTTATTTTATTATACCCCATCACCTCTCTAGAAATTATAGTAACTTGAATTTCTATAGCATTGTCATAAAACCTGCATGATCTTTTTGAACTCTGAAAATAGAAATAATCTTTTAATGTTCTCATAAAAAGTTTTTTTTATTGAATCATGTTAGCCACAAGATACCTTAAAATATTGCATTTGACTTTTCAGAGGGCTTTCATATACATGCATACATGCATACACACATACATACTAATGTATGTGTATATATATATGTGTATTGTGTGGCAAAATGTATATCTCAAATGCACATTTATGTACACATTTAATAGATTTATAAAATAACCCCTTAAGAGAATTTTTTTTCCATTTCACACATGTAATCACCTTCAAAACTAGAAGAACCCACATTTTTTAAAATTGAATTCAGGGCTTGTTTCACTTAATTAAATATCAAAGGCCATTAATGAAACATTAGCATATCAGATCCTCAGATTGTTAACATTCACAAATATAAAGACTTTTTCTGGTAGAGTATCTTGTGCTGTCTTGGGATGCATATTACTAGTCTTAGAAATTCACAGAGATCCAAATTTGCAGTGAATCAAGAGGAGAAGATTAAGTGAAAGAAAATCATTTCAAGCGCAGAAGTGGAGGAAGGAAGGGTACAGACATTTACAAACACTTAAAACACCTATTCCTTCCCCACCCATTTCCTTTCCTATCAATAAAACCAGGATGCCAATCTTCCCTTTACTTAAGTGAAAGTATAAATGTTCAGTCAGTTTACAAGCATTTATTAAGCACTTACTATGTACCAGGCACTGTGTTAATTATGGGGCAGGGGCAGTATATTGACAGTACAAAGAAATGCAAAACACAGTCCCTGCTTTCAAGAAATTTATAGTCCATAAAGGAAGACAACATACAAGCAATTATGTACAAACAAGATAAAGGATAAATTATACATATACATATATATGTAAACATATATATATATACACACTTGCTCTCTCTCTCTCTATATATATATATATACATATATATAGTGTGTGTGTATGTGTGTGTGTGTAATATGTATGTGTCTGTTAGACTATAATCACTTTGAGGACAAGTGCTGTGTTTTCTTTTATCTTGTTAGCTTCACTACCTCTTATATTACCTGATAATTTGTTATTCAGTAGAGCAGTCATATTTGACACTTCCTGACCCTGTGGACCATAGAACAGAATGCTGCCCATGGAGTTTTCTTAGCAGTGACAGTGGAGTAGTTTGCTATTTCCTTCTCTGATAGATTAAGGCAAGCAGAGGTTAAGCGACTTGCCCAGAATCACACAGCTAGCAAGTGTCTGAAGCTGAATTAACTCAGGTCTTCCTGATTTCACACCCAGCACTCTTTCCACTGAGCCACCCAACTGCCTCAAAGTTGGCTCTTAATAAATGCTCGTTGATCGATTGAACTATTTCTTGTGAGAAATGAGATGGTGTTATCTGCTGTTGTTATTTTTCCTGAGATCTTGCTAGGTGAAGGGAAACTAATTATCTTTTGTTTTCTTTCTTCCTAAGTGCCCGTCGTGACAACCATTTAGAGTAGTTTTGACTCCATTCAAATGTAACAAATCAAATTCTTAACCCATTTCAAGAAAAGCCTTGCCCCCCCCAAAAAAGTCACTACAGGATATCAGAAATTGTGTTTTCCACAATGTCCTCTAATCAAAAATTATTGAAGAAGAAAATATGTACCAACTCTACAATAAGACTGAAACACACTACACAAAATTAAAATATCATTAAATGACATTAATGAATTCAAATACTTAAGAAAACCATTCACAATCACCAGCCCCATCCTATCCAGTATATTGTGTTCAGTGAATACAAGAAATTTGATAGGCTTATGCTTTAAGCTTCAGCTATGGGACATCTTCCTTTTTTCTCCTACAGTGAACCCACACACACCCCACAGAGGCAGAAGACATTGATTCTGCCAAGCTACAAGAAGGTAAAGAATATAACCATTGAAATGGGGTAGGGGGATTTTATGGCAAAGAGGTAGTTGGGCCTCTCTGACCAAGGTAAAGAGAATTACAAAATAATCTAGGATCATTGTACTTCCATTGAAAAAAAATTACCACAGAAACCCAAGGCCAAGAAACAACTCCATACTCTACGTAAAATACATTAAGGGTTCCCAGACTTAGCAGTTTATTAAGGTGACAAAGCTAGTGTCACAAAAATGGAAGTGGGGTGGGATCAAGAAGTGAGAAGGAAGATCAAAGACAAAATATTAGTAATTCAAGAAAAGGAGTGAAAGATAAAGTGTGAGAGAAAGCCTGTGTATAATTCTAATAATCAACCTGACATACCAATAGTCAATCACAGAGCCCCCAAAAAATTCGAAAACAAAACAAAAAAAAAAGTATTAAGCATTATACCATGAAATTAAGTGAACCACAAAGCCACTCAGAGAAAAGAAAATATTGGAAACAACCACAAGAAACTCTATGATAGTTTAAAAAATAATTTATTTATATCTTTTGCTTTTTACCAACACCAGCATTTCTCCCAATTTAATTTCTCTCCATCCTCTTCTCAAGAGTCATCCATATCAAATAATACTTTAAAAGAACAGAAAAGAAGAAACACAGAAAGAAGGAAGGAAGGAAGGAAGGAAGGAAGGAAGGAAGGAAGGAAGGAAGGAAGGGAGGAAGGATTAAAGAAAAATTTCGGCAAAAGCCATCAATACATTTTTAAAAAGTCTGAGAATGCATTCAATGCATGACACATTTGGACCTCTCCCTTCAGCAAAGGAATTGAGTGGTGGTGGTGGGGAGTACCTTCTCTTTATAGATGACAGGAGGATTTACTTAGAAAGCCCCAAATAATCAGTAAAGACTACACATTTTAAAGTCTGCTTTAGCGAAAGCGCAGTATAAAAATAAATTGACCAAATGTTTATTATTTCAATAAAACAATAAGAAAAGAAAAAGAAAAGTGAAATGACAATTTCATGGGAGGTAAATTTAACAACTCAAATCTGAAATATAATTGCTATTTGCTCTTTGTAGAAATAAATGAATTTCTAAATTATCAGAGGAATATTATTTGTTCCCACTTGGACCATGACAAAATAATAATGCTTATACTAAAGAAATGATGTTATTTTCCCCTTTTTTTACAGATGAGAAACTTGGGGAAACAGGTTAAGTGACTTATTCAGGTTCTTATAGATAGGAAGTATCTGATGCTATATTTAAACTTAGGTTTTCCTCATAGGTTTTCCTAGACCAGCACTCTACCCACTCTTCCATTTAGCTTTCTCTTATTATATAATTATGAAAATTGTTTGGTATTTTTAAAAGATAGAAAATAGTGGTCAGTTGAAAAACTAGGCAAGCAAGAATGAGAAATGAATGAACTAAATAATCTAGTAATTTAAAAAACCAATACTGTATATTACTTAAGAAAAAGCTCCTTAAATGTCAAGAGCTTCTAAGTGGGAAGAAATAGTTATTTAGAATATAGTATGATAATATATTCCAGATTAAGGTCCAAATGAGCTTGACTTATATATGAGATCACATCATATATTTCATTAATAGAGCATATGAATGGAGGGATCTTTCACAGGAACATTATTAGCCAAGCAAGAAAAAAATAAGCTAACCAAGATAAAATAAACCATTTCAACTACATGATAATTAATAGCTTTTGCATTAAAAAATCAGTGTAGTTAGGGTAAGCATGGAAACTGTTCTTTCATAACATATCTTTGATCAGGATCATTTACTCAATATACTTGAGCAAGTAACATACCAACAAGCCTTTACCATCTACCTCTTCACCCCAAGTGGCAGACAAATGATATGAACCAATAGCTCTGAAAATAATAGCCAAATCTAACAAATCATATGAAGGATTGAACCAAATTACTATTAATAAAATAAATGCATATTTAAACAACTCTAAGGCTCGCATTTTGCAATGATGAAAAAAATGGAGTCGAAGCTGGAAGTTTCCATGGAAAAACAGACACTCTACTAATACACTATTCCTATAAATTTAATTGCTACAAAACTTCTTAAAATATTTTAAAATTATTTTTAAAAGTCATAAAAATGTCCATTTTCTTTGACCCAGAGATCTCCTTGTAGGCTTGTTCCCCCAAAAGGTCAAAAATGCATATAGATTCTTCATATACTAAAATATTCATTGTAATACTTTTAAATATCCTATAATCTCAAAATTATAAGAAAACAATTTTTAAAGACTTCATAAACTGAACAAGAATGAGATGATCAGAACAAGGAAAAAATTCTTATAACAGCTATAAGATTGTAAAGACAAACAATAGCTTTGAAAATTGGAATACCTATGATAGATACGCGACTGTCCATGATTCCTGAAGACCATTGAACAAATTATGAGCCTCCTAACAGAGAGATGCTAGATTCTGTGTTTGGAATGAGAAATGTATGTTTTTGCATACAGGAACTTAGAGAATTTCTTTTGCTTGACTACACGCGATTTCTTACAATAATTTCTTTTTCTTTTTCTCTGCTCCAATTTATACTGTTCATTCTCCTATTTGATTTGTCTCCTTTCTGTTTGGTTTGTTTGTTTTTACCATTTTGTTCATGTACATGCCTGTAAGTGTGCCAGTGCCTGTGCCTATGCAAAAATATTCTACTCTAGTTTTCCCATTTGTCAATTTCTTTTGTTTCTCAGCTAGCTCATTATCCATATCATGAAAACCAAAAATGGCCCTTCCTGGTGTCTCTTCTCTTTTCCTGTTCTCTCTCAGTAATCTCATTACCATTCATGGATTTAACAGTCATTTGTATTCATTTTTGCTCTCACATGCACATACATACATACATACATACATACATACATACATACTTCAAGTACCTATCAAACAATCCAAACTGTATATTCTAAATATATTTCACATTCAACATGTTGAAAATCGAACTCTTTATCTTTCCACACAAATACTCTTCCAAACTTCTCATTCTCCCTTTCTAGACATCCAGTTTTAGAACTTGGAGTTATCTTCAACAGCTCACTCTTTCTCATGCCATATATCCAATCAGTTACCAGACCTGGCCATTTTTGATCTCACAACACATCTTGCATTTGATTTCTTCTTTCCATTCCCACAACTACCTGCTCTGAATTCAGGGCTGTCTCACTTCTAGCACAGATTATGACAATTACCTCCCAGTTTGTCTCCCTGCCTCCAGTCTGTCATCATTCCAGTCCATCCTACACACAAATGCCAAAGTAATTTTCTTTAAGTACAAATCTGGCCATGTTACTGCCTTACTCAATCAACTCCAGTGGCTTCCATTTGGCTTTGGGATAAATATAAACACCATTATTTAACTTTTAAATCCCTTCATAATCTGGCCCCAACCCAACTTTCCAGACTCATTGTGTTACTTCCTTTCCTGTATTGAGTGATACAATCAAACATGCCTTCTCTCTGTAACTCACACATGACACTCTATCTCCTGTGTGTTTGGTTTTGTATTGGTCATGTTCTGTGTATGGAATGTGCTTCTTCTTTTTCTCTGTGTCATAGAGCTCCTCTCTTCTTTTAAGAAACAACTCAAGCACCTTCTTCAGCATGGTGTCTCCTGCTTCTTTCAACTAACTGCTAGTTATATCACTCCTACCTTGAAGTAAACTTCGTTGTACAAATTTGTATTTATTCACTTTCTATTTATACTGTATATAGTCATATTTGTCTCACTCATTAGAATGTAAGCTTCTTGAGAATAAGGACAATGTCAGTCTCTGTATTTGTGTCTACAGGACTTTGTACAGTATTTGTTACAAATAAAGTATGTCGTAAATGTTTGTTGATAGATTGATCATGAAGTTCCTTAAATGATAAAGAGAGAATAAATACTATAGTTGGAATAGGAAGATTAGAAGGTTAATATAAAGTAGCATATGACCCATAACTTGAAAACACATGCTGAAAGGAAAGATGGGAAAGAATCATGGGCAAATTTGCTCCTCAGAATTTAGCCTATAGGAAACAACTCTGCTTCCATTGTACAATGGCTGTGTGGTTTGCAGTCCATTATAGTACTTATGAAAACTCTAATTCTAAAAACTTGTGGTGATGATTATACTATATGTGGTTTTATATCTAATATCATTCAAGTGATTCAAATAATTGCTATTATCTATGACTGCAGGATATACATTGTGTTTAAAATATTAGAATGCTTTTCTGATATTGTCTAGCTAGATCTGACTAACCTCACACTTCATTACACTTAAAAGTGAAATAAACAAAAGACTTTTTTTTAAAAGAAAGTAAATACAAACACAATAAGTTGACTGATAGTAAACATTACTAGTTGTTCATTATATCCCTGAGAATGATTTTTTCCCCTTTAGCACTGAATTCCATGTGAAGTTAATTCTAGGTAATTCCATTATGAGACAAAATGCTACATTTTACCCCAGAGAGCATTTCCAGTGCAAGGAATGACAATGACAGATCACAAAATGGTTTGGGGGCCAATACACTCTGTGGACCTATCAATTGATCCACAGGCTTAATTAAATAGTTTCCTTTCAGCAATACTCAGGGCTAAGATTATACACAGCAGTACTATAAATTGCCTCCTTTCAATATGTCTTTGGGTCCCTCAAGTAAGACTTAGTATCAATGTGAAATGTTAGGGGAAAAAGTAATCTTTGGATTTTCAGTATCTCAATGTGCTAATTATGTGAGTTACAATGGTGGATGCCCTGAAGTTTCCACTGATGAAGTAATGGAAAAAGGTTGAATAAAGTCCATTCAAGAGATATGGCTTATAATTCATATAGGTGATTGACCATTTTTCATTTAAGTCTCAATGATATAACATAATATTCCCCAAGAATTTACTCCTTTTTTCTGCTAGGATGTGCATACCACACAAACATCCTCTGTTTTCACTTCTTTACTACATAGGCCTTTTTCTCTTTTTTGTTGTTACTTTTGCCATTTTTTCACCTCCCTCTATATACTACCTCTAAGTTCCTACTATAGGGTCATTCATGCTATTATTTTCTGTATTTTTTGTCTGTATCTCTTTAGCTGAATAAAGCATCTTTCTACATGTTTAAACCCATCATATAGATCTATGCATCAAAACTAAACCACACCTACATCATACACCAAACAACTATCCATTGATCATCTACAGTGCATCCAGGAAAGGGATAAGGAATAGACCCACAATTTCATTCTAATTAGCAAAGTTCCTCTTTCAAAGCAGTTCAACGTTTTCTTTCAAATTGTCATCTTAGAGAACTTCCTATGGAACTGAAAAGAGAAGTGATTTGGTCAGTCACACAGATCCTATGTGTCAGTTGCAGCACTTAAACCCAGGCCTTTCTGACTCTGAGGCCCATTCTCCATTAGCAATGTCACCCTGCATGCCTGCAATGCATTTCCTTCTTAAATTTGCCTCACAAACTTCCTCTCTTTCTCTTTTTCAATTTTTTTTGTGTATTAGATTTTTTAATTCCATCACTAATACTTTCATTGATGTTAATTTTATTTGGTGTTTTTAAGCAGTATTATGGAGGGAACATATTGCATGGAATTTTCAATCGATCTATGAGATGCATTCCATCTATATGGTGCAGACTAGTCAGTATGCACCTACTTTTATACAGTTGTGTTGTTGCTTTGTAGTTTTGTGTTTGCTTAAATGCTTTGTGCCTTTGCCTGTCATATTGATGACACGTGTTCCCCCACTTTCTATTAGAGTATTGTATTTTATATTCTGGGTGAGGCCCTCAAATAATTATTTTATTTTAATGCAGCCCTAAGATAACCTTAGGTTGGACAGCCCAGCTGGAGGTCATAGTTGTTGTTGAGTTATTACAGTCATTTCTGACTCTTCATGACCCTGTTTGGGTTTTTTTGGCAGAGATTCTGGAGTGGTCCTTTTCCATCTCATTTTACAGATAAGGGAACCAAGGAAATAGAGTTAAATGATTTGCCCAGGGTTGCACAGCTAGTAAGTGTCTAAGGTCAGATTTGAACTCAGAGAAATGAGTTTTCCTGAGTTCAGGCCCACTTAGCTGCCCACTTGTAGGTCTTTAGACAGAGGCTAAATGAACATTTCCTGGGTATGTTTGTTGTGTTACAGAGAGGACCATCTTTCAGATACAGGTCAGATTGGATGGAATACCGAGGTCCCTTTCAATCCTGAAATTCTGTGACTTATTCCTAAAATATAGGATTGAATATTTAGAATTGGAAGGGACCATAGAGGTTTACCAAGTCTAGAAACTATCATTTTATAGATGAGAAAATCAAGGCTTACAAAGGTCAAATGTCTTGCCCAAGATTACACAGATACTAAACAGCAGAGCTTTGAACCCAGGTACCACGATTCCAAATTTAATTCTCTTTTCACTGCACTGTGATTTCATTTATGCCATCTATCCTGAGATATGATAATTGCCACTTAAGAAATTGCCCATAATACAGTAGCTATGGCACTTAGTCATTTGACTGGAATTTTTAAAATGGTAAATCAAATTTTTATGTGTATAGTGTTCGTACCCAGGACTTTAAATGGTTTCTGGTACACAGATATAGTTTCAGTTCCAGATGATGATAATGAACAACAATGTCTAAGAAAAGCACAAGTTTTATAGTTCTATAGGAAAGTCATTTCATATTTCATATAGTAAGGCCTCCAGATATTTTTTTCAAAAAAAAATCCAGGTCTTTGTGGAGTCACAGTAACATGTCTCTAACATGGAAACAGGGTCCATGCACTCATTCCCTTGAGTTTCTTATGAAGGTTACTTCAAGATGGCAATCTTGTTTTCTTTCCATGCTTCTCTTGGTTCTTGTGTTTGAAAGTCAAATTTTCTATTTAGCTCCGGTCTTTTCATTGAGAAAGTTTGAAAGTCGCTATTTTATTGAAAATCCATATTTCACCTTAAAGCATCATACTCAGTTTTGCTGGGTAAGTGATTCTTGGTTTTAATCCTAACTCTTTTGACCTCCTGAATATCATATTCCAAGCCCTTCAATCCCTCAATGCAGAAGCTGCTAGATCTTGAGTTGCCCTGATTGTGTTTCTACAATACTCAAATTGTTTCTTTCTGGCTGCTTGCAGTATTTTTTCCTTGACCTGTGGTCTCTGAAATTTGGTGACAATATTCCTAGGAGTTTTCTTTTTGGGATCTTTTTCAGGAGGTGATCTGTGTATTCTTTCTATTTCTATTTTACTCTCTGGCTCTAGAATATCAGGGAAATTTCCCTTGATAATTTCTTGAAAGATGATGTCTAGGCTCTTTTTTGATCAAGGCTTTTAGGTAGTCCAATAGTTTTTCAAATTATCTCTCCTGGATCTATTTTCCAGGTGGTTTGTCCAATGAGACATTTCATATTGTATTCCATTTTTTCATTCCTTTGGTTCTGTTTTATAATATCTTGATTTCTCATAAAGTCACTAGCTTCCTCTTGCTCCAATCTAATTTTTAAGATAGTATTTTCTTCAGTGGTCTTTTGGACCTCCTTTTCCATTTGGCTAATTCTGCCTTTCAAGGCATTCTTCTCCTCATTGGCTTTTTGGAGCTCTTTTGCCATTTGAATTAGTCTATTTTTTAAGGTGTTATTTTCTTCAGTATTGTTTTGGGTCTCCTCTAGCAAGTCATTGACTTCTTTTTCATGATTTTCTCGTATCCTTCTCATTTCTCTTCCCAATTTTTCCTCTACCTAACTTACTTGCTTTTCCAAATCCTTCTTGAGCTCTTCCATGGCCAGAGACCAATTCATGTTTTTCTTGGAGCCTTTTGATGTAGGCTGTTTGACTTTGTTGACTTCTTCTGGCTGTATGTTTTGATCTTCTTTGTCACCAAAAAACGATTCCAAAGTCTGAGTTTGAATCTGAGTCCATTTTCGCTGCCTGTTCATGTTCCCAGACAACTACTTGACCCTTGTGTGTTTTGTCAGGGTATGGCTACTTGTAGAGTAGAGTATTTTGTCCCAAGCTTTAGGGGCTGTGCTGCTATTTTCAGAGCTACTTCTGCATAGCAAGCTCTGCCACAGCAGTGCTTCTTCTCCCCCAAGGACTACTAACCTGCTTGCCCGGGACCCAGATCCAAGCAGGCTTTGCACTCCCACTCTGATGTGCTGCTTAATTCCTCCCACAGTTTGGGCCCTGGGCTGGAAGCAACAACAGCTAGAGCCCTGGAAGAAGCCCCAGAGCTGCCCCACTTCCATGCCCCTGAAGCTAGGGCTGACCACGCACTCCTAGCAGTTTTCCCACAGACCTCTGTTGTCTTTGGCTGTTGTGGGTTGAGAAGTCTGGTAACTGCCACAGCTCAATGATTCAGGGCTGTGTGACCCGTTCCTCCCAGCTCCCAGTCTGGTTGGTCCTGGCATGGCCCACACTGGCCCGTGCTCCTCTGTGCTCCCAGGTCCATGAGATAGACCCTTCCCAGTGACCATCCAGCCTTTCCTGAGCTGGAGCCCTGCTTCCTTCTGCTATTTCATGGGTTCTGCAGTTCTAGAATTTGTTCAGAGCCATTTTTTGGAGTGACCTGGGGAGGGCTTAAGCAAGTCCCTGCTTTTCAGCCTCCATCTTGACCCCCCCCCCTTTCAGTTAAATCACTGTCTTTCATGTGAAGGCTTTTGTCATATCCCAATGGCTAGTGCTTTGGATCTTAAACTACCTTTATTTCATCTCTGTTTAGATAGATGGAGTGTGGAGAGAGAGACAGACAGACAGACAGACAGACAGACAGACAGACAGACAGACAGAGAGAATTCTAGATAGATAGATAATGTACACTTACTCACTTTATATTTTTGCTCTATAATTTTTTTCCATGTACTTATTTTTCCTTCAATTAAAATGAATGTAGTTTTGGTAGGGTTATTTGGTTCTTTGTACTTGTATCTCCAGAGCCTAGCACAGGGTCTGATGCTTAATAAATACTTATAAGTTGATTAATATGTCATCCTGAATTCTGTGAAGCATTGAAGAGGGAGGAAAGGCATGTCCACAGCATTTTAAAAAGCTGCAATAGTGTTAATTAGACAACACCTAAATTCAAACAGAAAATAATACAAGAATTCTGTTATTAAATGTTAAACTCATTGTTCAGATTGTAAGTGGAAGAGGTTAGCTCAGAAAGAGGGAGAAAAATATGGGCTAGATATATCCAGGAAGAGATTACATAGAAAAGGCAGGACTTGTGTAAAACATTAAAGTGGAATTTAGACAGGTTAAAAAGAGATAGATATGACAACAAAGAGATTAACATTTTGGCCTGAAACTTCCCTCCACACATTAGAAAATAATGGTTCAAAGAAAGCATTTTAGAGAAATATCTGCTCTAGTCAGACTAGATCCACTATTAAGATAGAATCTCTGCAGCTGTACACATCAGTGAATTATTTGTTAAAAATGTTTGTTTTTGTGTAGATATGACCTAAGTGAGATAGTCAATGCATCTTGTCATAGTTGTCCACAAGTTGCTCCATAGACTTGCTTCCAATAAATAGATATTCTCCCCTCACCCTACCCCCACTCTATGTTGCTTAGCATTGTATTCGCATCCTTTAAAAACGCCTGCTTGTTGAACGAGAATACTAATGTATTTCATATTGCTTATGAAGCCCTGCATTAGAGACTATAGCAAACCTCCAATTTATATAAAAATCTCTCCTTCAAACTGTCATGGGACAGGATAACATGAAAGCCATCAGTCTCATAATTACTCTTCCCTTAGTCTCAAATTAAAGGGTTTATCTTTCTTTTCTTTTCCCTTTCTAGATAGAGAACATCAGTTTCAGAATACATTAACAGATGCTTTACAAAGCGTGGTGATGCCACATTTCACTAACTCCCCTCTTGGGTACCATTCTTTAACTACTGAGCCAGAATTTTCGTCGAAGAATTCCCGTAAGAATTTTAGCAGCATTATAGAATTAATAATTCTCATAAAATTGATATATCTATACTCTCTCCATTATTCCTTTTACTTTTGTTTTTTTTTGTTTTTCTAGTCCAAAAATATACTATTTGCATTGAAAGCCAAAATTTATATTAATATGTTATCTCGATTCAAATGGAATAAATGGATAAGCAATGGCTACTGAGAAAATATACTCCATTTTCACATATTATTTTAACGTTTATTAGAATTGAACAAACTCTTGTCTCCCTCATTTTGAATTTTCTTTCTTTTTTGCGATTTACCATAATGTAGGGAAGTTGGGGCAAATGCAAAATTCCTAGGCTATGCTTATAAAAATTTTCTGGAATAGAACAAATGGACAATTATAAAAATCAAAATTCGGCTTTTCTAAATTCTATCATAGATTATGGTTCAATATTTATTTTAACTATTAAAATATCTTTGGTACCTTGTTAAGTGTTTCTTTGTATTTTTGAAATTTGGAATTATAAATTCTTTGACAAGATGAATGTTTGACTACCATCTAGATGGCATAGTCAATACAGTAATATATTTAAAGTCAGAAATGCCTGGGTCAAAATTGGCATCAGAAAACTATTATCTGCGTACCTCCTAACCTTGGCTTCCTCATCTGTAAATGGAAATATTGACAGCACCTACCTCCTAGAGTTGTGAGGATAAAATGAAATTATATTTGTTAATCTCTTAGCACAGTGCTTAGCACATTGTAGGCACTAGATCTTCCTTATCATCATCATTTTCCTCTTCAACCTAATAATTGTTATTATCATTATTACTATTACCATCAAACTTTGTTATGAGGATCAAATGAAATAATATTAGTGAAGGGATGCACAATCATAGTGCTAAATGAAATACTAGCTATTAATATTGTTCAACATTCCTCTGCATATCAATTTTAAACATCCAACAACCCAGATAATATATAACTTCATGACCATTCAATCCATTGGCATTTTCTATGTTATATCCAGAGTCTTTAAAATCATATATGTATGTATAACAAGATTTTATATTTATAAATGAAAGTACATATATGGGTATTTGTGTATATATGTATATATACATATATGTATATATATATTTATGTATATATATATGTATATATATACATATGTATACACAAAAATATTTGGATATCTATAGCTATCTCAATAGAGATCATACTTCCCTTAAGCCTAGGTTCTGAAAGGTCATTCATGTCAGCTCCTTTTCTTTGAGCCTCTTGAGTCATAGAGGGAAGTAATGGGTAATGTAGGCAAGTTCCTGAAGTTTCCCTTGCTGAAGCTTTTTTTTCCCATGACATCAAACATTAAATTTTATTTAAAATAAAAATAAAAACAAAAAATTGATCAATAAAAATTTGTTCTTTCTCCTTTTTGCCACCTCAATTAAGAATGAAACAAAAATAAAACCCTTGCTTTGAACATGTTGAGTCAAGCTCTACTAAGATTCCTCACTTGTCATGCCCTAAAGAAAAAAAATACACACATATGTATGTGTGTATGCATTTTATGTATGCATGTAGTTATGCATTTGTGCACATATATATTTAAATACATATTATATGCATATGTCATAAACAAATGTGCATATATGTGCATATTTGAGTAAGTGTATATATGTGTATATATATATATGTATATATATATTTGTTGTTGAGATGTTTCAGTTATATCTAACTCTGTGTCCCCACTTGGGATTTTCTTGGCAAAGATACTGCAGAAATTTGCCATTTCCTTCTCCAACTCATTTTTTACAGATGAGAAACTGAGGCAAATAGAGTTAAATGACTTGCCCAAGGCCCTACAACTAGTTTCTGAGGCTGGATTTGAACCCATGAAGATGAGTTCTTCCTGATTCTAAGTACAGTTCTCTCTCCACTATGCCATCTAGCTGTGCTAAGTGTATATGTATGTCTAATTTTTATGTATGTATATATGTAACCGCATGTCTATGTATATATTTGCTTTTATATATTTATATGTATCTATGCATGTGTGTCTATGTTTGTTTTGTGTGTGTGTGTATGTGTGCCATTTTGCACTCTGAGTCTTTTAACTCTTTTTAAAGTGATGGCTAACATATTTCATCATTATTCTTCTGGAATAGGGGTTGGCTGTTTTGCTAATCACAGTTCCTAAGTCTTACAATTTTGCTTGCCTTTACAATATCGTTATTGTGCAATTTGTCCTTCTGGTTCTATTCACTTTGATATGGATTAGTTCATACAAGTCTTCCCAGATGTCCCTAAAATATTCCTCTTCATCATTTCTTACAGCACAGTAGTAATCCATCACATTTATATGTCATGACTTGTTCAGCCATTCCCAACTGACAGGCACTTCCTAAGTTTCCAATTCTTTGCCACCTCCAGAGAAAGATTTTGAATGAAAAATACCCTGTAAGAAAAAGAATGTAAAAACAATGGTCAGCAAAGACCCTTAATATTTTTTTTTTGTAAAAAAATGTGGCTGAGTATTTTTTCCAATAAGATATCACTCTACATTGTATACTACTGGGAGAAGGGAGGGAAAGGGTCCAAATTTGTGATTTCATTTGTCTAAGGAGCTCCCAGTCAGGATGTTTTCTCAATCAATAGAGATCAGTAACTGATAGTCTGAAGTTTGCTTTGAACACTTAAAGGTTAAATGACTTCCAAACACACAGCTAGTATATGTCAGAGGCAGACCTTGAAACCAAGTTTTTCTCAACTCCACACCTTCTCTCTATCTCCTACATCACATGGCTTCTATTATATGCAACACAGCAACCTTTTAAAAAAGGAATATTTACTTCAGAATGTATAATCACAATATACTCATTGTACTCAAGACATAGAGACATAGTCCTCTTCCTTCCTTGCATCTGAGTACTGGGGGAGAGGAACAGGATTTGGTTCTCAGTATAGGTCATTTGGAACCTAGGTTTAAGTTCCAGTCACCCTACTTTCACCCTACTATCCATGCTGACTGACCTACTCCACTGTCTCACCAGTGATCTTGGTTCCAAGGTTGCCCTTGCTGTAACTCCTGGTCCTATGGAGATCACCACCTACACCTAAAACTGAGGACAAACAACACAGAACAGAAATAAACACCCTCAGGCCATTTCTCTAAGGGGATAAAAATGAGGTAAGCAGGGGAATGATAATTTCATTCCTCTAACAGGTTCATGACATCTACACTGGGAAGATAGGCTTCCTGGAAAAGAGTGCAGCCAAAAGATATGTGAAAGAGATTGCTAAAGCTTTAGATGGCAAATGAGAACAGGCAGCCTTTTCCCAATCATCTCTTCAAACTGCAGATTCTGCTTTCTCCAATCAGATTTCAGTACCAGAGCTCTCCTTCAAATGCTTCAGCTTCCTACAGCAACTATAAGATATATCTTTTGTCAACTGAATGAAACCAGTCTCTAACCTGTCTGTGGCTGGAGCTGAACAGAGCAGGTTAGAGACAGGACAGTCAGTGATCAAACAGAAGTTTAATTTCAAAATGAGGGAAACATCTTATAAGTAAGGACACATATGCCAGAACCCCACCCCAAGTTGAAACAATTAACAAGTTTAAGTGTATCATAAACGAAGAGACAGTAAGAGATGCCCCATTTAAAAAAACTTTAGACAGTATAAGATACCTGGAAGTACACCTGCCAAAACAAACCCAGGAACTATAGAAGATTTATATAATTGGAGAAAAAGAAATTATTCATGGGTAGATAGGGCCAATATAATAAAAATAAAGAACAACAAGTCAACAGTATCAAAGGACCTAATAAAAGATGTAAAGGAGGAGGTTTATTAGTACCAGATCTTAAACTATATTATAAGGCAGTAATTATCAAAACTATATGGTGCTGGCTAAGAACTAGAAAAGTAGCTCAATTTTTTTTAAAAGATTCTTATATCAGGTACAGGATTTAAGTAAGGATAGAAGGCAAATAATATATTTGGTACATAACTGAAATTCTCTGAAGTTTTACTAAATTATATTACTAGCAGAATTATCTAGCAACCTCTAGATATGGAACCAGAAAATTAGAGCCCCTTTTAGAGCTGTCCTAAGATTAAGAATATTGTCTAAGAAGAGATATCCAGGGACTGGATAACTACATGAGACATCTGGGACTCAAAATGTGATGGTTAATTGGACAATGAGAATAGGTTTCTGGGATACAAGCAGATGATAATAGTTAGTTAATATTGGTGATAACCATTGTATTTCCTTGATCTTTTGCTTTAAGAAGTGTATGTTTAAGTTTTCTTGGTTATTTTGGTGACATGTAAATCTCCCTTCTCAGAACTAGTGTGTTGTGAGACCTCTAAGTGGTTTGATCTGCACCTGACTTAATTGTGGGAATTGTGAGAAACATTTTATTGCATTGTTTGAATTTAGCTTTGTGTGGTTGGGAAACTGGATCTTCTTTATGTGTTTTTCAGAGACTCAGACCTATGTTATGCTGACCAGAAACTCAGATTCAAAAACTGATGAAAGGAGCATTCTTTAAGTGTCCCTACTAGGTCCTTCTGATCATACCCACTGGTGTCAAACTTGTCGGTGTGTACTCCTGGATCATCTGAAGAAGACCCCCGATCCTGAGTAGATGACAAAACCCTCCAGGGACCTCAAGATTTGTCCCAAGATTACAGACCAGGGGTTATTATTCTGTTCTAGTTTTTTTTTTCCCTCTTCCCTTTAATTATGGAACTGACCACCGAGGCCTTGATTTAAGTGTGCTGGCATTTTTTTCCTCTACATTCTTGTGTACCCCCTTTTCTGCTTGTAAGCAAACAGTGGCTAGTAATGCTATCTGGGACATACTTCCCCAATAGGTCCCCTCAAGGGACTGCCCCCCTTAGAAACATCTCATCCTGCCCCAACTGGCCTCTCACGGCATCTTGGCTCATACCTGCCTCTCCTATGTTGGCTAGAAGGCAAGGGTTCTTTGAGAACCCCTCCTTTTGGTCAAAAGGGGGAAATGTCAAGATATTAGGGGACACCCTGTTTTACAGAGCTAAGGCCTAGCAAGCAAACTGTGCCCTGAGCTTGGCATAATAACAATCCTTTGTGCTCACCCTCTCAACGATCTCATCCACAGCAAAATCCCAGAATATTTTCTGGTCGTGAAGCCTTGCTATGAATTAAACTTGTCACATTGTTGCTGTTACCACCCATTGTCAGTGCTACCACCGTGAAGCCATTGGTATAAGTATTGAGAGCTTCCCACACTAAAGCGCTGCCACCCCCCTCACTAGGGACTGGGGCTCCAGCATATGTGTTCTTGCTTGCAAGCTGTTTCCTTCACTTTGAAATTAAACTTCTGTTTGATTCCTGCCTCTACCTTGCTTTGCTTGGGCTCCAGCCACTCACAGGGTAGAAGCTAGTTCAGCCCGGTTGACAGTTTCTAGTCAGTTGGGCTATGCTCCTACTGGCTTCTCAGCTCCATCACTTTCAATGTTCATTATTCTGTATTTTGTTTTCTTTCTTCTGGCTTCTGATGTCTCTGCTTCTGTAAGCAGATTGTCTTGTTGTTGTCTATCTTCTAATTCCCCAGCTTCGTTGCTTCAGATTTGACCCATCTGATTTGTTAATGATTTCTTCTTTCTTTGGTAGAGAAGTTTTAAAAATATCTGATTTTAAATAAATGGTCAATATACAATGTCCTCATAATCTTCCACCCCAAAATTCTTTGATCCACAGTTTCACTGCATTGAAATTTCAAACACCAATAGCAACCAAAAAGTTAACTAATTGCTGAAACACAATGAACAATAACATTCAATCAATACTTTTACTTCTGTTAGGGGTTGCTTTCCCTCATGTCAAGAGTGAAGCAGGATAGGAAGGATCTTGATTGCATGTCATTTGAGGACTAATCAAAAAATCACAGAAATAGAGGCTAAACTAGAGAACTGAATATACAAGGGGAGGATAAAGGAGTATGCTAGATGTTTTCAAGTAGTTAAAAGGTCATCAAGGGCAAGAGGAATTAAACCAGTTTTGTTTGGCCCCATTAGGAAGGCCAGGAGTAATGGGTAGGAGTTAAAAAGGGGCAACATAAGGAGCACTGAGCTGTCCAAATGTGAAATTGGTTCCTTTGAGAGATGGCGAGTTCCTCCTACTTACATATATTCAGGTAAAGACTGGGTGACAAGTTGTCATGTCATGAGTGGGGCTAGAAATTACTTTTAGATGTGGTTTTAAGTAAATGGTTAATAAAGTCCCTTCAAACTTTAAAATTCTGTGTTTCTTTGGCAGAGGCAGAGGTGAGGACTAGGTGCATTCCAGGCACAGGGCTCATTTTATACTTTACTCATTGTTTTCCATTCACAGGATACCTGCTTTGGGGTGAGATGCCTCATCCATTGTCTTCATATGCCACTGAATCTCCTTCTGTTAATAGAGCCTTCATGCGTATGTGAATCTGAAAATACCTAAAGTTTCCTTAGACAAATTTCATCTACTCTGCTAACACCTTCAAAGGTTGTCTCCAAGGAAATAAATTTTCCACATTTTTTTTAAAAATTTTTATTCAGTGACATTATAATTGTGCTTCCAAAGATGCATCCCATAAGGCTTCCCTGCTTAGGTAATAGCTAAGACTTTGGTAATCAGTATTCTGTTTTATTTTTTGCTAAGATTATCTACTTAGAGAGACTCATTAAAACATGATGAGCTAGATAGGTTCCAGGGTATATTTTAAGTTAATTATGTTTTGAACTCTTGCCTTTGTTGCTTTGGGCATAAATCAAAAGAGTCTAAAGTAGGTACTTCTTTTTTTGTAAAGTAATTTCACCTCTTTTTTCAAAATATACTCTTAGAGAAAATCCAAGTCATATGTGAGAGTTGAATCTTAAGGAGAAACATTTTATCTTGGCAAACTCTGAGCATGAGGAAAGTTGTAAAAATGATTTTAGCTGCTCAAAGGGCATCTTTCAAGGCCAGTACCTTGCTTTGCATCGGAAATTTGTTTAGAAGCTATCTGGAAACACAGATTTGGATACTGAATAGTTCAAAGAAGTAATATACATAGAGTCTTTTCGATCAGAGAGAGGCACCAACCTGTAAGGGATACAGACAATCTGAATCTTTCATGTTTGACAACAAAACATTTCAATATGGTACAAACAATATGATGTGTGAACTTTTCCTTTCAGTTTCAGAATACACATTTCTTTTCTTTCAAAGAGTCACTGGTCAAATGCGGGTGTACCCATAATCAGATTCACAGGATCACAGATTTTGTAGGGACCTCAAAGGCCATTTAGTCCAGGGCTTATCAAAACATACGAATTATGATATTTCAAACACATTTCCATTGAAGACACTTGAAGAGTCAGTCTCAGGGTTACAATTTCAATCAGGATCCCAAAATGAAAAATGCAGAAAATCCAACTTGGTAAGTTCACATTAAAGAGTTAGATATTTCTGTCTCAATCCTGATTTCTCTCCCCCCCCCCCCCAGCTCAAGGAGTACAATGCTCAATTTTAGTTTACATAATTTTGTTCTTAGAAATATGAAATTAAAAAGGGAAAAATAAAAGTCCTATAAGATCACCTAGTTCCGGGCACAATGTTTTTCTACTTCTTTTCTTCATAGAATTAAAATTTGACATCAGTTTTTACATTTCTTTCATTTCCAAGCATATCTTCCCCATTCCAAATGACTATCCCTTGTAATAAAGAATAAAAATGAAAGATAGAGAAAATATATTTCTAAGCATAGGCTGAGTCTAAAAATATGTTACAAACTCAGAGTCCCCTACCTCTCAAAAAGACTGAGCAATATGTATTTTCTTATCTCTTCTTTGTAGCCAAGCTCAGCCATTGTAATTATATAGCATTTGGTTTTGTTTTTGTTGTTGAACTTTCCATTTACATTGTTATAATCATTGTGTATATTTTTCTGGTTCTACTTACTTTATTTTGCATTGTCCTATTTTACATTGTATTCTTAAAATTCATCACTAAGTAAATTAGAGAAGTATCCCATTAAATTTGCCTACCACCATTTGCATAACAATTTCTCACTGGGTTCCTACATTGTTTGCTACCATAAAAAATGCTGCTAAAATATTTTACTGTATATCAGGTCAATCCAGACTTCTGATGGAAATCCATTATTACCCAATACCATAATCTATGAACAATCAACATTACCTAAAGATGATGAAGAAATACTTGGTGACATATATAGATTTAAGAATATTATAGAATCTCAGAATGTTAAAGTTGGAAGGCCTCTCAATGACTATGTAGTACAATCTATATCATAAAGTGAATTGCTAGTACAACAAACCTAGAAAGTCATGATTTAGCATTTGCTTGCAGATATCGAGCATTGCTGTCTCCAATGAGGCAGATGTTCCAGTTGGGGATAATTCTAATTGTTAGGAAGCTTTCCTGAGGTCATCTAAATTTGTCCCTTTATAACTGCCAACCTCAATCCTAGTTTTGTCCAGTAGGGCCAAGTAAAATGATAATGCTTGTTCTATATAATAACTTTTCTCTTACTCCATCATAATTATCTTCCCTATGGTCCACTTCTGCTTCCACCTTGCTGCCCCAGCCTTTTGTTCCCAAGTCCAAACATTCACTTTTTCCTTGACTATTCAAACAGAATAAACTCCAGGCCCTTTAGCATTCTGGTTTCCTTTCCTCTGGAAATTATAAAACCTTGAAAAATTTTCCTGTTTGAAGTGTGGCATTCCACAGTTGGAGTCCACAGTAATATATATACACACACATATACATATATACACATATCTGTATATATGTGTGTATATATATATACACACATAAATATATACATATATGCTCTAGACAAAGTATAGTATAGAAGGATCCTCACTTTATTTCAGGAAATAATGCCTCTATTAATGAAGACAAAGTTCATATTAGCTTTTGGAGGGCTGACATCACATTGTTAAATTTTATTGAGGTTAAAGTCTACTAAAACTACCATTTTTTCCTACAGATAAAATGTTGCTTAATGATGCCTCAACCATTTTATATCTAGAAGAAATAGCAAAAAAAAAATCATTAAAGATATGTATACAAATATAGGCATGCTAGGAGATAGTCATATAGTGAGAGAGAGATAGAGAGAGCCACAGAGAAAGAAATGAAGGGACTATGTATCATGTTATATAGTAAAACATGAATGTGTATATTTGTATATGTGTATATATGTTTCTTTATATACATGTGTATATATGCCTACATATACAGCACATGCATATTAAAAGCTATACAGGTTATGGATTTGCTGTCATTGAGATTATACATGCGGATGATTCATATATGAAATACATCATATATCATATAAGTATGTTTGTATATGTGTATATACGCATGCTAGGGGGAATATCATGTTTTTGTATATGATGTGTGTGTGTGTGTCCTAGCATGCTGAGTGGCTCTCTTTTATCCCTTCTCCACCATGAAATAGTGTATGGGGTGGGATTTGAACAAGAATTGTTAATGAGTAGCATACATATGTTCTGATCTATACTGCTTTAGGATATACACAAATGAGACCAATGACTCTTGAAATATTGAAGGTGGTTTAGTTCTCATAACTGACTGAATAATTTCATTAACACTTATTAAAATATCACCTTTATGCAATTTGATCACAGGAACAATAGCAAAACCAGAAGTAATTTAATAGCAGATTAAAAACTACTTCTGCCAAGGACTCAGAAACAGTTCATCTGAGATTCAGGAAGATGACAAATGGAGAGAATCTAGGACAGAGTGAGAGAGGAAGCCTCTTAAACCAGTAAAAGGAAGCACGGAATATATGATATGTAGTACTGTCCAGCGAAGGAAAACATCTTTGCTAGTGTAGCTAGTGTAGGGATATTGGGGAAACACACACACACACACACACACACACACACACACACACACACACACACACACACATGATTTGCAATCCATTGGCTTGGGTACAAATCTTAGCTGTTTCTTCCTAACTATGTGACCTTAGATAAGTCTTTTATCCTCTCAGACCTTTATTTTCCTTATCTCTACAATGAAGTTAGTAGAGAAAATTGCCTTTATGTTCCTTTGCACAACTAAATCCCATGATGATGTTTTCAGTGACCTTGTTCTATAATAATTGGAGAAAATAGGGCAGAATTAGGCATTTATCTGGAAGGGGAAGTAAATTCAGTATCAGAAGACCTAGGTTCAGATATCATCTCTGCTTTGTGCTAGTTGTGTGATCTTGAGTAAGAGAAAAATGATTGTTCTACCTCAGTCTCTAAAACTAGCTCTATATTACCTTCAAGAATAAAATTATTTTAGGACTTATATGGATGCCTTGATTTTAAAGGTGAGCCTCCCTAATGGACTATGAAGAGGTAAAAATGTAATTTTTCAATATAATTGGAGAAGGCAGTTGGATCAGAATAAATACACTGAGGAATGCATGATACTGAAAATTTTGATGGTTCATTCTACAAATGATATCAAAGAGGGAAAGATGTCAAAAATGGGGGGAAAAACCATTGATGATAGTACAATCAAAGATGAATCTCTCTCTCTCTCTCTCTCTCTCTCTCTCTCTCTCTCTCTCTCTCTCTCTCTCTCTCTCTCTCCCTCCCTCTACCTCTCTCCGTATTTGTATGTCTGTGTCTATTTGTGTATTTGCGTGTGTGTCTCTGTCTGTCGCTTCCCCCTCGTCTATGTCTCTGCCTGTTTATCTCTCCTTTTCTGTATCTGTCTCTTTGCATGCCTCTCCCCACACTTGTATACACACAGCTAGATACATGTATATGTACGTTTCTATGTGTACCTCTCTATGTATATGTGTATATATGATTGCATGGATATATAAATGCATAAACTTTGGTTTAAAGAATAAACTTCACAGGGCTCAGAAAGTTTGTGGCCAGACAACAATGGAAATTAAAGGGCAAATATCCAGTTCAAGGTAAGGGAAAGGAAAGAGGACACAGATGGAGGACCAGAAAGAATTGCTTGTGATATCACAGATTTCATTTTCCCGCTTCAGGCAATAAAAAAAATCATAAAGTAAGTGATTTATTTTTGTCCTTTTATATTGGTAACAAGAATTGGAGAAACAGAATGTGAAAATTTTCAAAGTCAGTTTAAAACTCCAAAAAAAGTTATTGTAGGAGACCGTCTTGATTGTATTGGAAGCAAATACATGGTACAATGGCAGTGGATAGATTGCTGTACCAGGAGTTGGGAAGACCTGAGTTCAAATCTAGGTTAAGGCATTTCCTAGCTATATGACCCTGAGCAAGTCAACCCATTTACTTTGGTTTCCTCATTTGTAAAGTGGGTTTAATGATGCCAATACAAACCAGGATTATTGTGAGTATTAAATGGGTTAAGGTTTTCAAAGTGCTTTGCAAACCTGTGTAGTAGGAAGGCCGAATTTATGATCTCAAAAAGGATCATGTACATATACATATATATATACATATATATATATATATATATATATATATATGAATGTATATATATGTATATACATATATATATGAATGGTTCGAAATCGCAAGGTATATAGAATTCTCTAAGCAGAAGGCATCAAAAAATTTATTCAGGGCCCACAGCGGCAAATTAGTGAACCAACCTCCCCATTCCAATATTGTGATCACAAGCCTCCAGGCCTTCACAAGAGTAACAAGGAGGCCACAGAAAAATAAGATGGCATGAATCATATTTACTGGCCTCAAGTCCTCACTGGAACTCCTGGGTCCACACACACCTGTAGGCTTTTCACAAAATAAATAAAAGCCAAACTCCTCAAGGGCACCCATTAAACTAAGCCCATTTTGCCTTACTGGCACAACCTGAAAGCACTATATAAATGCCAATTATTACATTTTTAATAAATTCATTCAGTTATGTTTTAAGCACCTATAGTATAAGAACATAGTCAAGGGAAAGTTAGAAAGCACAGGGGAAGTTTTAGGTACTAAACTGAGTTTGATAAAAATGAAAGCAAGAGGTCCCTGTTCCCACAATGGTTTTCATTACCAAAATGATGTTATTTGATACTTAAACAGAAAGATCAATATGTCATTTCTCTTCTAAAACTCCTTATACTTTTCTTAAAAAAGAAGGAGCAGGCTAATGTCAGTTTTATCTGAGCTACATGTGGCAACAGTATTTATATTAAAATAAAATCAACCAAAATCTTTTCCTTTAAATGATAACAGTAGGATACTGAGATGAAAGATGCTAATGAAAGATTATGAATTTGTAACTTTCTTTTTACTTGTATCATCCCTGTGTTAGTTAAGATCTTGACCTTAGATTTTCCAGAAGTCTCTTTGTCAGGTGCATGGTTACAATCCCTCTCACCAGCCCCAATCTAGAAAGTCTAATTAAATTGGTCAACAATTGAGCTATATGACACATTGTCAGCTCATTAATTTCACATTTGGTTTTGAATTGTAGCTGCTTTCTTCTCTTTCATTTTTAACAGTTTCATTTCTAATTATTGCTAGATAGCTGTCTCTTCTCATTTTGGATCAGATGCTATATTATATGCTATTTTAATGTCTACCAATTAAAATCTCATTATCGGCATATATTCAAATTTAATATTATGGTCTTTCTAAATAAACAGTGTTTTCTTAGTTAAATAGCAATCATATGAATCTAATTTTTTTATTATATGCTAAAATGTGCTACATGTTTTAGCACTAATGTATTAAATGTTTTTAGAATATATTAGCATAAATATTTCCTCAAATAATCAATATTTAAATTGTTAATATCTGCAGTAAAATTTTTGTCATAAGGAAATATCAGGAGCATCTCCTAATAAAGTATCAAAAAGCAAAAGTGTTCTCCTGTTTACTACATTCCTACTGTCATATAATGCATTGATTACATCCCCAGGTAACAAACTTCTTATAGTTCATTACTAGGATTTCTGGAGGTGGAAAAGCGTTGATTACAAATATGTATGTGACACATAATTGATTTCTGAGGAGACTTCTCTTCACAGATTGAACAAAAGCAACTGATTTTCCTCATTTTGTTAAGTACTCTTTTGATGATGTATTTCTGCCTCTTCAATTATTCCATGGTGCTGGTGGGCTATAATCACAGTAAAACAGAGAAGTGCTTTCCAAATAGAACATTTGGTACATAGTTCTGAAGGATATTGATTTATGTATTTATTTGTTGCCTGACCAATAAAGAAACTCAGACAAGGTGAAAATCATTCATTTAAATGAAATTAAAAAAAAATTCTCCCCCCCTCTCCAACCACTGCCCTACATTAGCTGTGAAGCCATCATCTTCTGGCACTATTAGAATACACCAACACAATTTTTAGAGAGATGAAAATTGGAAAATTAGGGCTCATTCATTTATTTATTTGCAAAAAATCTAGGAATCACTGAAGGGGACATGAGGATGAATGAGAGCCTGAAAGAGCTTGAACAGAAAGTGTTTTACCACCACTGACATTCAGTAATGGAACTTTAAATGATAAAAGAAAATATTCCTGGAAACTGGTATTTCTTGTATTTAGTTTTCATTTTCTAGCTTTTAAAAACCAAAGAAAAATGTTAAGTTAGCAAGGATTGCAAAATTGTTTCTATAATATTTTGTGTATTGAGTTACAATTAATATCGAATAAAGAAAATGAGAATTCAGATTTATTTTAATTCTGTAGATTAAATTGATAAATGGCTGGAAAAGTTATCTGAGAAATTTTTTTTTAAAATAAAGTGCAAGGCATTTTTGTGGTTTAATAAAATGTTCTTTCAAAAATGATTGAAATAAATATTTTCCCCAATTTAGTGAAAAGCAAAAATGCCAAAAAGAAATCAATAAATGTTAGATATTGGAAGTTTTCCTCTTGTTGACATATAAAAAATTAACATGAGAAACCTAGAATTTTGTGATACATATTTCTAAATTCTTTGGAATTTATATAGAACTTGTCTCTTTTATAGACAAATTGCCATATTTTCAGAGAATATTAAGTGAATTTTTAAAGGAAAATTGATTTAAAGAACAAATAATGAAAGAGAGAAGATGGTTAGTTTCAATGTCTGTTGATAATTGTCAAAGAAAATATATAACAACTATTATTTACAGATATAGAAAAATTCCCTAAAGTTATCCTATGTTACATTTTCTCCCTAGTAATAAATAGTATTCTAAAAATTATATTTTTCTACTTCTGTTCAAATTAAATGATCACATAGTGATTATGATAAATGATAAGCAGGCTGTAAAATTGAAGGAAGGAAGGAAGGAAGGAAGGAAGGAAGGAAGGAAGGAAGAAAGAAAGAAAGAAAGAAAGAAAGAAAGAAAGAAAGAAAGAAAGAAAGAAAGAAAGAAAGAAAGAAAGAGGGAGGAAGGAAGGAAGGAAGGAAGGAAGGAAGGAAGGAAGGAAAGAAAGAAGGAAGGAAGGAAAGAAGGGAGGGAAGGAAAGGAGGAAGGAAGGAAGAAAAAATTTAACTTAAAGATTGAATTCTACAGTCATTGTCTGATGAAGGGGAAGCTATAAACTAAAGGCAATAGAAACGTGACCCGAAGATTTGTGTGATAAACAAGCAGTTTAATCTCTCTAAACACCATTTTCCTCATCTATAGACACAGAAAGAACAATAACACCTACATCACTGAAATACTGTATGTAATTAAGTGTTGAACATTAAATGTTTATGTAAATGTTATAATTCTTATAATTAAATTTATGTCTACTTGATTTCATTATGTATGATGATAAAGTAAGATGAAAGAATAAAAATGAAAGAATTTATATACCTATTTACTTAGAGGGGTCAAATTGTAATTCAATGGAAAGACTTAAAACTACCCATATCTTACATGTCAAATATGTAAGCTGACAAATATAACCCATGAGGAAAAAAAGAGAAACCTTTTTCCCCTGTTAAGTCATTAGATCTGCTTTTCTAAGCTTAAGATGAAGTCTCAGGTGACAGAGCTATCCAAAGAAGCAATTAAATACCCTAAATAATGAGCAAATTAGTCTTAAGGGGAGTACGCTGTGGGTGAAGTAGGCCTATGATCATGCTTATCATTATAGTAGAGGCCCCAGCCCCTGTGTTGGATACCCAGTGGAGTCTTTCTTTTACCTGACTTGTCTGATGGAAAGTTCCATGTTCAGACTGAATCTTGTTAAATTCCATCTGCTCCTTTGTAAATGTTTGAGTTCATTTTATGAGTGTCAGTGAAAGAAAAATGAGAACCCAGTCCAGAAAGCTGAGGCAGAAAAAGTTATACCGTGGAATAAAAAGAATCAATTTTGTGCATTGGTTTCACACTGCATCCTTGAAACTTTTTAATGAGACCCAATATGAGGACAAAGCAGAAAGACAGGAGGTGGACCACAGAGCAGCCTGTGTAATTCTTTATAGTCAGACTCCTTTTACTCTTCTATTGCCATGGCTTGAATTTGACAGTTGACAATACATTGTTTTATGATGAACACATTTATTCTAGGTGGCTTGTTGAAGTGGAAAGAGCTCATTGGCTTTGGAGTTAGAGAACTTGGGTTCAGGTCCTGGCTGTCACATGCTGGTTGTGTGACCTTAGGAAAATCACTTACCCTCTCAGTGCCCTAGGCTATTCTCTAAGACTACAAATTAGAAAGCATATACAGATCTAAATTAAAAAAAATTAAAAAAAAAACATCCTGCACAAATGGAAGCAATGACCCTGGACCAAAACAAAAATTTTTGTAATTAAAATTTTAGGTTTTCTGAGTTTTCCCCAAAATGTGGAAGTCTTTTCTCAGTACTAGAAACATTTATTGGAATTTTGTAGAGAATCCTGAGATTTCCTGCTTTGAAAACAGAAATCATTTCACTCAGTCTGCTCATTTTACAGATGAGGAAACTGAGGCTCAATGAGGGGAAGTGCCTACTCAAGGTCACTTAATCAAGATATGGCAAGGTGAGGAATTAAGCCCAGGAATTATTATGGGATGTCATAATGAATGGTTTTCTCATTATAATAGGAGGAACGTATGGCCCAAGAAATGAAGGAGCTATAAAAACAAAGAAAAAGTATCAATAGATTATTAAAAAATAATTTAAACCAAATTCTCCTAAATTCCAGAGCAGTTCTCTTTCCACTATATCTTAACCTCTGAATTGTGTTACTCTTCTGTTTAATATGCATGCCACATAACTAAAGCCAAAAATTTGGAATGATTACATTAACATTCATTTTGCTAATTTTTCTACCTAAATAAAACCCAGGTAACAATCATCTTTTTTCCTTCTACAAATTCATGTGTATGTTATTTTCTGACCCCTAGAGGCAGGGCCATGTTTTCTTTGCACTTTTTATGTTCCTTGTATATCTTCTGGGACTCTTTCTTCATTCCTATCTTGCTATTGCATTAAAATAAGGCTGGCTATTGCTCCAAAGATACCAAAATTAGGATATTCAATGACTTACTAGAAAATGCTGAAAACTTTGCATTTTTCATTCCTTCAGTTGTCTAATAATGTATTATTAATGGCATCTTCACATTTTTCGGTATAATTCCTTTACCGCAATATACTAGCTCTTTCTAGGTTCTAATGATTAGCTAATCTATCTTTCAATCATATTTAATTAGAATTCAATTTTTTTTCTTCAAGCCTCTGGAGCATGATTGTGATATGTTTTTATTAAGAAAAACATTTCTCATTATGATAGAAATAGGAATTTATTGTATAATTCTTGACCTTTGCTGTTGTGTTAACAGTAAGCACATTTCAGAATAAAAGAAAACCTGGAGTTTGAGGAGGAAGGTTTCTATTGCAAGTGCAATTTTTGTTCGTGTTTAATCTTAGAATCGTGAAATAACAAATAGCCATTCACCATTCATTTAATGAATCCAATATTTTATTTAAATGGTTCTGCTTACCACCAAAATTATTATTGAACTGAAGCAAAATGATATGGCAGAATCATATTTTGGGAACATCAGATGTTTTCACTCAAACTTTGGCTATTTACTTGTGTGACTGGAAGTAAATCATTTAATCTCCCTGGATTTGTACATCCTCATCTATGAAGTTAGGGGACTTGGGGTAAGAATTTCAAACTAGATGTTTTTAGTGGGAAATTCACAGTGATTTGAATCTGAGAAGCATTCATTATCTCTGAAAAAAACTGGTAAAAATTTAAAGTACTATAGAATACTGGAATTAGCAGTGAACTAGGAATCAAGAAATCTAACCTTGAGACTGAATTTTGCCATTTACTTTCTATGTGATCCCATGCAATTAATTTTACATCATTGTACCTCCATTCCTCATCTATAATATGAGAAGAATTGACTGGATAATATCCAAATTCCTTTGTGGAACCAAATGTCTGTTAAATCTATTAAAGCATACATGATAATCAAAAGATGCTTACTTAAAACCCATTAATGAAATTTTAAAGTTACTTTAACAATCTATTAAGACACAGACAATGGACACAAATTGCAGTTACTAATTATATTTTACTACTTAATTGGGTAACTTTGTATTCACTGTTAGTCATTTGCTTGCATTTCCATTTTTAGGAAAGCAGTGAAATGTTTTCTTTTGAAATATTCTATAATGCATACTTTTGAATAAGATTGACCTATCTAGTTAAAATCAGAATATGTTGGAAAGGATTTGAGAAGTTATCTAGCCCAACACATATCCAAAGAATTAACATTTTTCTGCCATCCCTCACAAATAGTTTACTTTCTGCTTGAGGATTCCAATGAGGAGTAATTCAGTTCCTCAGTCAACTCTGAGCTAGTGATATTTCAATATGTCTTTAGTATAGGTTCTTTACATGGAAAATTACAAAGAGTAAAACAAAATTTTAATACAGACACTCATGTCTGTATTAAAATTTTGTTTTCCATGTATAAATATATGCATAGACATTATGTTTGTGTGTGTCTGTGTGTGTGTAGTTCACACTAGCGTACTTCTAGAATTTCCTGTGTGGAAAGTTCCTCCATTGACATAAATTGGCAATTACTCTGTAATTTAAATATCATAGATACTTCCTTGGGGGCATCATCAGGTTAATTTACAGATTCAGGATTTTTCCCCAATTAATCATTCTCAACAATATCATCTGCTCTCTATCCATTGTCACACTACACTTTCTATACATTTATAGAAAGAGAGAATAACAGATGAATTTGCAGTTTTAATTGATGGTGAGAGAATCATCCCCTGGAAAAGGTTGTGAATTTTTTTTCCTTACAAGAGAAATATAACTTGTTCTCAGACGAGGCATGATGCTGTATTTCAGTGGTCATGAGACCATATGATTCCCTTTATTAAGGATAAGAGAGATAGTTTCTTCCATTTAGTGAAGCTCCTCATAAAATCAGATTGTCCACCTTTGATAGATCAAAATAGTATGATCTCTGATTATTTTTCACCTGCCCCTGACTGGCAAATTGATTACTTATTGGCCCTCCTCTCTATCTCAGAGCAAACATTTACTTTTATTACAGTTGACACTTCCTGAGGCTATAACATTGTAGGATCAGTTAAGTACCATCATATGTATTAGAAAGCAGCCACCATCATATGTAATAGAAAAATATCCTCAGTCCATAAGTGCCATTGTTTGCAAGCAGTACACCCATTTCATTGCAATAGAGGTTGGGCCCATAACCATCGCTTTTACAAGATTTTTCATTTCTCATATCGTTTTTAAGTACCTGGCACTATTGAGAAGAGAATTTTAAAGTCAATGTTTCATCATCATAACCTGATTATTTGGATTGGTTGCCTTACTTTCCAGAAGCCATATGTGTGATGAATCAGTGCTACCTCAGGAAGTGAGAGGGCTAGGAAGATTTACCTAAGAAGGATGTAATCTTTTTGATATATCAGCTAAAACCTAATACCCCTTCCTTAGTTAGATCTTAGATGACTTGTTACCGATTATTTATTTTTTATTTTTTTTCCATTCAAATTCATTCTTTTCTTTCACAATCACATTATACATATTTCCATATAAGTCATATTGTGCAAGAAGAACCAAAAAACAAAAGGGAAAAACCAAAAGAAAGAAAAAAGAGAAAATAGCATGATTCAACATGCATTCAGACTCCATAGTTCTTTCTCTGGCTGTGGACATCATTTTCCATAATGAGTCTTCTGGAAATGGTCTTAGATCATTGTATTGCTGAGAAGAGTTAAGTAAATCAAAGTTGTTCATTGCACAATGTTGCTGTTACTATGTACAATGTTCTTGTTCTGCTCACTTTATTCAGCATCAGTTCATGTAAGTCTTTCCAGGTTTTTCTGAAATCAACCTGCTCATCATTTCTTATAGCACAGTAGTATTCCATTACATGCATATACCACAAGTTGTTCAGCAATTTCCCAATTGATGGGCATTACCTCAATTTTTAATTCTTTGCCACCACAAAAAACTGCTATAAATATTTTTTGTACGTGTGGGTCCTTTTCTCATTCTTATGATCTCTTTGGGATACAGACCTAGTAGTGATATTGCTGGATCAAAGTTGTATGCACCGTTTTATAGTCCTGTAGGCATAGTCCCAAATTGTTCTCCAGAATGGTTGGATCAGTTCACAACTCCAACATCAAGGCATTAGTGTTCCAATTTTCCCACATCTTCTCAACAGTTATTTTTTTCCTTTTTTTCATATTAGCTAATCTTATAGGTGGGGAAAATACATTTCGAACATGTTGATTTTTTATTTTTTTTTAAAAATATTTTTAATTTTAGTTTACAAAATTCAATTCCACAAGTTTTTGAATTCCAAATTTTATCTCCCTCCCTCTGCTCTCCCCTGCCCCGCCCCGATGCCATATAATTCAATGTAGGTTCTACATATACCTTCACATTGAACTCATTTACATAATAGTCAACTTGTAAAGAAGAATCATAACAAATGGAATGAATCATGAGAAAGAAGAAACAAAACCAAAACAAGAAGGAAAAAAAGAGAGAGCAAATAATTTGCTTCAATCTGCATTCAGGCTCAATAATTCCTTCTCCAGATGGGCATAGCTTTTTCCATCATTTTGGAGCCATCTTTGAAGCTTGCATTGATGAGAAAAGCCAAGTCTATCAAAGTTGGTCCTTACAGATACCATGTGTCTGTAATTGTGTATAATGTTCTCCTGCTTCTGCTGCCTTTACTCCACATCAGTTCATATATGTCTTTCCAGGTTATTATGAAGTCCATCTGCTTCTCATTTCTTACAGCACAATAGTATTCCTTTATGTTGAGATACCACAGTTTGTTTATCCATTCCCCAATTCATGGACATCCCCTTGATTTCCAATTCTTTGCCACCATAAAAAGAGCAGCTATAAATATTTTTGTACATGCTGGTCCATTTCTCACTTGTGTGATCTCTTTGGGATACAGCTGTAGAAGTGGTATTGCTGGGTCAAAGGGTAAGCACGTTTTTATAGCCCTTTGGGCATAGTTCCAAATTGCTTTCCAGAATGGCTGGATCATGAACATGTTGATTTTTTTCAATGCCTATGCTTATCCAATATAAAATATTCAATAAACATTTAATCAGGGAACTGTGATGGAGGCTCCAGATTATAGCTTAATCTACAGATCTCTGAGGCATCTGAATGGATAGAGTAATCATACCAATAAAAGTTGATGAGGTCAAAACAATTCAGCACATCAACCCAAATTTGAGCCAAAGGGTTTTGATTTCAACTCCATACCCCATTTTACAAGGTGAAAGTCTCTGACTTCTCACATTTTTTTCATAAAACCTCAAAATTTACCCCTTTAAAACTATTCAATTCAAGATGTGCTAGTTTTCCCAAGTAAAAATGTTATTACTTTAAATTGTTGTCAATGTACAGAATTCATTAAAACAAAGAAACAAACAAAAACCTAGATTGTCCACTCTACTGTATTTGGTGCATATATTCCTCATCTGACTTTCTTGTTATGGAAAACAAATGCACAAAAGATTTTTTTTCCATTCAAGTTCCTTCTATTAGGTTATTTCTTTGCATATGGATAATGAAAGTTATTCTTCCTTCATTCTCCTGACTTATCTGATAAAGCTTTCTGTGTGATAGCCAATAGGCTGCATGTATTACTCCGAATTTTATCAACTGAGCCAAGTAACTACATTATTTTTCAGTTGAATTTTGTGATTTGATTCTAATATTGTTTAAGGCCTAAACTAAAGAAATGGTAGAGGTCTTTATACTTCTCCAGATAATAATCATTTGTTTTATCTTTCCTGCCTGTCTCCATTGCTCTAGGTTTCTCAGAGGGTTTTTTCATTTTAAAATGAGAAAGTCGAAATCCATAATTATATCCTTTGTGTAGTCATTGTATCTCATTACATTGTATTTCATTCTTTATGCTATCTCGCTTGGGGCTACAAAGTATAATGCTCTTTCCAGATATGTTGTGCTGCTGCTTATATAAGCTTGAGGCAGAATGAATCATCGTTTCTGTGGGCTCTTTGCCACAGTTATTATAAATATATATGTAAGGGAACACATACAGGAATGCAACTGTGTTTCTTTGTCATAAAAATACATTGAAACAAAGATATTTTAGTTTTGTGCTTTGTCGACAATCTGAGGAACATAGGAATATTGGACAATTCTGAAATGAAATAATATCAAAGTATATTGTTTTTCCCACGGTGAATTTCATTGTTCTCAGCTAAATGCCTACGTAAGGTTCGTCGAAGAAAAACAAGCAAAACGACCTCATATTTTTGAAGCTCTTGATACTCAATACAACATAGAGAAAAGAGAATCTGTTTTCTTAGTGGTCCCTCTGCCACCCCAATATCCATGTCTCAGTTATTTTCACCTAATTTATAAACCATTTTCTTCAAGGTTTTACCCTGTAGCATAAACTACCCATAGGTTGGAGTGTTCAATCAAAAGAATACCTCCACCTTTTTTTTATTTCTCTAGCAAGTCAGGAGGGCAAAAAAAGTTGCAAAGACTAGAATTTATTGAGTGAGTCTTTTTATTTTCCCTCCAGGTAGTATTCTGTACTAAGCTCATCATTTTCTACTTTTTTTTTTTGCTTCTCTCTTCCTTTACCAACTAAATATCAGGGAAGAAAAAAGAATAATGTACTATGCTTCATTGCTTGAGTGGTCTCACTTTCCCACTGAGCACAGCCATATATAAACAAATTGTGCCTATGTTCTTTTCTTTCTCTATCTGTCTTCCTCTTGTATCCATTGTCTACCATTATTCATTTTGTCTTTCAACACTTTAGAATGATTAATATTTAAGTTAATGACCTCTATAAAATTCTAGTTCATCTTCTATTAAAATGTAAAGTCAGTTTTTTTCTGCAACTTTTGGATTTTCTTCTACTTAAAACCGTAGTGTTGACAGTCTTGAACAGATTTATTAGCTTGTTGACCAGTATGCAGTGATTTGTTTGTTCCGTGCTTACAGAAGGGTGAGCCACTCTATCATTGTATTAACATCCTCCTGGTGTTTAAATGCATAATAAATTCTACTCCTAGTTTCCAAAAATAAGTAGTTTACTTAGGTGTTAGTGAATTAAATGGAGCTACACTTTTGATACGATTTTCTTAGACCTCAGTAAATAACTATTATTCTCTTCTGTTTGTGGGAAAGGATGTAAAACACATGATGTATTGCATTCAAACTGCTTAGATCCACAGCTACAGCAGCTTCAGTAAAACAATATCAGTAATTGATTTTTTAAATTTTTCAAAATTGTATTGACATATATTTATTTGATTACAGTAATTTCTTCCTCCCTCCCTCCCTCCCTTCCTTCCTCCCTTCTTTCCTTCCTTCCTTCCTTCCTTCCTTCCTTCCTTCCTTCCTTCCTTCCTTCCTTTCTCTTCCTTCCTTCCTTCCTTCCTTCCTTCCTTCCTTCCTTCCTTCCTTCCTTCCTTCCTTCCTTCCTCCCTTTCTCCCTCCCTTCCTTCCTTCCTTCCTTCCTTCCTTCCTTCCTTCCTTCCTTCCTTCTTTCCTTCCTTCCTTCCTTTCTCTCTCTTGACATATATGTGTGTGTGCATATATGTACCTATATATGTGTACATATACATACATACATACTCCTATGTACCTATATATGTGTACATTTACATACATACATACTCCTATTTAGCTTCCTTTCAGGGTTCCTGTTACTCTCATTATTTTGACATCATGCATGTTGTTCTCATGACTCTGCTTGCCTCATTCTGCATCAGTTCATAAAATATGATGTTTCTCTGAATATCTCATATCAATCTGTTTCTTATGCCCATATTGTTTCATTTTTATTTTGTTATATTCTTGTAGAGGGGAGACATATAGCTAATATACAATGTTTTGAGATTTTTTTTCTTTTATTCTGATATTACCTCCATGTGGCATATGCCTACTGAGATAATTAAGTATGCATAATTTAGTGACTTTTCTTGAATATTTCTAAATTATGTTCCAGGAAGGCCGTACTAGTTCAAAGATTCTCCAGCACTATATTTAATGTTTCTAACTTCCTACAGCCACTCCAAATTGATTGTTTTCCTTTCGATGATAAATCTTTTTAAATTTGTATGTGTGTTTTTCTGGGTGGTGGGTGAAACTACACAGTCATTTTAATTTGCCTTTCTCTTATTACTTGTTTTGGGATATGTTTTTATGTGGTTGTTAAGAGTTTATAATTCAAAAACAAACAAAAACTATGCTTATAACTTTAGCTCACTTACATTTGGGGATCACTCTCGATATCATACATTTGTTCTAATGCACTATATACCTAATGACCTATATCAATATATTTGCCCTATATATGCCCTATATATATCTATAAATGTATTTTAGACATGTTTGAAGATATTTGAAGGAAAGTACACACACACACACACACACACACACACACACACACACACACACACACTATACCAGGAAGTTCTTCTTATTTTATGTCCACTGACTAGTTTTGTGCAAAGACTTTTAATATTGTATAATACAAATGGTCTGTTTTAGCTTATGTGATCACTTCTCTTTTTTGTTTGGATAAAATTTTTTAATTTCTTTTTTAGAGAAATATAATTGGCCCATATTAGAAAAATGAAATACATAATTCTCTACCAAAATGTTCCATTATCAAAATCATTAATACATTTACTTATGGCTGTCATGGTCCATAATGGAGGTTACCTACATATCTGTGCCCTCAGGTAACACATAGACAAGAAAGGACATATTGAAATAAATAAATTTCAAGAGAAGATTTGAAGTAGACAAAACCTGGGCCATAAGGAATTTTATGTAACTCATTTTCCACAACAGCTGTCTTCATGAAAAGTATGCAAATCAAATTTATGTAAATAATAGATTAAATTGTTTTTCAGGAGTTTGATATTTAGACTAACAATATGGTCAAAACTCTTAAAATGTGAACTATTTGTCATTTCCTAATATCCCCTGGCAAGTGTGGATTTTTGTATATTGGGCTTTCATAAAATGAATTAAGATAGATTCTAAAGAGATAGAAAGATAAATAACAGAGTCATTTCCCTCAAGGTCCTTATAATCAAGTGGAATTTATAAACAAATGATATTAAAGTGAAGACACATGCAGTTGGAGAACAATACATACAATTTTGTCCGTTCAGAGGAATATATGAACAATAAATATTCTTTAGTTGAATCTTTTTTTTCAGACTTCAGGTGTTTTTGAAAACTAATCTTTCTTTCTTTCTTCCCCCCACCCCCCGTTCAAGTTTCTATTTATTTATTTAATATATTTAGTTTTCAGCATTGATTTTCACAGGAGTTTGAATTACAAATTTTCTCCCCATTTCTACCCACCCCCAACTCCAAGATGGCATATATTCTGGTTGCCCTGTTCCCCAGTCAGCCCTCCCTTCTGTCACCCCACTCCCCTCCCATCCCCTTTTCCCTTCCTTTCTTGTATTGCAAGATAAATTTCTATGCCCCATTGCCTGTGGAGATTATTTTCTAGTTGCATGCAAAAACTTTTTTCTTTTTGAACATCTATTTCTTAAAACTTTGAGTTCCAAATTCTCTCCTCTCTTCCCTTCTCACCCACCCTCCCTAAAAAGTCAATCGATTCAGCATGGGCCACATGCGTATCATTATGTATAACTCTTCCACAATACTCATGTTGT
>CM053626.1:271055282-271073034 GCA_028646595.1 Phalanger gymnotis
GGCTTTTTGGAGCTCTTTTGCCATTTGAGTTAGTCTATTTTTTAAAGTGTTGTTTTTCTTCAGTATATTTTTCAGTATTTTTTTGGGTCTCTTTTAGCAAGTCATTGACTTGTTTTTCATGGTTTTCTCTCATCCTTCTCATTTCTCTTCCCAATTTTTCCTCTACTTCTCTAACTTGCTTTTCCAAATCCTTTTTGTGCTCTTCCATGGCCTGAGACCAGTTTATGTTTTTCTTGGAGGTTTTTGTTGTAGACTCTATGACTTTGTTGACTTCTACTGACTTGTCACCAAAGAAGGATTCCAGAGTCTGACACTGAATTTGGGTGCGTTTTCGCTGTCTGGCCATGTTCCCAGGCAACTTACTTGACCCTTGATTTTTTCAGTGGGGTATGACTGCTTGTAGACTAAAGAGTTCTATGTTCCAAGCTTGAGATGATGCGCTGCCACACCAGCACTCCTCCTTTCCCAAGAACCCCGAACCAGGACTGGGCTTAGATCTTCAGCAGGCTCTTCACTCCTGCTCTGATCCACCACTTAATTCCTCCCACCAGGTGGGCCTGGGGCAGTAAGCAACTGCAGCTATAGTTCTGTAGCTGCCCCACCTCCACTGCCCCAGGGTAAGTGGCTAAACCACAAACTCCCTGTCCCCAGCAGCTTTTCCCACTAACTTTCTCTGTTGTTTTTGGTGTTTGTAGGTTGAGAAGTCTGGCAAGTGCCACAGCTCCCTGATTCAGGGCCCTAGGGCACCCTGGCTCCTGGTCTGGTTGGTCCGTGCGGCCCACGCTGGGTTCTGCTCTGCTCTACTCCGCTCCCAGCTCCATGCAGGATAGACCTCATCCAGAGACCATCCAGCCTGTCCTGGGCTGGAGCCCTGCTTCCCTCTCCTATGCTGTGTGTTCTGTAGTTCTAGAACTGGTTCAGAGTAATTTTTTATAGGGTTTTGGAGGGACTTGGTGGGGAGCTCATGCTAGTCCCTGTTTTCCAGCCACCATCTTGGCTCTGCCTCCCCCCCCCTCAAAACCTAATCTTTCAAGGAAGAACAAAGCAATTCTTTCCCTAGCCCCCTCCCCAAAAAGCAAAAAATAAATCTTTTCTGTAAGAAATTATTTTGAAGAATGCAAGAGCATTCCATCTATTTAGCTATTTTCCCCTACTTAAAACTGCTGCCTAAATGGCAACATTTCCTAAAAAATAATCACAGTTAATATTGTTATTAGAGAAAAATCAATTATATTGAGAATTATCTTTGCATTCACATGCATAAAATGAATTTGATTAATCTTTCATTATAGTTGGACATCACTGAAGAAATTTTAAGCAACCTTTCCAAATGCAATGTTTTATAGGCAAAGATGTAGTAAGAATTGGCTCTATTGGCAAAAAAAATGGAAGCATCATCCTCCCCATAAGCCTTCGAGGATCCATACCCCTAGAGAATCCATTCATTTGTTCAACTGCCTCTCTGCGGCTAAGGCATCCTGATTGGAGACTGAGTGAATATTAGCTTCTTAGAAAACAATATCTAGATGGGCCCAAATCGGCTATGTTTCATGTTATATATCCAGCCATATGTCTTAGGCTATCTTAATACCTAGCCTGCCCCTGTTGTCCTATGCCTCATACTCCTGACATTTGGAATTCATACTCATCTTCACCTCTAGGGAAGTTAATTCATTGCATTGTAAAACTCTTCCTCTGACAGTAAGCCAACTTGACCAGTTATTGAATGAATGCAAGCTTGCCTGACCTATTATATCTAATCAACCTCATACTAATCCATATGTATCATCCCATTCGGGCTTTCTCCTAAGTCATCCTATATGGCAGTACACTATGCCTGTGGTACAGAATAAGAATGTATTAAATATTTTAACTAACCATTTAAGTAAATGGCTAATTAGTAAGACAAGCAGCTAGAGAGACCAATGGGTCTCAGTCAAAGGTATGCCTCTCTGGCTGATTTAGCAGAGGCAACTCTACTTACCACCGCCATTTTCTTTTAATCATGACTTGCTTCATAAAACCCTGGTGACCAGCACAGATCCAAAAGTAGGGCCTTCATCATTGTTAAAGCTCTTTCTCCTCTGCTTTCCTTACACTGCTCTTTCTTTTGTTTTTCACATACCTCTGACAATTCCTGAGTCTACTTTGTTAGATCATCATCTATCTCCTGCTTCTATGGCTGTCTTCAAGGCCTTGTTTTAACTTTCCACTTTTTTTCCTTAGTGAGCTTCATGTATTCAATTATCTATATACAAAAGGATTTCCAGTTTATATATTCAGCTGTATGGTCTCTCCTGAGCACCAGGCCTGAATTAACAACTATGTCATGTTCTATATTTCCATATGGATATCTTATCAGAGAAAGACCAATTTCTTTGGTATAAGATGGAGGTCTATGATTCAAATTTCACCTCTGATACTACCTATGTGAGCTCAGACAAGCCACTTAATGTCTATGAGCCTCAGTCTCCTTATCCATCAAATGAGGAAGCTGGATTCCAGCTTTCAATCCAGGATCTTATGATCTTACATTCCAATAGAACTCATTACTTTCTCCCCTAAACCTGTTTCTCATTTAAACTTGCTAATTTTTTGCTGAGGGCACTACCATTTTTCCAGTTACGCATGTCCCTAACTTCTTACCTTCTATTCTAGCGGGGAGCTGATTTTACGCTGACAGGATACACACATCAATTTGAATTAGCAGGAAAAAAAAATTATACTATCTTGTGAGTCGTTAGAATAGTTTCCTTGCCCTCCATATGTGCTAAAATTGCACCATCCCCCTTTGTTAATTGTAACAAGAAAGTGGCTATTGGATGTGTTCTCTACCTAACCTTAGATTCATAGCCCACTTTCTCTTGCCTTGTGCACCATAAATGCCTTTTAAAGATGTGGAGCCAAGATGGCGGGGGTGGGTGTAGGGGGTGTGTGGAAGGGGAGGGTGGAGCCAAGATAGCGGCAGGAAAGCAAGGACATGTGTGAGCTCCCCCCCGGGTCCCTCCAAACACTTATAAAAAATGGTTCTGAACAAACTCTAAAACTGCAGAACCCACAAAATAGCAGAGGGAAGCAGGGATCCAGCTCAGCACAGCCTGGATGGTCACTGAGTAAGGTCTATCGTATACAGAGCTGGCAGGAGAGGGGAGCAGAGCCCAGCATGAGCCACACCCAAACAAGGCAGACCTGCAGCCAGGTGGAACAGGCCCTAGCATCCTGAATCAGTGAACTGTGGCAGTTACCAGACTTCTAAACCCACAAACACCAAAGACAATAGAGAAGATTAGTGGGAAAAACTGCAGGGGCAGAGTGAAAGAAGTTCCCTGTTGGGCCGCTACCCAGAGGCAGTAGAGGTGATGCAGCTCTGAGGCTGCTTACAGAGCTACAGCTGCAGTTGCTTCCGGCCCAGGCCCACCTGGTGGGAGGAATTAAGTGGCGGATCTGAGCAGGAGTGCAGGGCCAGCTCAGATCTGAGTCCTGTTCGGGTTGGTAGTTCTCGAGGGAGGAGTAGCACTGGTGTGGCAGAGCTTACTGTGTAGAAATGGCTCTGAAAACAGCAGCACAGCCCCTCAAGCTTGGGACAAAGTACTCTATACTCTACAAGCATTCATACACTGCTGAAAAACTCAAGGGTCAAGTAAGTTGGCCGGGAACATGAACGGGCAGCAAAAATGCACTCAAATTCTGACTCAGACTTTGGAATCTTTCTTTGGTGACAAAGAAGACCAAAACATACATCCAGAAGAAGCCAACAATGTCAAAGACCCTACATCAAAAGCCCCCAAGAAAAACATGAAGTGGTCTCAGGCCATGGAAGAGCTCAAAAAGGATTTGGAAAAGCAAGTTAGAGAAGTAGAGGAAAAATTGGAAAGAGAAATTAGAGTGATGCAAGAAAACCATGAAAAACAAGTCAACAACTGGCTAAAGGAGACCGAAAAAATACTGAAGAAAATAAAACCTTAAAAAATAGACTAACTCAAATAGCAAAAGAGCTCCAAAAAGCCAATGAAGAGAAAAATGCCTTGAAAGGCAGAATTAGCCAAATGGAAAAGGAGGTCCAAAAGACCACTGAAGAAAATACTACCTTAAAAATTAGATTGGAGCAAGTGGAAGCTAGTGACTTTCTGAGAAATCAAGATATTATAAAACAGAACCAAAGGAATGAAAAATGGAATGATAGAAGGGAGGGCAGATAGGTAGAGAAGGTAATCAAAATCAAACACTTGGGAAAAGAGAGAAAATTGAATAAAGGAGGTTAGGATAGGAAGGAGCAAAATATAGTTAGTCTTTCACAACATGAGTAGAAAGGTTTTACATAATGATACACATGTGGCCTATGTTGAATTGCTTGCCTTCTTAGGGAGGGTGGTTGGGGAGGGAAGAGGGGAGAGAATTTGGAACTGAAAGTTTTAAAAACAGATGTTTTCAAAAAAAAAAGTTTTTGCATGCAACTAGGAAATAAGATATACAGACAATGGGGCATAAACTTCTATCTTCCCCTACAAGAAAGTAAAGGAAAAGGGGATGGGGGAGAGTAGAGTGACAGAAGAGAGGGCTGACTGGGAAATGGGGCAACTGGAATATATGCCATCTTGGAGTGAGGGGAGGGTAGAAATGGGGAGAAAATTTGTAATTCAAACTCTTGTGAAAATCAATGCTGAAAGCTAAAAATATTAAATAAATAAAATTAAGTAAATTAAAAATAAATAAAGATGCCAAAATCATCTTTCCTTATGCTATCCTACTTGCCTAGTGTCCAGGTACAAAAAAAAATTGGCAACAAACAAATTCCTGCAAACCTCCTAATTGCAAGTAGGGGAAGCTGCCAGTAAATTGGCTTATAACGAATTTTCCTCCCTTGCTTACAGAATCACAGAATTTCAGAGGGTGAAACAGACTTCAGTAGGCATCTAGCCCAACACATATATAAAAGGCATCCCCACTATAACACAACAGATAAGCAATTGTCAAATTTCTGCTTGAAGACCTCAAAAGAAGAAGTTCTAAGGCAGTACATTCTATTCACCTCTTCCAATTATCCCCTCTCTTCAAATTCCTGTTGTTTCCACCATTCTGTCAGATATGCTCTAGGTTTTCTTTGTTCTTTATAAGCTGGTGCCTAGCATTATTCCTTGCCTTTCCTGGACACATTATAAATGTTTGTGGAATTGAATTTTGAATATTACTTTGTGTTAAAAATTGTAGACTACAGACACACACAAGAACACATGATTAAATTACAAATTAAGTGTACTCTATTTCTAGCAGAAGCATTTTTATCTGTGTTTTAGAAAATGTGGATTCATTGAATATAATGTTATCACACTTAGTTTTATCAATGAATATTCAATAAAAACTTATACACATAAAGCTGATTACTTTGTAAAGAAATAAGTAGATGAATCATTTTGATTCAACTATTCTGATAGTGCAATGATTACATTTTGCTATTTTCTCTTCTACTTAATAACTGCAGGCATGAAAATTTAATCTAATTCAACAATCAAACATGTTTCTTGTTTTCCAGGGAACTATGACTTCTGCCTTTTATTCCATGCTCTACATTCCTACAGCAAATAAAGCTATTTCCTTGGTGCTGGAAGTTAGTTTTAGTAGTTTCATAATATCTTTAGATAATTTTCTTCTCATGCACATAAAGAATGATTATTTTAAATTTGTTGGTAATTTTCCTGAATAGATAAGTAGAAATCCTATGTTCTTTCAATTGCATTTGGATATTTATGTCTAATATAATGTATGGGTGGTGGTGGAGGGGAGAAGACTTGTACATAATTCATTCTTTTTGTAATTTGTAATTTCCTTTACCATGCCTTATTTACCTTGGAATTTACTTTAGGAATCATTTAGTGTTTTCTATAACTTTCCACTTTTTTTTTTTTACTAATTTTTTACCATTTAACTGATTGGCATGTAGGAGTTCTTAAACTTTTAAAATTCTGGTGAGGAAAACTGTATAATAGAAGTTTGTCAACACATCATTCGCAACCAAATAAAACTGTATGATTCTTTGACCAACTTTCCACTATCTCCCACCATAAAACAGCCACAACCAGTGTACATCTTCATATATGTGTATATACACACATACATATATATGTATGTGTATATATATATATATATATATATCTTGTGTATATATTGTGGGGATACGTGTATATGTGTGTACAGATATGTATATATGAATGTGTGTAGATAGAGAGGGTGAGAGAGAGAGAGAGAGAGACCATGGAACTAGTTTTGACCTATATTCATTTGACACGACCATGCCCATAACTTCTTAAGTGAACTTCTGAATTGTTAGAATTGTCTATTGTACTTTTGGAAATATGTCATACCCTGAAGTTGTTTCCACATAGTATGACCAAATATAATTTACTTTGAGCATTTTAAACTATTGAAATAACTAACGTATTGACTACTTCATAGGGTTGCCTCACTACTATAAATGTGTTCGCATGTGCATTTATTTTACACACGTATACATATAAAGCATGGCTGCAATATTTTTTAAATTAATGTAACTGTCATTCTTTTCTGCCTTTTGACATTGTAGAATTTGGCAGGAACCTTAATGGTTTGTGTTGCACATGCATATTTTATTGAAGAATATAAGGTATAAGAAAATAAGGAAATAAATGAAAGGACATATTTGTGGAGAGAATAGGGTTGTCCATCTATCATTAATCAATTTTCAATGGAAATATTTAGATTTAAATATTAAATATTTGGAAACATTTCCTTTCATCTACTTCCTTCATCTAATCATATTCCCCTGCCTCATCTTCTTCAATAGAATGTCTGAGGGCAGCAAAAACAATTTAGGTTCCTGCCAAATTTTACAAAATCAAAGGACAGCTGTGAATGATGGCTACATTAAAAAAAAAAAACACAGGAGAAATGCAAGCCTCAGCTTTCAGGATTTGGCAGAATAGATTAGAAAGTTTTCCCCCAAAAAAGTGGGAGGGGGGAGGACACCTGTAAATTAGTCCACTTCTAAGATCTTATGATGCTCATTAATGGAGGGGTATTTAGTCCGATATGCATTGATGTGTGGTTCTATATGTATAAATATGCACGTATTCTCCATAAGCATATATTTTGTATTTGTTATGTATTATGTAGTTAGAACTATATAATTTATTTTATTTATAACATGCGTGATTCTCACAATTTAAATGATCAATTTTGTTTTTAATTTTCAAAGGTAAGGATTGTGCTGAAGGTGCGATGAAAGTGAAATGTATGTTTCAGAAGTTCCTTTTTACTAGAAAAAATAAATAATGCTTTTTAAATTTTTAATTGTTCATTTTTTCCCAATGCATCTTCATAGTCCTTCTATGATAGCTTATCAGTTAGTAATAATAATAATACTTCTTTAGTGTAAGTATAATAATACTTCTGCTTTAGTGTAAGCATAATAATACTTATGCTTTAGTGTAAGTATTCATTTCATCAGTTACAGTCAAAGGGAATTTAAAGTTTTCTCCATACATCTCCATATGTTTTATCATGATATATCAAATCAGATTTTAGCAGAGATCTAATAATCATGTATGTACATATACACATGCACACATTCAAATAAAGAGAAAACTAATGTAGAATGGCATATAACTTTGATTAGATTTTGAGCTAGTTAGAATACTTAGAAACTCCCTTTTTATATTTTATCTTATTTTCTAAAACCTTCTAAGCTCATATTTATTTTTTAATTTTATTTTATTTTAGACTCAAGGGCCAGAACACAAATACAGAATAGAGAAAAGGAACAAAACATATAATAAACTTAAATATTGAAACAAATACAAAGTAAGAAAAAAAGAAAGCATGTAGTGTACATAGCAGAATGTAAGAGAAGACTCAAAAGATTTTCATTTCAGGAAAACCTATATGATAAATAATACATGTTGTTTTGAGAATTGTCCATCTTTGCTTCCTTGTGAGCTTTCTTTTGTTCTCTGCTGCACACTTTTTTACTTTGTTCATTTTTTACTCCCCCCCTTCAAAAGCTAAAATAAAGTTTAGATATGTTTCTCTATAGCAGCTCATATTTCTTTTAACAGCCATTTTAATGGGGAAAAATCAGTAATAATTACAGCATAGTCTCATTGACTATTAAATTTATTGGAAGCCTAATGGTGTAATGAAAAGGGTTCTATACCTGATATCAGAGGAATCATACTTTTATCCTACCTCTGGAACTTGTTAGCTGAGAAAATATGGGAAAGCCACAGAAATTGTTTTTGCCTATTTTTGTATCCTTAGCACTTTGAAAAATGTCTGGCACATATTAGACACTTAAGAAATGTTTATTGACTTACTGACTACAATGTAGTTTTATCCTCAATAAAAAGAGAAATTAATATGTGAATAATGGAGTCACATGGTATGTGTATTTAAGTTATCAGAATGTATCTGATCCCAACAGATGTCAGAAGGGAAGAGAATATGTATATATATATACATATATATGTATATATGTATGTGTGTGTACACATAGACATACACATATACATGTACAACATGTATATATATACATAATATATATGAATATGTTTATGTATGAGTGTATGCACAAAATTTGGGTGTTTAGTCATCATATGGCCATATATTATTCATTGATATAATGTATATATGAACCATAGGCCTAGCTTGGTGAGCACATCTCTCCTTTTGGGGTGTGACTTTAGAAGCTCATGTTTATCATTCCACTAAACAGTCTATTTGGAATATTATGGAAAAAAAGGAACAGTTTTAGTTTATCTGCCAGGAATTCCTCTAGTGAAGACCAATTCTGAGTTCCCTTTGACTTCTTTGTGCCTAGGCAAATGGGAAGAAGTAGAAGTTATGTGGTGATATTGATTGCCATCTAACAATTTTGCACATATATGTAAAGACTTTTCAAATATTTTTCTCCTAATCATCTGTTTTTTTCCTGCCAGGAACTTTTCTTGCTGTTGTTGTCTTCATCTATTTGAGATATTTTAGTACCAACAATAATCCTTCTGCTGGTCATAGCAAAGAACAAAATATCCCTTCAGCTTATTCCATAATAATAATCTCTGCTATCTCACACAGCATGAATTATTTTAAAGAGACCCAACCCTTCTCTGGTTAAAAGATCTTGAGCATGCACTGTACATAATGGCTGACTTAGTGTAATTACGACTGCATGCAATTGTAGCCTTTCATATTTATTTTAGAACTTCATTCCTCAATAGGATATAATTTCACTGAAGTACCCCCCTCACACATTTTTTAAGAGTACCAAATGATATATTTTCCTATTGTTGTCTCAATTTCAAAGTGGATTGCATGGTGTACTCCCAAAGGCACTGGACTTGGAGTTGAAGCACTAACAGTTGAATCTTGGTTCTGCCTGTTGTTTGCCATGTCAATTTGGAGAATCATAGTCTCTCTTGGTCTCATTTTTTTTGATCTGCAAAATAAAGCAAATGACACCTAGACTTGTGTTTCTTACAGAGGAACAGTGAATGTAAGTTGAGATAAAGCAATTTCGAAATGAAAAGTTATTGCATTTCCAATATAAGATACTATAAGTAGAAGGATCACATTTCCTTACAAATTATTATTTTAAGTGGCAATCCAATTTAATCTGGCACCTTCTCAATCTTAATGGCCCATTTTCACCTTAAAAATCTTAAAATTTACTCCATTCCATTTTCTCTACTATCTAATGATCATCACTTCCTTGCCATTCCTAATACAGGATAATCTACCTCCTGTCTCCATTTATTTTCAATTTCTGCCCCTGTTGCTTAGAATTATCTCCCTACTTATGTCTGCCTTCTAAATTCCCTGGCTTCCTTTAAATATTAATCAAAATTCTTCCTTCTGTCAGAAACCATTCCTACTTTTCCACAATCTTCATGCCTTTTCTCTGAGTTTGCCTTCATTTTATCTGTGTGTGTGTGTGTGTGTACACACAACCACATACATACATACATATTTATATATGGAGAGAAAATGAGAGAGAGAGAGAGAGTATTTTTTTCCAAATTGTTTTCCCCATTATACTGAGTTCCATCTTTATGTTGTAAGCTCCTTGAGGGTAGGGTTTGTCTTTAGCCTCTTTTTATATTCTTAATGCTTAACACAGTACCTGGAACATAGTAGGTTCTTAATAAATGTATATTAATTGATTGATTGATTGATAGATTAAAAGCAGGGCCTGTAAGGACTTACCACAGTGCCTGGCACACAGGAGGCATTTCATATATGCTTATGACTTAACTTCTGTATCATTCCTTTTCAATCTAATTATCTTAAAGTAATTGCCTTTAAATCTTGTTAATTTTAAAATGCACTTTTTAACAAGCAAATAAAATACATTTCATATAAATTGTTCACATTGTTCAGTTGTGGCTGCCTCTTCATGACCCTGTGGACCATACTGTCCATTTTTTTGTTTGTTTTTTGCTTGGTTTGATTTAGTTTGTCTGTTTTATTTTGATTTGTTTTGTTTTAGCAAAAATGCTAGAGTGGATTGCCATTTCCTTGTCTAGTAGATTAAGGCAAACAGAAGAGATTTGCCCAGGATCACATAGCTAGTAAATATCAGAGGTCATACTTAAACTCAGGTCTTTCTGACTCCAAGCCCAGAACTGTATCGACTGTGCCACCTACCTGCTTCCTAAACTTATTCATGTTACTTGTCAGTGATTATATTTCATTAACATGTCTTAAATTAATCAATTATCTTTATTATTAAACATGCTATTTCATATATGGTTTCTTTTTCTTCCTTCACTGGTTATGTGGCTCCTTAAAATGGCAGTTGTTTGATTGTTTTAAAAAAAGGTCTTTTAATCTAAGCTTCCTAAAATGTCTTAACAATTAGACTGATTTTCTGCCCTTCTGAGACTATGATACAAAATTCTATCCGTCAAGGTGTATCTAATTAAGAAACTAAGTTAAGAGGTGTTTGAACAAGATATCCGAGCATCTCAAGGGACCAGGCAATTGAATTGGTATTTCAGACTTATCAAATTAGTTAATGATTTGGGGATCTTTATTCTGCAAGAATATGTAAATTAAAAAAAAGAATAATGAAATTCATTAAAGCTTGCTATCAGGGAGAAAGGAGGACACTGTGCACTATTGCATGTAATTATAAATACCTGCCTCAACCAGATATAAGAATAGGAGGCTAGAAAAACAAAAAAAGCAGCAATTTTGGCAGATTAATTTTCACACTAAAGACAGATAATTGGAATTGTTTTCTTTATTTTGGGGAGTAACTCTTACTCATAATTGACAATATTCATTTTTGGTAACCAGGTGGCTTCCTATGCACACATCCACTGTGAACATGTAAGATAAATGCCTTGCTACTTGAACAACAAGAGATAACAAAATTCCTCTTGAAATTTAGTGAACTGTGTCATTCTTATTGTCAGTGTGTCATTAATACTGAACGCAGTAAAAGAATGGAACAGTATCACTTTTTTCCCAAAGCAAGAGTTGACTGAGTAAATTAGGTTGTATACAAAATAAAAGTGACCTAAATATGTAATCCAAAATATGGGCAATGTTTGTCTTCGCATATGTAAGAAGATGAAGCTTTTCCAAAGCTTTTATTTCAAAATTATTGCATCAGAATTTTGTTTTTGTTTTTGTTTTGTTTTTTAATTATTGAGTTTAAATCTGGCCTCAGACATTTACTAACTGTGTGACACTAGTAAGTAATTTAGCCCTATTTGCCTCAGGTTCCTCATATGTAAATGAGCTGAAGAAGGAAATGTCCAACCAATCCAGTATCTTTGTCAAGGAAACTCAAATTGGAGTCATGAAGAAAATATCAACTGCCTGACAACATTGTATTTGTTTTTGTTTTTATTTGGGGGGGGGGCATATAGGATAAAGCTATAAAATAGAATGTTTTTCTATTACTTTCAGAAGTAAAGTTAAGCAAAAATATTTCATTTTTAAATTTGTTTTTAATTTGACCATTTCTAGTCAACTTGAGAAAACAACCTCCTACCTACTTCAGCTTTTAAAAAAAATGTGAAATATACTTTAAAACCTTACCCACTTGAAAGAGTTATTCTTTGAAGAAATAAAATAGTTTCCTGCAAATTGTATTAAATAAAATTCATACAGAAATATTAAAAACATTATAACAGTGAAAATAGTAACAATAACAAGATCTAACATTTACATAACATTGTAAGTTTTGTAAAGCTCTTTCTATTCATTAACTCATTTGATCTTCAAAATAACCATATGAGGTAAGTGCTATCAACACAATTTTACAGATAAGGAAATTGAGGGTAAGTGATTTTCCCAAGAGTCACACAGTAAGTGAGTGTCTGAAGGAGAATTCAAAATTAAATATACTTGCCCGAAGTTCAGCACTTCATCAAAAATGGAAACTCTTTAACTTGTAATCTGTTAGAATGCTCCACAATAGTTGGGGATATCCTACCCTATTTGGCTCAATTGTCCCCCAAAGCAATAGCTCATTTTGAAGACAACACCAACATCGAGTATCAGTTTAGAATTTTGTAGAATCTATCTCCCTTTCAACAAGATGAGTTACTTTAAAAAGTTTGAAGATATACACAAATCAATTATTTAAAGCAAATGTAGCTGTAAACGACAAAGGCCTAGAAGAATATCTCCTGAAACATATATCTGAACCAGAGGAGAGATCCCGTGACACTATGAAACAACTACTATGAAGCTCACTTGAAGTATCATCTGTAAGAGAGTGAGGGAGGGCCATTTGTTAGCTTGCTACTTCACCTTCATATTCAGCTCAGTCATCCCTTCCTAAATATAGACCTGGGAAGATGGGGAAGTTATTTTTACAGATTCGTCTTATTGCAGTATATCAAAGTTCCTGATATTAAGAAGTAGCATAGCTTGACAATTCTTATATATGATTTACACACACACACACACACACACACACACACACACACACACATGCAAGAATCACTCATATACAATGAGAACCTTTTCTGTAAAAGGAAAGAAGGCATTCAAGGCATTTAATTTCTAGAAAATAATGAATGTATAGAGATTTAAAGTAGAATTCTATAATAATAAAATTTTAATTATGAAAAAAATCTTTAAAATTCAATAATGTAAAAAGAATCAAGTGCTGCAAATAAGTTTAAAATAATAAAGATAGAAAAGGACAGTGGATTTAGCAATAAAATGGTTATTAGTAACTTCTGGTATTGTTAACAGTTTCAATAAAGTATTGAGTATGTAACCCAGATTATAAGGCCCGTTGGCAGAAAGTGGGTGATAAAAGGTAGGGAAGAAGAATAGACTAATTTTTCAAGAAGCTGATATTGAAAAAGAACTGATATGGGGCAGCTAGGTGGCACAGTGAGTATAGCACTGGCTCTTGAGTCAGGAGGACCTGAGTTCAAATCTGGCCTCAGACACTTGACACGTTTACTAGCTGTGTGACCTTGGGTAAGTCACTTAATCCCAATTACTCTGCCTTTCCCCCCTCCAAAAAGGAAAAGAACTGGATAGTTATTAGATAATATATGCAAGGTATTTTAGCTTCTGAGGCATATTTATAGGCAGATGATAAGGAACAAGTAGAAATGAAAGATTGAAGAGACATTAAGGTTGTGACTGATTGCTAGAGAAAGGTTCAGGAGTATCAAAGGACCAATGTCATTGATAGAAGGTTTAAGCCTAGCATGTATCAGGACAGACATTACACTGAATATCTGTAGAGAAGAGGGAAGAGAAAATTATAGTATCCTTTGTACACACGGTAAAAATATCTTCTCTCAACATGGTCAAACACAGTTTTTCGGTATAGAACAAAATAAGTGATTGCCACAGTATCTTTACAGCTCCAAAGGTATATCTCAGTCTCCGAAGGACCTATAGACTGTCATTTCTCAAAATGAAAGGAAATAATTAAGGGGTTACAGTATAGCTGTAATTTATATTCTCCTAAGTTCTCTTATTATTATGTTATTGTATTTTTAACAGATCACTAGATATTTATTGATAAATGTCGCATATATGAACATATTTCATCCTTGCCAATCACCCCAGGGTCTCAGAACATCTAAACTTTGGGATATATACAATGGCATAGATATTTTAGAGCTTTTACCGTGGAGAGTTGGCCTAAGCACAGTTTAAGAGTCATGCTCCATGACTGAAATATCCTGAAAGGAGAAGAGAGATCCAGATTTTTATACAGCAAGAAGCATAAGTTAGCAAAAATATCCTACTCTGTTCACAGCACCAATAAATAACCCAATGAAGATTACACACTGCAATACAGAAGAACATTAAGGTTTGACCAGTCATAACAAAGGAATTGGGTATGATGACTTGATGCAACAAACATAGGGATATTAGAGTATGGTTTTACTGTTCAAAGTTCATGTCCTCTATATATGCTGCTTTTGAAAGGATCATAAATTAAAAAATAAAAAGGGCTTCAAAGGCCAGGCAGTCAGGCTCCTTATCTTACTGATGAGGAAACTGAGGCTTAGTCAAGTTAAGTGATTTTTCACAAAGTAGTAAATATCAGAGGTAGAATTTGAACCCAGGTTCTCTGATTCCACAACAGGTGCTCTTTCTGCTGCATAATATGAACTCCTCTTTGTCGTTACTCATGGACATTATAACTGGAATTCTATTCAACAAGTATTTATTAAGGGCCTACTCTAACAATTATAATAAGAGGTAACATTTTTACTGTACCTACTATTGCCAGGCACTATACTAAATGCTTTGCAATTATCATCTCCATTGCTCTTCACAACAACACTGGGCGTTAGATGCTATTATTATCCCTATTTGACAGGAAAAGAATCTGAGATAATCAGAAGCTAAATAACTTACACAGGGTCACACATTTAGTAGGTGTCTAAGGTCAAATTTGAACTTAGGTCTTCCTGATTCTAGCTCTAGTGTTCTATCCACTGTGCCATCTAACTGTAATGGCAAGCAGGGTGGGATGTTTTTATTGTCTTTTGTTTTGGAAAGCTTCTCAGCATTAAGGCAATCAAATGCTTTTGAGTCTTGCCTTTGCTTGAATCAAGCAAGTATAATGAGACTTTTGTTTTTTATTTTGGAGTGCTTATCAGCACTAGGGCAATTAAGTACCTTTGAATTTTGCCTTCATTTCAATCAAGAGTCTTTGATTGAATCAAAAGTCTTTGGTGACCTGCTTAAGTCAGAGGAAGGTTTAGGTCACATGGGTTTGAGTCCCATGGTTGTGATGCTTTCTGACCCTGAAGAAGTGTACATATACTCTGAGGCTAGCATTTTGCTTTGGGCTCACTCACTGGAAGAGTGTTTTGTGATTTGACCAGATGAGACTCTGGTTAGCTGTTAAGGAGCCCCTGGCTTTGAAAAACCCAGATATTCATGCTTCTCTCTCTTGTAACTATGTATATAATGTCTTGGACAGAGAGCTAGAAGCCTGTCTGCTGATTTGTATTTTCTCTGTTTATATAATTTCTGCATGTAATATCTGTTTGTGTTTTCTTTGAAGTTCGGGTTGCTGACTTTTCCCCCTGAACTAAGTGAATGAGATATACATACATACATATATATATCTTTATCTTTAATTAAAGTGAGATTGTAAACCCCTTAAAGTTGCTTTCCTTAGAAAAGCATATCAAAGAACCCATGCTAGTAGCCATTCTGTGTGCTGGTGTTATTGGTCTTACACAGCCACAGTAGTGGCAAGTAGCATTGTTATTACACTACCTGAGGCAGGTATCATGCCAAGCACTGAGAACAAGAATAGAAGCAATAGGAAAAACCATAGCTTATACTCTAATGGGGAAAACAGCATCTACAAGGGAGCTAGAAAGGTGAGAAGGTTGGAGACAGGGGATTTAGGAGTAGGATTGGAGTAGAACAATTTCATTTAAATACTTAGTACTTGATATTACAACGGCAAAAGTATCATTAAAAGAAAACCACCCCACCACTTTTTGCTATGAACACAATCCTGACATGTTTTGAAAAATTTACACAAAAGCTGTATCTATTCTTGTAAAAAGATCATTTTGCTTTTATTAATATATGTGCTTAATCACTTCCTAAACATTGTGATGAAAACAAAGTATGCATAAAGTTCAATCTCTATCAGAAATTGACAAAAAACTCTACATTTTATTACAACAAAAAAGTGAGATTTGAGTAGGAAGAAAACATATTCAGTCAAAAATCTGTTTCATGTAGTTCATTATCATGATAATACAAGGACTAGACCAAATAATATCCTTCAGAATAAAGTGTCTGTTCAACACCTTTTTTGAAAAATTTAATTCGTCTCTTCTCTTCTATGAAGTTATTCATTATCCTTCTAGTTGATAAATAGCTTTTCTATTCTAAGTCTTTACATAGCATTTAGTTTGTATCTTCCTTTTGTACTTCTTCAGTATTATTTTTTTTCTAATGCTGTCTAAATTTCAGGAGAGCACAGGCTATATCAATCAACCAGTGGCAAGACATTTATTGAGTAACCATTATATGCCAGGTATTGTGGTATACAAAATTTAAGTGAAACTGTTCCTACCTTCAATGATCATATATTCTAAAAGGAGACACAATATGTTCACAGGTGAGTAAATACATAATGATTTGAATGGGGTGGTAGGGAAACAACTGTGGCTATCAAGAAAGGCCAGATGGAGAAGGTAACACTTGAGCCTAGCCCTGAAGGGAGATAGAAGTTCTAAGAGGGGGACATGAAGAAAGAGAGCAGCCCGGGCAGGGGAAAGAGTCTTTGCAAAGGTGCATAGGATAGGAAAGGAATGTCATGAACTTAAAACAGAAAGGAGGCTAATTTGACGGAAACTTGGAGTGTGTTGGGGGATGGAGGATGGGGCTTCCAGAAAGGTTGTGAAGGACTTTAAAATGATTTTTTTGTATCTTATTGAGCAGAAAAGTGCCATGGGTCTATTGGTACTTTTGCAATACTAATTCAATCACTGTGGAAGAAAGGAGAGGGAATGGTTGTAATGATACCAATTAGGAGGGTAAAACAATAGTCTGAGTGAGTTGATAACATTCTAAACTAGGGTGGATATTTTGTGAGTACAGAGACAAGAATAAATGAGAGATGTTGAGATGAGATGAACAAGACTTGGCAACTCATTGGACATAGTAAGGGAAGAGGGACAAGCACATAACAGTGAAAATTTACTTAGTTGCAACTCAAAAGAATGGTACTATCTTTGACAGAAATAAATAAGTTAGCTGGAGTGAAGGGTTAAGGAAGAAACAGTGAGTTTGGTTTTATGTTGAATCTAAGATATCTATGGATCACATGGATGTGAAAGTTGAGACACTTGGAGATGTGAGAACTGATCTCAGAAATGAGATGAGATCCAAACATATAGATCCAGGAGTTTTGTAAGAAGCAGTGATAGTTGGGGGGCGGAGCCAAGATGGCGACTGGAAAGCAGTAACTGGCGTGAGCTCCCCACCAAGTCCCTCCAAAAACCTATGAAAAAATGGCTCTGAACCAATTCTAGAACTGCAGAACCCACAAAGTGGCAGAGGGAAGCAGGGCTACAGCTCAGGACAGCCTGGATGGTCTCGGGCTAAGGTCTGTCCCAAACAGAACTCCCAGCCCCTAGCTGAGGGGAGCAGAGCTGAGCCAAGCAGAGCCCAGCACGCGAGGCGCGGCCTGGCACAGCCCGGCAGACCGCGGACCAACGAGACCTGGAGTGGAGCGGAGAGTGCCCTAGCATGC
>CM053626.1:271073534-271097912 GCA_028646595.1 Phalanger gymnotis
GACTGGGGAACAGGGCAACCAGAGTGTACGCCATCTTGGAGTGGGGGGGGGAGGAAATGAGGAGAAAATTTGTAATTCAAACGCCTGTGAAATTCAATGCTGAAAACCAAACATGTCAAAAATAAATTTAAAAAAAATAAAGAATAAGCACCATAAAATATTGAAAAAAAGAGAAAGTACAAGAGAAAACAGTGGCCACAAGAGTCATTAGGTAAGTCCATAAATTTACAATTTTCTTTGGTCATTTTTATATGTCTATAGCTTTATTTCTCTATCTCTCTACGTGTATATATATGTACATGTGTATGTATGTACATATATATGCTCAAAGTATTGGAGGATTGAATTGTGGGATATACACACACACACACACATCCATACATATGCACATACATATACATGTATATATGTATATACATACATTTGTGTGTATCTGTATCTATATGAGGATATGTAATTTTGTTAATATTGACAGATAGCTAAAGTCAAATATTTCTTAATCTGAGACCTGCCTAGGGATGAGCCACTGTGGACAGGAGACATCATTGCATGTCCATTCACAACCTTCTCAGCTTGATAGACTATGCAAGAGATTGTACTGTGCTAACACAAGTGGAGGAACCCAAGATAACCTCTTTACCACGATTAGGCATCAGGGAAGGGTTTACTGATAGTTTTAATCGACACTGCTACTTGTTTCAAAGAGTTTTTCAAGAATCCTTACTGAACAATTATGCACTTTTTTGCTTTAATTTTAAATAAAAAATAAAAGGTATAAATATATAATAGAGAAATAAAAGAATATTTCTATATACGTAAAGAAAGATGTATACTTTGAATTTATTTTAAAGGTAATTCAAATGTTATGTAAATGACTTTTTTTATTTGAACTAGGTTATACCTTGGCTCTCTTCCCAAATGGTGTATGTTAATTCTTCATTTCCTAAAATAAATAAAGAACAAGACACTCCAAAATCCCATTTCCTTTCATTTTATCCTATCTAGTACTCAAGATAAGCAAAAATTCGACCATTTTATAAAACCATTCTTTAAGGAAAAAAAAAAACCAAAAGTACATAATATCAATGCATGATTTACATACACACTCTGCAAATGGCTGAGGGAAGATGCAGCAGGATGCTTGTTTGTGTGTGCCTGGTTATCAGATAATTCTAAGTGGTCCTGGAACAGCTGTTCCCAGGGATGTAAGCTTTGGGATCAGGGGCTGATTACTGCCAAAGAGGATACCTGCTGGGATATTTAAGTAGCTGTGGCTGTTCAGGCAGCACAGCTTTGGTATAACAAGGAAATAGGCCACATGCCAAGACACTAGGTGATTAAAACAAACACCCCTAAAGACTACTGAGCCTTGTATTTGCTTTCCATCCCTGATCTCCTTTATATGGTTACATTTTGGAGCAGAATGACTCCAAATATAATTACCATATTTGAATCAGTTTTAGCTGTTAAAATGTTCACAACTATTTCTTAAAAGAGCTCCTGGGTTTTTTCTGTTTTAAACATAGAAATGAGACATTTCGCAAGTCATTCTAGGATCATATTCTCTTGAATCCTTGTAAAATGAAGAACTTTTTTTATTTTATTTCACCTCCTTCCCTGACTGGGCCCTTTGCTTGATTTATTATATTTCTCTAGCATTTAAATAAGGAAGAAAGATGTGTTGAGGGAAAGCATAGGAATGCCTTGTTGGAATTGGAAATTGAGGGGATGTCCATCATTTGGGGAATGGCTGAACAAGTTGTGGTATATGATTGTGATGAAATACTAGTGTGATGTGAGAAATAATAAGCAGGATTCTTTCAGAAAAACTTGGAAAGATTTAAGTGAATTGATGCAAAGTGAGTGAGTAGAACCAGAACAGTGTACACAATAACAGCAATATTGCATGATTGTTAGTGAATGACTTAGCTATACTCAGCAGTACAATGATCCAAGATAATTCTGAATGACTTTAGAAAAAATGCCATCTACCTTGAGAGAAAGAATTGATAAAGTTTGAAGCAGATCAAAGCATTTGTTTTACTTTTTCTTGTTTTTTTTGTCTGTGTTTTATTTCACAACATGACTAATATGGGAATATGTTTTGCATGACCGCATATGTAATCCTACATCAAATTGCTTGCCTTTTCAATGATAGAAGAAGTGAAAGAAAGAGAGAATTTGGAACTCAAAATTTAAAATAAAGTGAATGCTAAAATTGTTTCTACTGGGGAAGATAAAATATTTAAAGACTGGAATAGGAGGGCTTGAACAAGTAGAGGGATTAACTTTGGGAGGGAGTAAAGATGCTTATTCATGTGAGTCTGAGGTAACAGGAGTTGAGGAAGAAGGGAAAGGGAGTTCACAGGTAAAATATAAGGTGAGCTTCTCAGCTAAGAGAGTGAAGGAAGGGATAACCATTACAGGTTTGAAGAGACAGGAAAACAGTTTAGAAAAGCCACTGTAGAGAGTGGGATAGAAAGTTGATAATAAAAGTATAATAGAATTGCTTAGCAGCTGAGAAGGCCCAGTTGAGGTTATTCAACATAAATTAGTAGCAGACCCAGTCAGAACTGCAGCATGATTTTCTCCACCTTCGCTGAGCAGCACATATATTGGAACAAAGGTGATGAATGCTGGGAGTGATCCAAGGATCAGGCTTGGCTGGGTATTATCAGAAATAAAATAAGTGGGCTAGAGATTCAAGTGAGGACAGTGTTGAGTTGGATTGCTTTACCAAGCAGTCAAGATGTGGAGAAGGGGAGAAAGTAGCTAGTGCAAGGGAGGTAGGCTCAGAGAGAACTGAGAGGTCAAGAGATTGGAGGTCATGGTGAGGATGAAGAAGAGGCTTATTTAAAGGAAGGCAAGGTGAAAATCCAATAGACTATGGTCATATAAGGGGATTTCAGAATGTTAAACATGAAGATGGTGCATTTATGGGTGATGCTAAGATTAAGGGTATGACCATCTTTGTGTGTGGGTGGTTGAGACAGGGTAGAAGAGTAGTTGATAGCAGGTTCTTCAGTTGAGGAACTGAGTAGTTAGGGTATTTGAGAGAGAATCAGTATGTATTTTTAATTTCCATTCGTGTGAGGGCAGGAGCTGAGGAGGATATAAAAATTGTAACCCAGCTATCAAACTGATCAAGAAAGAAAGGGAAATGACATTGGGGTCTGCAGAAAATAGCTACCAGAATTTTGATATAGTGGTAGACATGAATATAATGAATCTCAAAGGAATTAAATGTGTGATGAAAGGAGGAGAATCTGGAACTGGTAATGGTAAGCAACAAGCTTTTCAACTCCTCTGCCTTGATCAATAAGTCAAGTAGAATGAGTGAAAGAGCAGCAATTTCCTAAAAGAGCAGTTAGGGAGGCTGTGTCATCATGGGCTAGCCATATTTCAGTAAGCTCTGGTATTTGGAAGGAATTAGAGAGGAATAGATTAAAAAAGGAAGTTTGTTGTCTATGGAATAGATGTTCCAAAGGATACTGTGGACAGACTGGGTGGAATTAGAATGAAACTTTGGGGTGGGAGGATTGAGCAGAATGGGACTAAGGAATTGGGTAGCATGGGTGAGAAATGGAGTTTGGATGACGGTCTGCAGGATGGGACAGATGTGACCAGATGTGAAAGTGTTCATCATTGAGTTAAGGTCATCATTCTTATGCTCTCAAAGGATAGAAGCAGCAGATGGGAGATATAAAGTCAAAGGGAGGGTTGGTCTTTGCACTGGAGGTTTTCTATATCCCAGTTAGAAAATTGGGCTGGCAACAGGAGGTGGCAGATACCTTGTTCTGGTAAAAATTAACCTGCTAGCTTTGAGGTATATGGAAGATGAAAACTCAGGGCACTAGCCTGTGTGCAGTCTGAGGTTTTCTTACCTGAGGAGGCTAGCTTTGAGAAGGTTGTTTCTCCAAGTACTAATTTTAAAAATGGAATTCTTTTTTTAAAAATTAGCATGTACATATATCCACATTATTCATCATCTCTCAATTACAAAATCTAATGCCCTTAACCCTAATGACCTGAACCCTCATCCTTTTTGACATTTATGTAGTCTTTGACACTGCCAATCACCATATCCTCTTAAATAGTCTCTCCTTTATAGGTTTCTGTGACACTGCTCTCTTTAAGTTATCCTACCTATTATATTTTTAATTCTCAATCTCCTTTGCTGAATTTTCATCCAGGCCATACCCACTAATTTTGGGTGTTCTCCAAGGCTCCAGTGCTCTTTCCTAAGCCTTCTCTCTTTTCTCTCTAAATTATCATGCTTCCATGAGTGATTCCCAAAGGAAAAACTCCATCCTCTTAGTTTATATACCCTGTTCAGGGTCAAAGGGTGTCACAACATGGAACTCAAACCCACATGACCTAAAAGCTTCTGGTGTCACAAACACGTCACTCAAACCCATGTAAACTAGGCTTTCTCTTGAGGTAAGGAGGTCATCAAAGGCTCTCTATTTAATCAAAGAAACAAAGGCCAGACTTATCAAGGGCACTTGATTAAATAAGTGCTCCAAAAGATAAAACAGTAAAAAAGTCCCACTTTAATTACTGATATAGTATGTAATATGCATGTAATAATACATGTATAGGTATATGGACCTCTATCTCTGTCTGTGTGTCTGTCTGTTGGTCTATGTATCCATCTATGTTTATATATACATATATAAGTACATATACTAATTATATGCAAAGCATTTATCATTTTCCTGTTTTGTCATGTTGGCCCATCTGATAGGTGTGATGTGGTACCTCAGAGCTATTTTGATTTGCATTTCTCTAATCAATAGTGATTTAGAGCAATTTTTCACAAAACTATACATAGATTTAATTTCCTCATCTGAAAACTGCCTGTTCTTATCCTTGCACCATTTATCAACTGTTGAGGGAGTAGTTCTTTACACATCTTAAAGCACTATGTAAATAATGTAAGTTAGCATTATTTCCTTTTTCTTCTCCTCTTATTGCTAAAGCTAATGTTTCTAGTACAATATTAAAAAACAATGGTGATAATAGACATCCTTGTTTCACCCCCCAATCTTATTGAAAATGCTGCTAGCTTATCCCCATTACATATAATACTTTCTGAGGGTCTTAGATAGATGCTACCTATCATTTCAAGGAAGACTCCATGTATTCCTATTCTCTCCAGTGTTTTTAATAGGAATGGGCATTGTATTTTGTCAAAGCTGTTTCCATATCTATTGAGATAATCATATGATTTCTCTTAGTTTTGTTGTTGATAAGGTTCATTATACTGATAGTTTTCCTAATATTGAACTAGCCCTGCATTCCTGGTATAAATCCTACCTCATCATAGTGTATTATCCTCAAGATAAGTTGCTGTAATCTTTTTGCTAATGTTCTATTTAAAATGTGTCATCTATATTCATTAGGGAAATTGGACTATAACTTTCTTTGTCTGTTTTGACTCTTCCCAGTTTAGATATCAGTACCTTACTTGTATCACAAAAAGAATTTGGTAGGACTCCTTAATGTATTTTCAAAAATAGTTTATACAGTATTGGAATTAATTATTCTTTCAATGTTTGATAGAATTCACTAGTAAGTCCATCTGGCCCTGGAGATGTTTTCTTAGGGAGTTCATCAATGGCTTGTTCAATTTCTTTTTTGAAATGGGATTATTTAAGCATTTTATTTCCTCTTCTGTTAATCTAGGTGATTCATACTTTTGTAAATATTCATCCATTTCATTCAGATTGTCAAATTTATTTGCATACAGTTGGGCAAAATGGTTCCTAATTATTGTTTGAATTTCTTGTTTTTTGGTGGTGAATTCACCATTTTCATTTTTGATATTGGTAATTTGGTTTTCTTTATTCAATTATCAGTAAAACCCTTTTGCTTATTGTTTGGTTCTCTTTCTGTTCCATTACCAAGTGCTTGCTTAGTACAGGGCTTGACAAATTGTTGTTGCAATTGTTCAGTCACATCTAACTCTTTGTAACTTTATTAATGTGCATATGTGTCAGGGAGTTCATATTGCAGATAAGGAAACTAAGGCAAATAGGGTTAAATAGCTTGCCCAGGGACACATAGCTAGAAAGAGTCTGAAGCTGGATTTGAACTCACAAAGATGAGTCTCCCTGATTGTAGGCCCAGCACGCTATTCACTGCATTAGCTACCTAGGTACCATGTTGACTCATAGTAAATGACTACTGAATGCATTTTTAATTCATTCATTCACTTCTAGTCAATATGACAACCTAAGAAACAGTGTTCCAAAACCAAATTGGGTTATTATACTGATTTTTCTAAATGATTTTTTTCCTTCTTTTCCTTTATAATTTTATGAAATGTGATTTTAGGGAGCATATGTGCAAAATGAACATTCTGATCTGATTCATTGACTAGCAAAGGCTTGACCATCCCTAATGGAACCAGAGTTTTTTACTTTGCATGATCTCCAACGTCCTTTTAAGCACTAAACAGTTACACTTCTTGGAGAACTAAAAGCATGATTTCTATATTCTAGTTTTCATAAGGGTAAAATGGGTATAATGTGCCTTACTTACTTTTCTGGAGTGTTCTAATGATTTTTATGAGGTCAAACACTTGTAACTCCTTGAGAGTTACAGATCTTATTTAAAGAAATTATAATTACATAATTTTATTTTTTAATTTAAGAAATTTGAAATCTTTACAAAAACATTTGTTTTACTTTCTGTCATAAGTTCAATCCTTCTCTCCAACTTCCTCCTCTCCATGAAAACACTGAATTTTTTACTTCTGAAAACTTCATTGTTGATGTTAAAACCTGCTTTTCACCAGTAATTGTGAATAAAAACATGGATATAAAGCTAGCATTTAGGAACATTTTATACTTTTTTAAAAACATTTCCCATTTATGTAAAATAAATGAAATAAAAAGTTTAGATTGTCAGTTTTATAATGTAAAGGAATTGTCCCAAAACATATTTTCTTAGAAGAATGATAGATATGAAAGGACCAAGTTATAGTTCATTTTCATCACTTTTTTATAAAGTTGAAAAGTACATTTATACATACCACTCCATGTTTTCATGACCTGCATAAAGTTTTCTATTAAACACATCAGGACAACTTTGAATGGTTCTTTGCTTTCTGTATCATCAATAAACAAAATAACAATAGCTGATTTTGCCAAGAGCAAGTATTACATTTAGAAAGAATCTAGCTATCATGAGAGTGGTGGGAAAAAGCAAACAAAAAAAAACACCAGCTATTTCATGAACTATCTGCAAAATTTCCACTTTCCAAAGATACATTATACATATCTCCAAGGTTACACGCTCTCCAAGGCACATTAGTAAATATCTGCAAGCTTTCCATTTTCCTGACAGAAACAATTACAAATGCCATGCAAGAATAATCTCACACAGAGATGAGGCAGACATCACAGGTTTCTTAGGTAGCAGTTGCAAATGCTAATGCTAATAAAAGGGCTGGAAGATATATATGTGTATGTATGTATACACACATGTGTGTATTATGTGTATATATACATGCACATATACATGTATCTTAGGCTATCAAATACTCTTTGCTTTTTGTTTTAAAGGGAAAAAAAATAAAGTAAAGGAGGACACCTTCATTTATTACAAACCTGTACGTGTTTTAAAAATTAAATACTGTGGTTTGTTTTCAACTCAGAACTCAAAACATTCTTTCTTTTACTTCAAAAGTATAGAGAATGTACCAAGTGTCCTTTTCAAACAATGGAGCAGCGCACTGATAGCTGTTTATGTAAATCAAATGGGGCAAGAGGAGAGTCTAGTTGTGAATTTACTTCCTCCTTGAATTCTACATAGGAAGAGATTCACACAAAATTTTCATCATCTCCTATATCCAAAACTTGTTAGCATCAGCTGTGAGGAAATGAAAAAAAATAAAGAAATAAACTTTTTTTTTAAATGGTCAAAATTGTTCTCAATGGGAATAATTTAAAAATGGTCTTAACTAAATGTTGCCCTATAAAAGTACAGCCACATCTACAATAGAGAGATTACTTTACTTATCAGTAAACCCAAATATGAGGCTTGACTTTGCTGCTTTCTTTTATGTGACCTATTAGGGTCACAACCCTTAATATAATCATCTGGAAAATAAGGAAGATATGTGCAATGTACATTGTCCCTCCCTCACTTTGGATCATTTTTTTTTATTAAATATTTTTAGTTTTCATCGTTGATTTTCACAAGAGTTTGAATTACAAATTTTCTCCCCATTTCTACCTGCCCCCCACTCCAAGATGGCATACATTCTGATTGCCCCATTCCCCAGTCGGCCCTCCCTTCTGTCAACCTACTCCCTCCATCCCTTTTTCCCTTACTTTCTTGTAGGGCAAGATAGATTTCTATGCCCCAGTGCCTATATATCTTATTTCCTAGTTGCATGCAAAAACTTTTTTTTGAACATCTGTTTTTAAAACTTTTAGTTCCAAATTCTCTCCCCTCTTCCCTTCCCACCCACCCTTCCTAGGAAGGCAAGCAATTCCACATAGGCCACACACTTATGGTTATGTAAAACCCTTCCACAATACTCATGTTATGAAAGACTAACTATATTTTGCTCTTTCGTATCCTATCCATCTTTAATCAGTTTTCTCCCTTGACCATGTCCCTTTTCAAAAGTATTGTTTTTGATTACATCCTCTCTCTATCTTCCCTCCCTTCTATAGTTCCCCCCCTCTTTTTTATCTCCTTCTTCCTTTTTTTCCTGTGGGGTAAGATACGCAAATGAATGTATATGTTATTCCCTCCTCAGGTCAATTCCGATGGGAGCAAGATTCACTCATTACCCCTCACCTGCCCCCTCTTCCCTTCCTACAGAAGTGCTTTTTCTTGCCACTTTTATGCAAGATAATTTACCCCATTCTATCTCTCCCTTTCTCCCTTTCTCAATATATTCCTCTCTCAATCCTTAATTTGATGTTTTTTTAGATATCATCCCTTCACATTCAATTTACCCTGTGCCCTCTGTCTTTCTATATATGTATATTCCCTTCAGCTACCCTAATACTGAGGTTTCATGAATTATACACATCATCTTTCCATGTAGGAATGTAAACAAAATGGTTCAACTTTAGTAAGTCCCTTATGATTTCCCTTTCTTGTTTACCTTTTCATGCTTCTCTTGATTCTTCTGTTGGAAAGTCAAATTTTCTATTCAGCTCTGGTCTTTTCACTGAGAAAGCTGTTTTATTGAAAATCTATATTTTGCCTTAAAGCATGATACTCAGTTTTGTTGGGTAGGTGATTCTTGGTTTTAATCCTAGCTTTATGGACCTCTGGAATATCATATTCTAAGCCCTTCGATCCCTTAATGTAGAAGCTGCTAGATCTTGTGTTATTCTTATTGTGTTTCCACAGTACTCAAATTGTTTCTTTCTTGCTACTTGCAGAATTTTCTCCTTGATCTGGGAGCTCTGGAATTTGGTGACAATATTCCTAGAAGTTTTCTTTCTGGTATCTTTTTCAGGAGGCGATCAGTGGATACTTTCAATTTCTATTTTACGGTCTGACTCTAGAATATCAGGGCAGTTCTCCTTGATAATTTCTTGAAAGATTATATCTAGGCTCTTTCTTTGATCATGGCTTTCAGGTAGTCCAATAACTTTTAAATTATCTCTCCTGGATCTATTTTCCAGGTCAGCAGTTTTCCAATGAGATATTCGTAGGTGGAATTAAGTGCCGGATCTAAGCGGGAGAGCAGAGCCAGCTTAGATCTGAGTCTCGTCCAGGTTGGCAGTTCTTGGGGCAGGAGTAACACAAGTGTGGCAGAGCTTGCTGTGTAGCTCTGAAAACAACAGCACAGCCTCTCAAGCTTGGGGCAGAGTACTCTATATTCTACAAGCAGGACACCAACACCAACGAAAAACTCAAGGGTTAAGTAAGTTGGCTGGGAACATGGCCAGGCAACAAAAATGTACTCAGATTCAGTCTCAGACTTTGGAATCTTTCTTTGGTGACAAAGAAGATGAAAGCATACATCCAGAAGAAGTCAACAAAGTCAAGAGCCTACATTAAAAGCCTCCAAGAAAAACATGAACTGGTCTCAGGCCATGGAAGAGCTCAAAAAGGATTTGAAAAAGCAAGTAAGAAAAGTAGAGGAAAAATTGGGAAGAGAAATGAAAGTGATGAGAGAAAACCATGAAAAACAAGTCAATGACTGGCTAAAGGAGACCTAAAAAATACTGAAGAAAATAACACCTTAAAAAAATAGACTAATTCAAATGTCAAAAGAGCTCCAAAAAGCCAATGAGGAGAAGAATGCCTTGAAAGGCAGAATTAGCCAAATGGAAAAGGAAGTCCAAATGATCACGGAAGAAAATACTATTTTAAAAATTAGATTGGACCAAATGGAAGCTAGTAACTTTATGAGAAATCAAGATATTATAAAACAGAACCAAAGGAATGAAAAATTGGAAGAAAATGAAATGTGCTTTGTAAAGTGTTATTTAAATATGAGCTATTAGCCATGTCATTACATCAGTTGTAGATAAACAATAAAGTCATAATTAGTAACTGTTTTAAAAGTTCAGAAGAGGCCAGAACTGAACAGGACTCTTTTGTTACTAGTATAATTTTATACATATACATGTATATGTATATATGTGTATATATATAATATACACACACATATGTACACACACATGCACACATATATACACATATGCTTAATGTTGCATATAAAAGAGATTTACAGTTTCATATATGATGCTCCATTGTGTTACTTTATATTGAAATGTTCATGGTGTTAATCAAATATAATCTTCATAAAACAAAGGAAATTCGGCAATTGAAAAGAAATTAACTTATCTACAAATTTTACAACCTACACAAAAGTGTATACATGTGTGTGCATACACATATATATTTGTATATGTGTGTATATAAACATTTAGTTAGATGATAGCACACATATACTTTTTAATTTTATAACTTCACAGGCAATATTTTTAATGTCAAATGTAATATTCCCTTCTCTGGGAAAAGGCCCTCCTGACAATAATTGAAAAACAAATTGTAAAGTCCCTCCCTCTAGATGATCCTAGGGAAGTCATTGCATTTTTGCTCTTAAGGCTTTGCCCAATCAGGTTGTACTTGACTCTAGACTGGGACTCTAAGCTCTGGTTTTCCTGTAAACAAAAACCAGAGTGGGCTAGTCTGGGCTACTGAAAATGACTTAATCGTCCTTGCATTCACTCGTTAAGGTTTGAGGCAATTTGAATCATGAGGGATAAAACAACTAGAATGAAATGGGTTTTCTTACTTGGATTGCCAGAAGCAGCTAGAACCTCATAACCAGGTCTCACTCCTCATACAACCACCCCTTTGTTTTCCTCTTGAAGGTATAAAAATATTTCTATAAGTTTTCTCTTTGGACATTCAAATATGTGATCTTCCCCCAGACTTGAGATATATTTTATCTCTATTAAAGGTGCCTTTTCTCCTGGATTTCGACTTATTTTAGTTTGATTTATTTCAGGACTCAATAAAGTATTATAAGTAATGCAAATGTGTGTGTGTTTATATGTGTATGGGTCTATATCTATATGTCTAAGTCTATCTATGTATCATTATTATTTAGTAAATGTCAGTATAGGTCAATCAATTTTTTATTGTTGTATTTGTTTGTTTCATTAAGAATAAATATATTTATTAGCACCATGAATATTTCAACATAAAATAACAAAATATAACACCACATATGAAATTGTGAATTTCTCATATATGTATGGAAATTATATTTATGTGTATGAATTATCATATACACATTTGTAGATATGTTGGCATTATTTATGTACACATGTAATATACACATATGTGCATTTTGTACACCTGTATGTGGACTAATTGTGATTTGAAAGAATTTGAAGACAAGACCAAAATAATTTTAGTTCACTCTCTCTTGATCCCACTCAAAATATCCCTTATATACTGTCAATTGTTTAACTCTAATAGAAGGGAAAGTTGACATATAAGCCTAATTAGTGGAGGTAAGGAATAAGGAATGAGGAAAATGAGGAAAGAAAAAATCCATTGTCCAGAAATAAATTCACCTGTAACAGCTACATAACTTCTATAGAATGAATTGGTGTACTTGTTGCAGCTGTTTGCTACTCAGCCTCTGTTACAAGTTGGCATGAATCTTTGGATTGGCATATTTTAAATGAATTTCATTCATCATGAAGAATACAACAATCTGGGCTAAATCTGGTCTAATAAGAGACAGCTGGATGGTGAATATGAATGTATCTATCAATGTATTGTGTGGCAAAATGTGAATGATGTCATTAAAACCCATGGGATATGAACTTATTTATCTCCTGGAAATCACTAATTCTATGCCATTGAATCACAGAGTTAGATAGCCTCTGAGATCAGCAAAATTATGCTCTCAAAAATTCAAAACAACTGGTCATCTAACCTCTTGTCTTGAAGAACCCTAGTTAAGTACGTTCCCTTCCTTCTGAATGTCCACATAGGTCAGCTAAACTGTTTAGATTCTGTTTCTTTATTAACAGAGGCTTGCCTTAGCAATTCTCAATTTCTGCTCTTTTGGGCCAAGCAAAAAAAAAATCTGATTTTTCATCCCTGTGATGTTTTCAGTTATTTAAATACATGACTTCTTTAAGACTAAATACTCACATTTTATTCAATTAATTTCCTTCCTAAAATATGGTGTGTTGGTGAGTCCTTTCAGTCATGTCCAATTCTCTGTCACTCCATTTGGGGTTTTCTTGGCAAAGGAACAGGAGCGTTTTGCCATTTCTTCTCCAGCTCATTTTACAGATGAGGAACTGAGGCAAACAAGGTTAAGTGGTTTGCTCAAGGTCACACAGCAAATCTGCATTCAAATTTGAACTCAGGTCCTCCTTACTAAACTGTGCCACCTAACTGCCAAAATGTGGAATTCCATAACTAAATTTATTTATTATTTATGTGTTCTAATTAGAGTAGAACATAGGAAAAATACCATCTTTCTCACTGGTTGTGTTATGTTTCCATTACAGCAGTTTAATAACATGTTAGCTTTTTTGTGACATATCATAATATTGACTCAAATTAAACTTGCCATTCACTAAAAGTCTTGTACATCTTTTCATACAAAGCTTTTTTTCTATTCTTCCTCTCCCAATTGGGTTCTGCACATTTTTTTTATAATAAAGAATTTTTTCTTATTTAAAAGTTTTAGTTTTCAACATTGATTACCACAAGATTTTGAGTTACAAATTTTCACCCCATTTCTACCCTCCACCCCACACCAAGATGGCATATATTGTGATTGCCCCTTTCCTCAGGCTGCCCTCCCTACTGTCACCCCACTTCCCCCATCCATTTTCCCCTTACTTTCTTGTAGGGCAAGATATATTTCTATACCCCATTGCCTACATATCTTATTTCCCAGTTATATGTAGAAATGAGCATTTGTTTTTAGAACTTTGAGTTCCAAATTCTCTCCCTTCTTCCCTCTCCACCCACCCTCCTTGAGAAGGGAAGCAATTCAACATAGGCTACACATGTATCATTATGCAAAAAACACTTCCATAGTAGTAATGTTGTGGAAGACTAACTATATTTTCCTCCATCCTATCCTGTCTCCCTTTATTCAATTGTCCCCCATTCTGCCCTCCCTTCTATAATCCCCCCCTTATTTTCTTCCTGCCTACTTTCCTTTAGGGTAAGATACCCAATTGATGTGTATGTTCTTTCTTCCTTAAGTCAAATCTAATGAGAGTAAGATTCACTCATTCCCTTTAACCTGCCCCCTCTTCCCTTCCAACAGAACTGCATATTTCGTGCCACTTTTAGGTGAGATAATTTACCCCATTCAATCTCCTTCTTTCTCCTTCTCCCAATATATTCTCTCTAACCTTTAATTTTGTTTTTTTTAGATATCATCCCTTCATATTCAACTCACCCTGTGCCCTCTGTCTGTCTATATGTGTGTGTGTGTATGTGTGTGTGTGTGTGTGTGTGTGTGTGTATTCCCTTCAACTACCCTAATACTGAGGAAGGTCTCATGAATTACAAATATCATCTTTCCGTGTAGAGATGTAAACAAAATGGTTCAACTTTAGTAAGTCTCTTATGATTTCTCTTTCTTGTTTACCTTTTCATGCTTCTCTTGATTCTTGTATTTGAAAGTCAAATTTTCTATTCAGCTCTGGTCTTTTCATGGAGAATGATTGATAGTCCTCTATTTTATTGAAAATCCATGTTTTGCCTTGGAGTATTATACTCAGTTTTTCTGGGTAGGTGATTCTTGGTTTTAATCATAGCTTCTTTGACCTACAGAACATCATATTCCAAGCCCTTTGATCCCTTAATGTAGAAGCTGTTAGATCTTGTGCTATCCTGATTGTGTTTCCACAATACTCAAATTGTTTCTTTCTGGATGCTTGCAATATTTTCTCCTTGATGTGGGAACTCTGGAATTTGGCAACAATATTCCTAGGAGTTTTCTTTTTGGGATCTTTTTCAAGAGGCGATTCTTTCAATTTCTATTTTACCTTCTGGTTTTGGAATATCTGTGCAGTTTTCCTTGATAATTTCTTGAAAGATGATGTCTAGGTTCTTTTTTGATCATGGCTTTCAGGTAGTCCAATAATTTTTAAATTATTTCTCCTGGATCTATTCTGGTCATTGGTTTTTCCAATGCGATATTTCACATTATCTTCCATTTTTTCTTTTTCTTTTTGGTTCTCCTTTATAATTTCTTGATTTCTCATAAAGTTACTAACTTCTACTTGCTCCAGTATAATTTTTAAGATAATATTTTCTTCAGTGGTCTTTTGGACCTCCTTTTCCATTTGGTAATTCTGCCTTTTAAGGCACTCTCTCCTCATTGGCTTTTTGGAGCTCTTTTGACATTTGTGTTAGTCTATTTTTAAAGGTGTTATTTTCTTCATTATGTTTTGGGGCTCCTTAGCAGGTTGTTGACTTGTTTTTCATGATTTTCTTGCATCACTCTCATTTCTCTTCCCAATTTTTTCTCTACTTCTCTTACTTGATTTTCCAAATCCTTTTTGAGCCCTTCCATGGCCTGAGACCAATTCATATTTTTCTTGGAGGCTTTTCATGTAGGCTCTTTGACTTTTTGACTTTTTCTGGCTGTCTGTTTTGATCTTTTTTGTCACCAAAAATAGATTCTATAGTCTTATTCCTTTTAAACCAACTGTTCATGTTCCCAGCCTACTGCATGGCCCTCCAGCTGTTTGTCAAGGTATGACTGCTGTTAGAGTAGAGAGTACTTTGTCCCAAGCTTTAAGGGCCTTGTACTGTTGTTTTCAGGGATACATCTACTCCACATTCATCACAAGCAAGCTCTGCCACACCAGCACTTCACCTCCCCCAAAAACTGCCAAGCAGGACTACAACCCAGTTCCAAGCAAGAGAAAGCAAGAGAATCCTGGCTCTGTGCCAGCAAAGTGCTACATGCACTCCAACTCTGATACTCTGCTTTATTCCTCCAACCAAGTAGGCCTGGGGCCAGATGCAAATTCCACTGGTGCTCTGGAAGCAGTCACCAGTGCTTCCTGCTGCTGCCCCAATGCCACCTCTGCCACCCTTGGGGCTGGGGTCACGCCATGCACTTCTCTCATGCAGATCCAGCAGTTTTCCTACTAACATCCCCAGTTGTCTTTGGTGTTTGTCTGTTGAGAAGGCTGGTAATTGCAACAGCTCAGTGATTCAGGGCCCTAAGGCCTGCTCCAGCTGACTCCCATTCTGGTTGGTCCTGGCACAGCCCATGCTAGGCTGAGCTCTGCTTGCAGTGCCATGTGATAGACCCTTCCTAGCAACAATCCAGGCTGTCTTGGGCTGGAGACTTCTTTCCCTCTGTTATTTTGTGGCTTCTATAGCTCTAGAATTTTTTCAGAGCCATTTTTCACAGGGGTTTGGAAGGATTCAGGGGAGAACTTAAGTGAGTCCCTGTTTTCCAGCTGCCATCTTGTCTCCGCTCTTGTTTTTTTAGCCCAACTGTATTTAATTATTTAATTATATCATATCTATCTTTCTTTCTTTCTATCTATCTATCTATCTATCTATCTATACATATACACACACATATATATACATACATGTATATATGTATTATTTAATCATATCTTTGATTTCAATCCATCTTTCCACTCTAATGGGATCTTTTTCAAATAGTAATGTCTAAAGTATTAATTCATCCTTTCATCTTTGAGTCATCTGCATATTTGATTAGCATAATATCTATGACAATGGAATTCTTAAAAAAAAAGTTGAAGCAAACAGGGGCAGGAGCAGAGATCTCTGGCACTCCACCAGAAAAAACATCTCTTCTTATTGACATTAAGTCAATAGAAAACTCTTTCATTGTAGACACCTTATCAGTTTTAAGTTTAGTAACCTGTTGCCTACAGGTCTGCATTCTGTCCAAGTGGTTCTCTTAAGAGTTGTGGCCAAATCACTTGCTGAAATAAAAATATACTAAGTCTTCAACATTCTCAGATCTATAGCCCACTAAACATATACATGGATGGATTTGAGATCACATTCAAATGGATAGTCCCACCAAAGTGCAAATCTCTATGATCTATACCTCTTCATTCTTTGAGACTTCAACTGATATCCTTCTATAACTCTTTCACAAAGTATCCATCAAAATAGAGGTGGGGTTTCTTGACATTTCAAGAATACAAGGGCAACCTGGTGGCGCAGTGAGTAGAGGACCAGCCCTGGAGTCAGGAGGGCCTGAGTTCAAATCTGGTCTCAGACACTTGACACACTTACTAGATGTGTGACCTTGGGCAAGTTACTTACCCCCAATTGCCCTGCCTTCCCCCTTCAAAAGAAAAAAAAAGGAAATTTCAGGGTTACCAATGAAGCATTTGGGGTTTTCCCTGTTTAGCCCCTATCCTGGGGTTAACAACCTGTATCCTTCCTTGCCACCCAACATCTTTGATTTTCGTAGTCTTGGATATCCAATGTCTTCTCTGACATATCAGGACAGTGTTAGTGAACTCTACTCCTAGGCCTGTCCTCTTCCTTTCCCGTGGAACTGTAATGTCTGTGCACCATCCTAGTGCCTTCTGATTAAAACCTTCTTATATAACTTCTGTTCTTGCTAACTATATATACAGATTTCCTAGAGGGTGTGTGTGTGTGTGTGTGTGTGTGTGTGTGTGTATTCTTTTTTTTTTTTTAGCATAGAGAGATTGTTCTCCTTGTGCAGACTATTTCTTTGCTATCAGGCTCATTTCCTCTTACCTATGCATTTCTTGATAAACACACATGCAGTTTCATTGTGGAAGAAGTCACTTTAGTTTCTCGTTGGACTTCTTGGCCATTGTTCAGTTTGGTGCAAACTTCCAGGTTTTGGCACAGTAGGTATGTGGTAGCTGGGTCATCTACCACTTGTTTAGGCTGTTCTTTGCTATTGAAACCCCATTTGTATGATTATTTTGTTCCCTCTTATTTTAACTTTCTTATCTATCCTTTGTTTCCTTGAATGGATCATCTTCCCCTTCTCATGCTTGCATGAGCCTCTTAAACTTTGGTCTTGTACTTTTTTATCTAAAGCCTCTACATACACCATTCTCTTCTAAAGCTCTTTTACTATTTTGGTTTCATGAACTCAGCTTTCCAACTATCACATCCAAGCAAATAACTCACAAATCTCATATTCTATTCCCAAATCCTCACTAATAATGAAAGTTAACAATAATAGCTATTAATCATATAGCTTTATTGTACATGCAGAGCTTTACATGTCATTTCATTTGATCCTCACTACAGCCCTGGGAATTAGGTGCTATTATTATCTTTGTTTTATATATGAGGATATAGAGGCAGGAAGAGATTAAGTAACTTGCCCCAAGTCACACAACTAATAAGGATTTAACAGAATTTGAACTCAGATCTTTCTGACTCCAGATTCAGTGCTTTACACATTATACCATCTACCATCAAACTCTAGTCTTATTTTTCTAGTTGTCTTCAAGGCATGGCTATAGTGATATTCATATGACATATCAATCTATCTTATCTCAAGCTAAGCTCTACATGTATTCCTCCCCACTCTCAAATGGAATCCTCATTTTTGTTAACAGTACTCTCATTTTGTCTTTTTCTGGGCCCTTAAATTTCATTTTATTCACCTCTAATGCAAAATATTGTCAACTTGTCTTTTAGGATGTTTCTTAATCTCCTCTTTCTCTCCATCCCTACTAATACAACTCTCTTCTAACTGTTTAGGTTGCATCCTCCAAGTGATTACAATTAGAGAATATGAACACATAATTTTCAAATGGGAAAAACCCAAACTATCAACAATCATTAAAAAGTTGAATAATCATTAATAATAAGGGAAAGGAAAATTAAACTAACCTCATAACTAATTGAATCTTAAAAATAACTGAAAAGGAAAATGACAAATATTGGATGGACTACAGGTATTACAGAACAATTGGTGGAGCTTGATTTAGGCCACCCATTCTGGAAAGCAAATTTGGTCTATTGTCCCAAAGTTACTACACTTTCTGTGTCTTTTGATCCTTGCTATGCAACTACTAGCCCTATATCCCAAAGAGATCAAAGAAAGAGGAAAATATATTACAGAAAAAAATTTAAAACACCTCCTTTCATAGTAACCTCAAACTGAAAACTACAAAGGTATCCTCCTATTGAGGAAGGACAAATGATGGTATATGAATGTAATGGAATATTGTTATGACATTGTAATAAAAAAATGCACAGTGTCAGAGGAAATTGGGAAGATCTCCATAAACTGATACAGAGCAATGGGAGCAGAACTAGACAATGTATACAAGGAAAACAACATCATCAGCAAAAATTTTGAAAAAACTTTAGAACTGTATTCAAGATGGTGATTAATAATGAGCCTGCAGCACTCTGAACAGTGCCTGGCACTTAAGAGACACTTAATAAATGTTAATTGATTGAGTCCTTTGGGACTAAAGAAGAAACATGTTTGCTGCCTCCTTACAGAGAAGTAATAAACATACAATGCAGATGGAAACACATTTTTAGGCATGGATAACTTTGTTTTAATGAAGGATGCGTGTTTATGATAAGAGTTTTATTTTTCATTGCTGTTGTTTTATTTTTCAATTTGGAAAAACAGAAGAAGGGTATAATAACAATGTTGCCAGGGCTGCTAGGTGGCTCAGTGAATAGAGCACTGGCCGTGGAGTCAGGAGGACCTGAGTTCAAATCCTGCCTCAGACACTTGATATACTTGCTAGCTGTGTGATCTTGGGCAAGTCACTTAACCCCAATTGCCCTGCCTTCCTCCCTCCAAAAAAAAAAAAAAACGTTGCTAGCAGCTGCTGTGGAGGTGGAAGACCAACAACACTAGCACACAAGAGGGCTGCTAGAACAGATTCTTTAATATGCTTTTCTAATGAAAGCAGCTTTAAGGGGTTGCCAATCTTACTTTAGTTAAACATACATATACCATTCACTTAGTTCAGGGGGAAAAACCAGCACCCTGATCTTCAGATAAAATACAAACAGAAATTGCAAGCAGAAATTATATAAACAGAGCAAACACACACAGATATCAACAGAGAGGCCTCTAGCTGTCTGACCAGGGAATTACATAGTTACCAGAGAGAGAGGCACAAATAACCTAATTTTCAAAGCTGAGGCGGGGAGCTCCAACAGTAACCTAGAGTCTCGGCCATCCAAATCACCAACACTCTTCCAATGAGTGTGCCCCCAAAGGTGAAACGCTAACCTCTGAGTATATATACACACTTATTCAGGGTAAAGGGCCTCACAACCATGTGACTCAAACCCATGTGAACTAGGCCTTCCCTTGAAGTAAGCAGGTCATCAGAGACTCCTGATTCAATCAAAGATACCTTATTGGTAAGAAGCACTTCAAAACAAAGACCACAAAAAATCCACTTTGCTTGCCATTACATTTGAAAGGAATGACTCATCAAAGGTATTTGATTACCTCAGTGATGAGAAACAAAAGACAAGAGGATTCCACTTTAGCTACCCCATTCAAGCAAAGGCAAGACTCATTAAAGGTACTTGATGGCCTTAGCATTCCAAAAGAGAAGAACAGCAAAAATGTCCCATCCTAATTACCATAACAAAGGGTAGATTATATTTTTTAAGTGTTTCAAAACGCTTACATCTCATACCTGGATTATTGCAATAATTCTATTGTGCATTAAATTTGGCTTAATCCATCAGGTTCAAGTTTAAAAAATATTGCCATTTATGAACTATAGAATTCAATTTAAAAGTACATTAATCATTATGCATCAAATGAACATAATCCAAAAGGAAGAAATTTAGTAAATATAATTATACTTCACAAATATAGCTATCCTTCTAGAATCATCATATCAGGACCTGAGGTAAGGAGTTCAGGAAAAAAAAAAAGTAAAGAAGAAAAGAAAATGAAACAAACACAGCATTCATTTTTTTTAATATCCCCCACCCTATAACCACCACTTATATTTAGGTAGAATGAATATTAACCTCTCAATATATTTAATAGTTGAAACTAAAAGAAAAACAAAGGAGAGATTTATTGGCAACAATTTTATATTCTTGCCTCAGATGGTACCAAATACCATGATATTTTAATCAAGCATTTAGTATTAGCACTCCTTCAACTTAGAAGAAAAATAAAAATAATTAGTTCCTCAAGTGAGTCTCTTGTTACCTATTTTAATGTTTTGTGGGACATTCTGGATGGCATCCTCAGTATACAAATATCATTAATATGTGCACAGTATTTCTGATTTTTTTTCTTTATCTCAAATATAGTTTAAAATTAACAATTGCACTGACTAACATGTAAAATATATATATGAGACATATGGGTATGTTTTATAATGTTTCCAGTTGTATTGGTAGCTGCAGATCATTAAAGAACTTAATTTATCAAACTTTATTTGTTTTCACTAAATTTATTGGCATTTTCTCTCATGTACTGAGTCATTCTTAGGAAAATTACTTTGACATATCCTCATTTGCCTTTACCTGTCCAAAAAGTAGAAGGGCAGATCTCCAACTTCTGAGAGTGGTGCAAGCCATCAATTTAACAGAACTTAAGTAGAAGCCATCATGTAAAATATTTTCATTTTTTTTAATCCTACTGCTAATGGTACCAAACAATTTAATATGTTGTTTTAGAATTAACCCTGTTGAAGATCAGAGTCCTTTGGTCAACTTAAAGTACAGAAAGCCACAAAAATAAAACAGAACAAAGCAAAATATTTTGCTTCACTATTGTGAATCTCCTTTCATTTATTCCAAACCTGAAAATTTATTCCAAATCATTGAATAAAACATAAACAAGGGTCAACGAATCACAATCCTTGCCCCCCCCCACCGACTCTTCCATGGACCAGTGTGAAAGAATGATGGAGATGCATAGCTAGGTGTGGAATTCACTACGAGTAGGTGTATAGTTAAATTGGAGAAAGGCCACTGACTCACTTTCTTCCAAAAAGTACAGAAGACTTACTTAATTGTTTTTGCTTGTAAATTACTTTGATTTTATCAATGAAGGCAAGATCTTCACTAGGGCAAATAAAAACCCATCCATAACCTCTCATCCAGAACCTATTCCTGAGAAAAGTAGGAAAATTAATCTTTCTCTGTTTTAATATTTCACTGATGCCAATGAACACTGAAACTTTCATCCTTGCTTACTGTCTTTCTTCTATTTTTGTAACACATAGACTTGCTGGTATATTTTCCCCTCATGGTTTTATTATACTGGCACTTCACAGAGAACTTCAACCCTCTTCACCATGTAACATCCATCCCTATCCCATGCAAACCATCATCACTCCTTATGAAACTCCTCAAGGGTCCATATTTCAGGTGGAGAGCCAGGCCTGATGTAGTTCATTTCCCCTCCTGGTTCTACTTCAACTCCCTTTCGTATATTGTTTGACCCCATTAAAATATAAGCTCCTTGAAGGCAGGAACCATCCTTTTTTTCTTCCATATATATTCCCAATGTTTTGCAAGGTGCTTAGCACATAGTAAGCCTTTAATAAATAAATGCTTTTTTGCCTGATGTCTGTCTGAATTTTTCAAGATTTTATAAAGAATCTCCTAACAATTATCTTCTCCAACTGAAGCTGCTTTTGTTTGTTTGTTTTGAGGGAGGTATTTTTGTTGGAGTCGTTTTTCTGTTTTGTCTATATCTGGGGTTTAGGGCACTGAATTGAACTTCTTAAGACACAAGAACTGATCATTTCTCCGAGTCCCCGCTCCAAATTTTGATTGGTATTTTTTTTAAGATCTCTCATTTAGGAAAAATTATGCTTTACACATACCCCCCCCACACACATGCACACATGCACACACGTCTGTTAGAGAGCAAAACTGTCATTTAAAAAATATAATCCCCCTTAGCACTTATCTGACATGAACTAAACAACAAAATAAGCAAGGTTGCAGAATAGAAAAGAAAATGGTTTTCTCATCCATATGTCCTCCAGAATATGGTTAAGAAATGCATGTATAATATGTAGTGATACTAAATCTGTGTTTTGCATAACTGCATCTCAGTGCTAGATAACTGCTCTGGAATGTGAGACAGAATTTTGAAATGAGCAGTCTGCTTCCCACAGATAAGTTTATGCATAGTATTTACCATCAGAAAAAAGAGGTAAAAATAATAGCATCCGTAAAAGAAAATGTGAAACTTCCAGTTCCTCCTTAACTTCTAATGGTCTCCCTGCCCATTTAAAGATTATGACACCATGTTGTATCTTTTTATACTGCATTAAGTTTAGGCATACAAACCATGAAAATGTAGAAAAATTTCTAAACTGCATCTAAGCACTTCGTGCCATGAGAGGCTCTATCTCAAGGGTTAAAGTGAATATCTAACAATTCATAATCACAATAGTAAATGAAAACATAGCATGTAAATTCAGAAAGAAAAGGAGGGAATGTGTTATGTATTTTGGAGAGACATTGAATTATGAGCCAGGTTATCACCAGCTGAATTTGTGTCGACACCTTTCATTTCTCTTTCTTTTTAAATATTTTTATTTCAATAAATATTCCCAAATACATATAAAATTTTTAACAATTATTTTTTTCTGGGTGGGGCAGAGCCAAGATGGCAGCTGGAAAGCCGTTACTTGTGTGAGCTCCCAGCCAGGTCCCTCCAAAAACTTATAAAAATGGCTCTGAACAAATTCTAGAACTGCAGAACCCACAAAATAGCACGCAGAAGCAGAGATCCAGCCCAGGACAGCCCAGAGGGTCACTGGGTGAGGTCTATTGGGCAGAGAGCTGGGAGTGGAGGGGAGCTGAGCCCAGAGTCGTCCGCGTGGACCAACCAGACCAGGAGCCAGGAGGAACAGGCCCTAGAGCCCTGAATCAGTGAGCTGTGACAGTTACCAGACTTCTCAACCCACAAACACCACAGACAACAGAGAAGGTTAGTGGGAAAAACTGCTGGGACAGAGTGAAAAAAGTTCGCAGTTCGGCCACCGCCCCAGGGACTGTGGGGGTGACGCAGCCACAGAACTACAGTTGCAGTTGCTTCCAGCCCCAGGCCCACCTGGTGGGAGGAATTAAGTGGTGGATCAGAGTGGGAGTGCAGAGCCTGTTTAAGATCTGAGTCAGGTCCAGTTTGGTGGTTCTTGGGGGAGGAGGTGGATCAGAATGGGAGTGCAGAGCCTGCTTAAGATCTGAGTCAGGTCCAGTTTGGTGGCTCTTGGAGAAGGAGGAGTGCTGCTGTGACAGAGCTGGCTGTAGAGAAATACCTCTGAAAACAACAGCGCATCCCTTCAAGCTTGGAACAAAGTACACTTTACAAGCAGTCATACACCAACAAAAAACTCAAGGGTCAAGTAAGTTGGCTGGGAACATCACCAGGCAGTGAAAATGGACTCAGATTCAGTCTCAGACTTTGGAATCTTTCTTTGATGACAAAGAAGACCAAAACATACAGCCAGAAGAAGTCAACAAAGTCAAAGAGCCTACATCAAAAGCCTCAAAGAAAAACATGAACTGATCTCAGGCCATGGAAGAGCTCAAAAAGGATTTGGAAAAGCAAGTTAGAGAAGTAAAGGAAAAATTGGGAAAAGAAATGAGAATGATGCAAGAAAACCATGAAAAACAAATCAAAAACTTGCTAAAGGACACCCAAAAAAATACTGAAAAAATACTGAAGAAAACAACACCTTTAAAAATAGACTAACTCAAATGGCAAAAGAGCTCCAAAAAGCCAGTGAGGGGAAGAATGCCTTGAAAGGAAGAATTAGCCAAATGGAAAAGGAGGTCCAAAAGATCACTGAAGAAAATACTACCTTAAAAATTAGATTGGAGCAAGGGGAAGCTAGTGACTTTATGAGAAATCAAGATATTATA
>CM053626.1:271098412-271113711 GCA_028646595.1 Phalanger gymnotis
CAAACGCCTGTGAAAATCAATGCTGAAAACCAAACATGTCAAAAATAAATTAAAATAAAAGATAAAAAAGAAAAAAAAATTGAATAACCCAAATGTCAAAAGGCTCCAAAAAGCCAATGAGGAGGAGAAAGCCTTAAAAGGCAAAATTAGACAAATGGAAAAGGACATCCAAAAGACCACTGAAGAAAATATCACCTTAAAAATTAGAATGTAGCAAGTAGAAGTTAGTGACTTTATGAGAAATTAAGAAATTATGAAACAGAACCGCAGGAATGAAAAAAATGGAAGACAATTTGAAATATCTCACTGGAAAAACTACTTACCTAGACAATAGACCCAGGAGAGATAATTTAAATATTATTGGACTACCTAAAAGCTATGATCAAAATAAGAGCCTAGACATCATCTTTCAAGACATTATCAAGGGAAACTGCCCTGATATTCTAGAACCAGAAGGTAAAATAGAAATTGAAAGAATCCACCAATCACCTCTTGAAAAAGATCCCCAAAAGAAAACTCCTAGGAATATTGTAGCCAAATTCCACAGTTCCCAGGTCAAGACAACAATATTGCGAGCAGCCAGATAAAAACAATTTGAGTATTGTGCAAACACAATCAGGATAACACAAGATCTAGCAGCCTCTACATTAAAGGATCGAAGGGCTTGGAATATGATATTCTGGAGGAATCACCTACCCAGAAAAACTGAGTATAATACTCCAGGGCAAAATATGGATTTTCAATAAAATAGAGGACTTTCAAGCACTCTCAATGAAAAGCCCAGAGCTGAATAGGAAATTTGACTTTCAAATACAAGAATCAAGAGAAGCATGCAAATGGAAACAGGAAACAGAAATCATAAGGGACTTAGTAGAGTTGAACCATTTTGTTTACATTCCTACATGGAAATATTTTTAACTCATGAGACCTTTCTCAGTATTCGGGTAGTTGAAGGGAATATGCATATATATATATATATATATATATATATATATATATATATATATATATATATATATATGTATATATAGACAGGAGGCACAGGATGAGTTGAATATGAAGGGATGATATCTAAAAAATAAAATAAAATTAAGGGGTGAGAGGAATACATTGGAAGAAGGAGAAATGGAGAGATAGAATAGGGTAAATTGTCTCACATAAGTCACAAGAAAAAGCAGTTATAATGGAAGGGAAGAGGAAGCAGGTGAAAGGGAATGAGTGAATCTTGCTCTCATTGTATTTGACTTAAGGAGGGCATAACACACTCAACTGGTCATCTTACCCTACAGGAAAGTAGTGGTGGAAGGAATAAAAGGGTGGTGATAGAAGGGAGGGAAGATTGGGGGAGGAGGTAGCCAAAAGCAAATACTTTTGAAAAGGGACAGGGTGAAGGGAGAAAATCGACTAAAAGGGGACAGGATAGGATGGAGGGAAATATAGTTAGTCTTTCACAATATAACTAATATAGAAGTGTTTTGCATAATGATACATATGTAGCCTATGTTGAATTTCTCAAGGAGGGTGGGTGGGGAGGGAAAAAGGGAACGAATTTGAACTCAAAGTTTTAAAAACCCATGTTCTAAAAAAATGTTGTTTTTTACATGTGACTGGGAAATAAGATATACAGGCAATGGGGTATAAAAATCTATTTTGCCCTACAAGAAAGTAAGGGGAAAGGGGATGAGGTGGGGGGGACTGGGATGACAGAAGGGAAGGCCGACTGGGGAAAGGGGCAATCAGGATATATTCCATATTGTGGTGAGGGAGAGAGTAGAAATGGGGAGAAAATTTGTAACTCAAAATCTTGTGGAAATCAATGTTGAAAACTAAAAATATTAAATAATAAAAAAATTAATTAAAAACATACAAAACTCAAGAGAAGCATAAAAAGGTAAACATGAAGAAGAAATCATAAAAGACTTAAGGCAAAACTATGAACATACTTAAATGGCAAAATGTCATATTTAATCCCTAAGAATTTTATCATCTTTAAGGCAGTTAAAAGGAGTCTGTTGAGACAGAGAAGACAGGTGTGCTTTGTTTATGTTGGGATGATTTCAAAAGAGGAATGGAAAAGTGAGAAAGAGGGATCCATTGGAAGAAGAGAAAGTAAGAATGCAGAAAATTATTTCACATAAAAAGAGGAGCATGAGGAAGAGTCTTTACAATGGAAGCTACAATAGGAGGGAGAGTAGGAAAAGCTTAAAATTCACTCTCTTCTAAACTGCTTCAAGGGGGAAAGAATAAAAAGTTAATATTGATTATATAGTCAATGAAGATATAGATGGTAGATATAGATCTGACAATATTCTAGTAGGGAGCTGTGCCATTGATCAAAGCCTCACTACAGTTCTCTGTACAGAATTCTGTAGGTTTGCCTCCTAATACTTTGGGGATAGTCCAAGCATAGCAAGTGGAATGGTTAGACCTTAGAACATTGCAAATTCCCTGAACTAATCTCAAGCAAAATCCAAGCTACATGTCATCCTAACCATCATCACCAGCACTACCGAGACGAGAAATATAAATAAGATAACACCCCTTTTGTACTCATTCTTTGAACAAGATATTCTAAAACCTGATGCAACTCATTTCCCACTGACCTTCCTCAACAAGAATTCCTAGAAGAGCTAAAGAAAGAGATTAAAAAAGCAAAAATGATTTTAAAAATAAAATATGATCAGTGGAGGAAAAATTTGGGAAAGAAATGATATGGATATAGATAGATATAGATCTATTTAAAGAGCTGTGTCTATATTGATATCTATATCTACATGAATACACAGAGAGATTTGGGTATAGAAATTCATCTTATCCAACAGGGAAGTGGAATGAGAAAAGACTAAGGAAAAGGGTCAGAATTTTTTAGATTGAGAGAAGCAGTGTTGATAAGCACAACAGGCTTTCAGGGAGGGAGAAGAGTAGAAAAGAAAATGTTTAGTAAAAGTGAATGGGATGGAGGGAAATACACAGTTAACAAACATAACTGTGAATTCTGTCAGAATGGGATAGAATTCAAAATTCAGGTTCTTCTCTTTGAAATATTCACGAAAAGGAAAAATTATATGCTGCTATCTGAATCCAGACTCCACAGTTCTTTCTCTGGATGTGGATATCATTTTCCATCTTGAGTCTTTTAGAGTTCTCTTGAATTATTGCATTGCTGAAAAGAGCTAAGTCTATCATAGGTGATCATCGCACCATATTGCTGTTACTATATACAATGTTTTCTTGGTTCTACTCACTTCACTCAGCATCAGTTCATGTAAGTTTTTCCAGGTTTTTCTGAAATCTACCTAGACATCATTTCTTAGAGAACAATAGTATTACACTACATTCATATACCACAATTTGTTCACTCATTACCCAGTTGATGGGCATCCCCTGAATTTCCAATTCTCTACCACCACAAAAAGAGCTGCTATCAATATTTTTTGTATATGCGTTCTTTTCCTATTTCTATGATCTCTTTTGGATACAGACCTAGTAGTAGTGTTGCTGGGTCAAAGGGTATGCACATTTTTATAGCCCTTTGGGCATAGTTCCAAATTGCTCTCCAGAATGGTTGGGTCACTTCACACCTTCACCAACAGTGCATTTGTGTCCCAATTCTCATATACTATCTAATATTTATTATTTTTCCTGTTATGTTTTATTAGCAAATCTGATAGGTATGATGTTATATCTCAGAGTTATTTTAATTTGTGTTTCCCTAATCAATGGTGATTAGAACATTTTTTCACATGACTATATATAGCTTTAATTTCTTCTTCTGAAAACTTCCTGTTCATATCCTTTGAACTTTTAGCAAATGGAGAATGACTTGTATTCTTATAAATTTGACTCAGTTCTCTATATATTTTAGATATGAGGCCTTTATTAGAAACACAGATTGTAAAAATTGTTTCCCAGCTTTCAGCTTCCCTTCTCATTTTGACTGCATTAGTTTTCTTTGTACAAAAAAATTTTCATTTAACATAATCAAAATTATCCATTTTGCATTTCATAATGTTCTCTATCTCTTGTTCAGTTATAACTTTTCTTCTCTATAGATCTGACAGGTAAACTATTCCTTGCTCTCATAATTTGCTTATGGTATCACCCATCATGTCTAAATCATTGACCCATTTTAACCTTATCTTTGCATATGACAGAAATATAAAAGTATAATTACCACACTGAATGATAGTCATCACCCAGAAAGATCTTGACAGATGACAATCGTTCTTTATCATGAACCTGTGCAAAACTTATAACTATATTTTAATACAATTGATTTCCTTTATAATATGTATTTCCTTTGTGACTTTAAAACATTATCAATATTTTGGTAACTTTTATCAAACTATTAAAGGAGTCCATTGTATGAAATTAAGAATTCATAGGCAAGAGCATTAGATTTAATCAAGCAAAATGAAATTTAATGGGCATAAATGACTTATACATGCTTTCATAACAGCCTTCTCTAGTACACGATAGAATTTTGGAGGATTATAAATAGTGTGAAATATGACCACCAAAGCTATGAAATTTTGGATTCTTTGAAATAAGTATCTTATGTTTAGCCCTGGAAGACAGAAATAAGAATGTGTTAATTTATAAAGAGATTTATAAGAAGAAAACTATTTACTAACAATAATAACTCCAAAAGTGGCATGAGTCATCTCAGTGTGTTCCATTTTATTGAATACTTTCAAAGACCACTTAGATATGTTGCAGCAGAAACTTTTTGAAGTATCATTTGGACTGGATTGCTACTGAGGTCGCCACCGACTTTAAAGGTTTGTGTAACACTATGTTTATGGGGCTGGACTCTTTTATGTGCATGATAGGCTTAGTTTTATGAAGGATCCTGAGGTTAGTATTTCGAGATCTGATGGCTCATTGGATGATTGTCTATATCACTGCTATCCATCTTTCTACTACTGGGATATAGACTAGAAGACCACATTATGCCAGTCTTTCCATTAGTACTTGTGTCAGAACAAATATTTTTCAAGTTGGAAGACAGCCAATTAGAAAAAGAAGAAAAGGGGAGCAGAGCCAAGATGGCAGCCGGAAAGTTGGGACTTGCCTAAAGCTCTCTCCCAGGTCCCTCCAAACACTTAAAAAATGGCTCTGAACACATTCGAGAACTGCAGAATCCACAAAATAGCAGAGGGAAGCAGGGCTCCAGCCCAGGACAGCCTGGAGGGTCACTAGGTAAGGTCTATAGCATGGATCTGGGAGTAGAGTGGGGCAGAAACCAGTGTGGGCCACTCCCGGACAAACCAGACCAGGAGCTGGGTAGAACAGGCCATAGCACCCTGAATCAGTGAGCTGTGGCAGTTACCAGACTTCTAATCCACAAACACCAAAGACAACAGAGCAAGTTTGTGGTAAAAAACTGCTGGGACAGAGTGAAATGAGCTATTGGTCAGCCACCACCCCAGGGATGGTGGAGGAAGTGCAGCTTTGAGGCTGCTTCCAGAGCAACAGCTGCAGTTGCTTCCAGCCCCAGGCCCACCTGGTGGGAGGAATTAAGCAATCGATTAGAGCGGGAGTGCAGGGCTTGCTTCCATCTGAGTTGCTGTCCAGGTTGGTGGTTCTTGGGGGAGGAGGAGCACTGGTGTGGTAGAGCTTGCTGTGTAGAAATAGCTCTGAAAACAGCAGTGCAGCCCCTTAAGTTTGGGACAAAGTACTCTGTACTCTACGAGCAGTCATACCTTGACCAAGGTATGGCTCAAGGGTCAAGTAGTTGGCTGGGAACATAGCCACACAGCAAAAATGTATCCAGATTCAGAATCAGACTTTGGAATCTTGCTTTGGTGACAAAGAAGACTAAAACATACAGCCAGAAGAAGTCAACAAAGTCAAAGAGCCTCCAAGAAAAATATGAACTGGTCTCAGGCCATGGAAGAGCTCAAAAAGGATTTGGAAAAGCAAGTTAGAGAAGTAGAAGAAAAATTGGGAAGAGAAATGAGAGTGATGTGAGAAAACCATGAAAAACATGTCAATGACTTGCTAAAGGAGACTCCCCCCCAAAAATGAAGAATAACACCTTAAAAATAGACTAACTCAAATGGCAAAAGAGCTCCAAAAAGCCAATGAAGAGAAGAATGCTTTTCAAAGCAGAATTAGCCAAATGGAAAAGGAGGTCCAAAAGACCACTGAAGAAAATACTACCTTAAAAATTAGATTGGAGCAAGTGGAAGCTAGTGACTTTATGAGAAATCAAGATATTATAAGACAGAATCAAAGGAATTAAAAAATGGAATACAATGTGAAATATCTCATTGGAAAAATCCGCTGACCTTGAAAATAGATCCAGGAGAGATAATTTAAAAATTATTGGACTGCCTGAAAGCTATGATCACAAAAAAGAACCTAGACATCATCTTTCAAGACATTATCAAGGAAAACTGCCCTGATATTCTAGAGCCAGATTGTAAAATGGAAATTGAAAGAATCCACAGATCACCTCCTGAAAAAGATCCCAAAAAGAAAACTCCTAGGAATATTGTCACCAAATTCCAGAGCTCTCAGATTAAGGAGAAAATACTGCAAGCAGCCAGAAAAAAATGATTTGAGTATTGTGGAAACACAATCAGAAAAACACAAGATCTAGCAGCTTCAACATTAAGGGATCGAAGGACTTGGAATATGATATTCTGGAGGCCAATGGAGCTAAGATTAAAACCAAGAATCACCTACCCGGCAAAACTGAGTATAACGCTCCAGGGCAAAATACAGATTTTCAATAAAATGGAGGACTTTCAAGCTTTCTCAGTGAAAAGACCAGAGCTGAATAGAAAATTTGACTTTCAAACACAAGAATCAAGAGAAGCATGAAAAGATAAACAAGAAAGGGACATCATAAGGACTTACTAAAGTTGAACTGTTTTCTTTAATTCCTACATGAAAAGATGATGTGTACAATTCATGAGACCTCAGTATTAGGGTAGCTAAAGGGAATATACATATACATATATGTATATATGTATATGATTTATATGTATATGTATACGCATGTATATATATATGTGTATATATATATACATATATATATATATATATATATAGACAGAGGGCACAGAGTGAGTTGAATATGAAGGGATGATATCTAAAAACATAAAATTAAGGGATGAGAGAGGAATATATTGAGAGAGGGAGAAAGGGAGAGATAGATTGGGGTAAATTATCTTATGTGAAAGTGGCAAGAAAAAGTAGTTTGCTGGAAGGAAAGATGGGGCAGGTGGGGGGGGAATGAATGAATCTTTCTCTCATAAGATTTGACCTAACGAGGGAATAACATACACGCTCAAATGGGTATCTTATTCCACAGGAAAGAAAGAGGAAGGAGATAAAAAAGTGGGATGATAGAAGGGAGGGCAGATTGGGGGAGGAGGTATTCAAAAGCAAACACTTTCAAAAAGGGACAGGGTCAAGGGAGAAATTTGAATAAATGGGGATAGGATAGGAAAGAGCAAAATATAGTTAGTCTTTCACAACATGAGTATTGTGGAAGGGTTTTACATAATGATACATGTGGCCTATGTTGAATTGCTTGCCTTCTTAGGGAGGGTAGGTGGGGAAAGAAGAGAGGAGAGAATTTGGAACTCAAAGTTTTAAAAGCAGATGTTCAAAAAAAAAAGTTGTTTTTGCATGCAACTGGGAAATACAATATACAGGCAATGGGGCATAGAAATCTATCTTGGCTACAAGAAAGTAAGGGAAAAGGGGATGGGGGGAGTGGGGTGACTGAAAGGAGGGCTGACTGGAGAACAGGGCAATCAGAATATGTGCCATCTTGGAGTAGGTGGGAGGGTAGAAATGGGGAGAAAATTTGTAATTCAGAATCTTGTGGAAATCAATGCTGAAAACTAAAAATATTAAATAAAAACAAAGGAAAATCCTTTACACAAAAAATAAAGAAAAAGAAGAAATGGAAATTGAGGAATGAGAAAAGTATTTTAGCAGACATTACAGGAGTCCTGGTCTTTTTTTCCATATTTTCTGGATTGCTTGACTTTCCCCCAAATTGGTGAATATAACACTATCCAGACCCTACTGAAAAGAACTGTGCTTTCCATTAGCCTGCTTTCCTTCCTTCCTTCCTTCCTTCCTTCCTTCCTTCCTTCCTTCCTTCCTTCCTTCCTTCCTTCCTTCCTTCCTCCCTTCCTCCCTCCCTTCCTTCCTTCTTTTCTTTCTTTCTTTCTTTCTTTCTTTCTTTCTTTCTTTCTTTCTTTCTTTCTTTCTCTTTCTTTTTTTCTTTCTTTCTTATATTATTTTCTTCAGTGAGCTTTTATAACTACCTTTCCATTTAGCCAATTGTACTTTTAAATTTTTTTTTTACATTCCTTTTCCTTTTTTTGGTGCTTCCTTTACCAAGCTGTTGAATCACTTTTCCTAATTCTCTTACAGCACTCTAATTTCTTTCCCCTATTTTTCTTCTACTTCTCTTATTTGATTTTTAAAATCTTTTTTGAGGTTTTACATGACTTTCTTTTGGGGCTGAGACCAATTTACATGTTTGTTGGAGGCTTCATGTGTAGCCATTTTGACATTGTTGTCCTTTTCTTAGTTTGTGTTTTGATATTCCCTGTCACCCTAGTAAGTTTCTTTTTTAGTTTTTTTTTTTGCTTATTTTTCTAGCCTATGTTGTAACATTTAAATTTATGTTAAAGTTAGGCTCTTCTCCTAGTGTGGAGGGAGTACTGTGCTGAACTACTTGGACTAGGAGCATGGGGTCTTGCTGCTGGCCTGATATGCACTGAGGTCCCAGGGCCTTTTTCTTGGCTTGTTCTGGCATGGTCTGCTACTGGCTTTCCCAGACGTGACCTGAGCTGGATCATAATCCACTTTTACTCCAATGAGCCAGACCTTTCTTTTCCTTTATTTTGGGCTAGAAAATTGTTTCACCCCATTCTTTTGTTGGTTCTGTCACTTCAGAATTTATTTTTGAGTGTTAATGTATAGTTGTTTGGAGGTGACTTTGGGGGAGTTCAGGTGAGGTCCTGGCTTACTCCACCATCATAGCTCCACCCCTTCACAACATCTTAGTGGGAGTTTCACCAAAGTTCTGTCTCTGACATTATTTTCCCCTTTCTATAGTAATGCATTTCGTAACCATGGCTTTAACTAACATCCTTAGGCAAATTACTCTTAGGTAAGTCTAAGATGACGGATAGATGATAGGTACATGATCAAGAGAGGCAGATGTAGAGAGATAAGTGATACATAGACAGGTAGAAAGCAAGGGAGGAAGGAGAGAGAGAGAGAGAGAGAGAGAGAGAGAGAGAGAGAGAGAGGAAGGAGGGAAGGAAGGAAGGAAGGAAGGAAGGAAGGAAGGAAGGAAGGAAGGAAGGAAGGAAGGAAGGAAGGAAGGAAGGAAGGAAGGAAGGAAGGAAGAAAAAGAAATCTCTAATAAGATAGTGGCTGGCTACAAAGATTCAAAGAGTGTCAGTTCTTCCTAGCTTAGGAAGAAAGAAAATTAATGTGAGATTAGCCCTCACCTGAGGTAAGAACTTAGATGAACTCTCAGGGGAGAATGAACACAGCAGAAGATAATCATGATACTTTTTTTTAGCATTATAACCAAAAGAATCAGTAGCAGGAATATCAGCAGTTTCTTTAAAACCATAAAAGATGATCTTTAAAAGGCCACAAAGAGGAGCATGAATATTTTTTTAGAAGTGGCAGTCACTTGTAGCCTATCCCGTATTTGAATGAGCTCTGCCTGTTGCCTGAAAGCTTATCTCCCACCAGTTTTTTCTCTTCTCAAGCTAGAAAAAACTCCTATTCCCAGTGTCTTTGTGACCAGCCACTGTATTAACAAATGTTGTTATACATATCTCTATTTCATCTCTGCCTCTCTCAGTTTATCTTTGTCTCCTTGTCTGTCTCTCTGCCACTATGTTTCTTTCTCACTCTCTCTTATCTTTTTATGGTCCTGCCATCTCTTGTGAGCACTAGAATTACATCCTCAACTATCTAAAAGACATTTCTACCTAAATGGCTAATCAGCACATGAAACTCAACATATCCAAAAATAACTTTATTCTTTTTCACTTTAAAGTTGTTACTCTATTGACTTTATTATTTTTGTCTGCACAGTGGCAGCATTCATCTGGTATGAGGTATAACTTTGGAGTTACCTCATACTCTTTACTTTTGATATTTCTCATGGCCAATCACATACCAAGACCTTCCTATTCCATCATCATCATCACTCAAATTATCCCTTCTCTCTCTTTTAAAAGTGCTAATTACCTTAATGCCCTACTTATTGTTAGTTTCCTAGGAATTTTGAGATAGTCTCTCTTCTACCAACATTATATAGTTAATAATGCTTTTAGGACAAGTTTTATTTAGATTGGATCATGTCATTTCTCCATTTGGAAATCTTCAGTGAATGGATAATTACTCCAAGTCAATTTCAAACTCTTCTGCCTGCCATTCTAGGCTCTATAGAACATGATCTCATAACTTAGAGCTCAAGGATCTGTGAGTTTAAGTGGTATAGACAGATAGATAGATAGATAGATAGATAGATAGATAGATAGATAGATAGAGATAAAGATAAATGTGTATATATATTTTAATATAATAAAGCAATTTATTAAAAATAAATTTATAATAAAGTTATCCTTTGTAGTCCTACACATTTTATTTTACACATTAAAAAACCTGCTATTCTGAAAAGTTGACTTCACCAGACTGGCCAAATAGTCTATGGCACAAAAAGGTTAAATTCTTGCTCTAAAACAATATAATATAATTTTGCAGTCATTTTTGTATTACTCTAGAATACAAACTCTATAATCTAGACATGCTAGATTGCCCTCAGCCTGAACACACACACACACACACACACACACACACACACACACACACACACACACACACACTTTGGCCTCTGTGCCTTTACTCAAGCTCATCTCCATACTAATGCTGTTCACTAACCTTCTCTTTCACCTCTCTTTTCCCATTTAGCCAATCAACTTAGTAAAACCAAACTTGCATTCAAGACTTCTTTCCTCAGATGCCATCACTGATAACCTTGGTCCAAAATGTTTGTTTACTTTCAATCTCTCATAGCATTACATTTCTCAACTTCATTGAAATTTACAAGTAATAGTTTGTATTCTACCTATTTGTTATGATAACCCTATCAATAGACTCTAAACTGATTGAGGAAAGGGACCATATACTATTTAAACTTTGCATCTTTCCCAATGCCTAGAATAGAGTTCTGCACACAATATTCATGATAAATGATGATTGGATTTTATTTAACAAAGGGTAAAACACTTAATTTTTTGTATCTTAATTTCATTATCTATAAAATGGGAAAATGAAATTAGCACTACTTTCCTCATACACTTGTTATGGGAACTCCCATAGGAAAAAAATCCCGATTAATAATTCAACTTGGCACCTTCTAGGCAACTTACAGTCTTGGAGAGTTGCCTAGGGAACTATGAGGTTAAATGAATTGCTTAGGGTCACAGAGCCGGTATATACCAGAGGCAGGTTGAATCCAGATTTTGGTGGCTCTGAGGCCAGCTCTCTATCCATTTGATGCCAGTGCTATGTAAGTCAGATTTATTATCAAAGAAATGAATCATTCTAGTCTTACTTTACTATAATGATTGAAGTTAATCTTAGAGAAGAGCTATGTTGTCAAAAGTAAAGAAAGGCACAGTGTCTTCTAAGCACACATATGTGAATGATTGGGAAAAATACAACTTTGTATTATTACTTCAGAGTTTTATTTTTTCCTGTTAATGTAATAGGTTACAGTAGTTATGATGACTATAAATGGATGAAATTGTGTGGCAGAAGCAAAATGATTTTGTTCCTCTAGTGAATCTTATTTAGAAGTCATCTCAAATGATCTCTTCTTGTAGAATAAGAAGACTTTTTTTCTCTTTAATGTATGATCCTTTTATCTGTAGACAGAAAGATTTATTTAACTATACATGAATTGGCTTCCAACAGCTCTCATATTCTAAATACACCTGTACTCTACTGGGTACCTGCATCCAACCTTCCTCCAGCTGTCTTACAAAGGTTTTTTTTGTTTGTTTGTTTCTTTCTAATTTAAATATTCAGTACCAAAATTCTCAGGTGAAGCTATTTCAATGTTCTTTCTTCTTAGGATTGTTATTATTAGTTCTAAAGTATAGATGGATTATATATACATATGTATGTATATATATATATATATGCCCATGTGTACATATATACAAACATGTTTATGTATATATATGTGTGAAATATTTGCTATATATTTCAAATGAATTTTGCATGGCTAATATTACATATAGTAATACATTCTAATGTATGGTAAGAATATTAATTAAAATACATCAATTTGCAAAAGATAAAATACGTAATTTTGATTGCATGAAATTAAAATAACTGCTGCATGAATAAAATTAATGCGACTAAGATAAGCAGGGAAACAGACAATGGGGGAAAATCTTTGTATCACATATCTAATAAGGATTTTATATCCAATATCTATAAGTTACTAATAGAAAAAAATGATTAAACCCAACATAGCTTCCCAATATTTAAGTGGCCAACCGATATGAGCAAAGAGTCCTCAAAAGAATAATTTCAAATCTTTAAGAACTATATGAAGATTGATCTAAAATGTCAATATGAGTGGATCTAAAATATAAATCTAAACCAAAACAATTCATGGGTTTTACCTCATACTTAGCAGATTAATTGTAATGCCCAAAGACAGGAATAGTAAAAGATGAAAGGACAAGGGATTGTGGATAAATGGATGCAGTAAATGCACTGTTTGGAAAAACTGTGACTTGGTCCAATCTTTCTGGAAAGGAATTTGGAATTATGCAATTGACTAAAATATCCATACTTTCTAACTTAGAAGTCTCACTGCTGCAAATTGTATGCCCCATACACAATAAAAATAAAGACCCTAAATAATGCCAAAATACTTGTACCAGTACTTTGTAGTAGTCAAGAATAAAAGAAACAAAAACAGCACTGCCTTAACTTGCTTCCTAGTTATGGAGATCATATGTGCTTTTGTTCTGTTTTTCCCATTTATTTATCTGTTCATGTTCAAGGTCTAAAAACTTTATTTGGTTAAGTCTTTCCTACCCCACCTTGTTTCCTTACAACTCACTTCTTGACTCCCCACTTTTGACTGTGGTTTCCTTTGGACTACTCAAAGTGTCTCAGCCTTCTTCATTAATGGGAAATTTCACACTTCAACAGCCTCTGTCTCCACCCCAACTGCAACTTGGGTCATCAGAAGTAGCCCCAGCTGGATGCAGCACTCTTTCCCTTAAGTTTGATGGAGTACTGCACAGCTCTTTACATCACAGTGCCATATCCTGGTGACCTGTCCCACTACCTATTTACTCTGGTTTTACTGATAGTCTCTGGAAATAACTCAAAGATTTATATATTGAATGCCAATCTCTCTACTGAGTTCCAGTCACTGGATTCTTTGTATTTCTCACACATGAAATTCTACCTTCAATGACCTTACCTTTGCAGTGGCAATCTCTCATCCCTGAAATGCATTCATTCCACCCCCAACTTCCACCTTATAAATGCCTTATTGCTTTTAAAATTCTCCTCAAGTACTGTCTTCTACTTGATCCCATTGCATAGAGGACAAATGGAAAAGTGAATGGCAGGTGAGTGTAGATAATTAAGGAAAAAGGAAAAGAACCTATATGTTCTTAAATGTTTATAGCAGTTCTCTTTGGGTTGATAAAGAACTGGAAGTTGCAGGCATACCCATCAATTGAGGGATGCTTGAAGAATTTGTGGTATACAATTTTTGATGGAATACTACTGTGCTATAAGAAATGATGAGCTCAATGATCTTAGAAAGAACATGCAAAAGAAAAAAGTATGGAAAGACTTGCACAAAACAATGAAGAGTGAATTGAGCAGAACCAAGAGAACATTGTATACAGTAACATCAATAATAAGTCATTATGACTATTATAAATACACAAATTAACTATAAAGAACATATAAAAAGACTATCTGCATCCAGAGAAAGAACTGATAAATGGAAGTATATATAGAATAATTTTGTGTGTGTGTGTATGTGTGTACCTATTTGTTTCTAATGGTAGCCATCTCTGACCTAGGAGTGAGGGAGTAAAAAAAGGGGAAGGGAAAAGGAAATTTACATAACTTCGTTGTGTATTTAAAAGGAATAGCAAGTTGTACATAGTGAATTTGCAGTTTCATGTGCAATCATCTTTAATTTTACTATATTATGAAAATATTTGTTTTTTTCAATAAATAAATTTAAAATAAAAAGAGTACATGGCAGATACGAGTAGAATGCAGCATATAACCAATTAGAACTTTAGAAGAAGAATTAAAAGAAAAGATGCCATCAAGGTATAGTATGATTGGAAGCTGAGATAGATGAGCAGTCAGAATGTTACATGGATACTGTCGAGATGTCAAAACAAAGAAAGGAACACCTTCAGCAATCAGATGAATCCCCTGCTTTGTCTGTTTGTTTTTTGGAGGAACACAGACAAAATGGCTTATGCAAATATCACTTCTGATCTTCCTTATTATGGAAAGCTTTTAAATGACAAGATTGCAAACCCACTCAGTATTTCCGTGGGTCTTCAGACAGTATCAAGCAAAATACTTATATGTTACATGTTGACTGATTCATAGATTATTTTTTGTAAAGATTAGCAGTCAATCAATCAAATCACCCCACTCCATTTCAAAGAAATGACAAGATATTATGACATGATATCATTGTTAGGTTAGAACACATTCAGATTGAACCAATCAGATTATAACTAGATATGACAGGAAGTCTTTCCAAATTGTTTGAGGGATTTAGTTACACTCTGTGGACTTGTTTACAATCAAAACATATTGGCAGAGTGGGGAAGCTTTCTAGCCATGTCTCAGAGAAGAAATACCTTGAGTAAGGAGAAGTGTCATAGACTTGGCCTAAATATGAATTCCTTTCCATTTTTTTTTTGATGTTCAATAAGTTTATTGTCTTAATCTGAAAATCTTCATAGAAAATTACAGATTTTGATGTTCTAACTATCGGCTGCCCGCTCCTGGGCTCTGAGGAAACTCGCCTTCTTCTGAGCAACCCGGTCTTTCTTCTGGGCAAGGGACATCTTGGGGCGGTTCCATCTTTTCTTTTTAACTTCCCTCTTGGGTTTCTTTTCATATACTGGATTCTCCCGTATACCAGCATGAGCTTTCTTGTACATTTCCTCCATGTCAGGGGTGATGTTGTTCTTTATGTACTGTGAGAACTGTTTTTT
>CM053626.1:271114211-271170245 GCA_028646595.1 Phalanger gymnotis
GTTTGTCTTGTGAGCAATTACTAGTGTCCTTTCTTTTACCACCAATTATCCAGAAAGCAAATAGTTTTTTTAAATAACATTTGCTAAGATAGTACAGTAAAATATTTTTCCCAGAAAACCCTAGGGGCACCTTCTATCGCAATTACTTAAAGAGACCAAGGAGAGAGTGGCCTTAAGTTTATAATAAAATGGTAAGGAGACAGAAATATAGAAAACACATGTGGCCAAAGGATAAACCCAAAACACCTGCTTACAGAAAGTTTTTTAGAGGGAGGAAGGCAGGGCAATTGGGGTTAAATGACTTGCCCAAGGTCACACAGCTAGTAACTGGGTCAAGTGTGTGAGATTGGATTTGAACTCAGGTCCTCCTGACTCCAGGGCTGGTGATCTACTCACCATACCACCTAGCTACCCCCTCCCCTTTTTTAAATCTATAGTCAACATTATTCTCTGGTACAAGGAGTCACACTCCCTAACACTGCTTCCTCTATCAGATTGCTAACTCCCTGTATACATCAGTATATTTGTTGATATTTGTTCTCAATGTATCATTCTATCTTTCTAATGGATGCATTGTCAGAGGCTACGATGCACTAACAGCCAGTGTGGCAGGACGTGAAACAGAGTTGCCAATAATTCCCTTTGAATTTCGTAGGAAATCACCCCTAATGCTCATGTACACCAAGGCAAAATATGAAATAATATATTTTTATCCTCTACTTTCCCTGGTGCCTATTTGTTTTTCTTATGAATTGTAACATTTGGTTCTCTGCCTTGTTTCTTATTGGTCCTTTACTTTGTAAATTAGGAGAGAAATTAGGGAGTGTGTGTGTGTGTGTGTGTGTGTGTGTGTGTAGAGAAATAGAGACAGAGACTCTTTTCATCCCATTTCCCCATCACAGAGAGCAATTCTATCATGGGGCTTGAACTAGGAGCCTGTCAATTTTAGGCTAGTCCATCACCTGGTTCACCAGATGGTCAACAGGTTTATGTAGGAATAACTATGTTAACTTAGAGTGAACAACTCCATTTTTTCTAAGCCTTCATTTTATGACAAAGGGCACTATTAAATATGATATTTTTGTGTAATACAATAAGCCCTTGATGGTATAGTTTAGCAATGATGTGGGTCTCCAAAGTTTGTAAAAACAACCTACTAATGATGTCTCTGTGTCACCCAAATATGTTAAACAACTGATAAACAGTTTCTAATGGCATTAGTTTTGGTTATTTCCTATCTTAGTGTGCTTAGGAAATCAGTCACTAATCAGAACTTAAATGTATGTTATAAATGTGCTTAGTCAGAACTATAAAAATCCATTAATGTCCCTAGGCATCAGTATATTCCCAAATGACAACCAAGACAGGCTCCTGCTTTCCCTGCTCTTGGAATTTTCAGTATCACATGTTCACTTGAGAATACTATTGATTGACAAAGATTTAATAAAAATGTAAAGTTAAAGGGAGACATATGGCTTCTAGCTTGGAAGAGAAGAAATCTTGTTATGACCACTGGTACAAAACAAGCTTTTTGGGACCTTTAAGAATCAATTTGTTGATTTACTTCTAGAAAAGCTGATGTTTGTATTGCTGAATAGTCAGTAAAGTTTAATTGCATGAATTGATGAATGTAAACATTATTAGTGTACCATGATACCTAAAAAAGCATACATGGTAGTAAATTGGATTTATCTGCACCATGAATTATAGTCAACAAATATTTAAGTACCTATTATATGCAAAGCGATGTACTAAGTATAGGGGATAAAAAGAAAGAAAATAAAGAACTAAAAGAAAAGAAAAGCAGTTTCTGCTTTCAAGGGGCTACCAGTCTAATGGGGAGAAAATATGTAAACAACTATGTTCAAAAGGGAAATATTTTTTTTTTCTAAATTGGAGGAAATCTCAGAGAGAAGACACTAAGTTTAAGGAGGACTAGGAAAAGCACCTTATAGAATGTGAGACTTTAGCTGAGATCTGAAGGAAGTCAGGGAATCCAGGGCATAGAAAAAATGAGAAAATATTCCATTTATGAAGGAGAGACAGTGAAAATGCATGAAGGAAAATACATGACATGTGTGTGTAAGTGTGAAGATGAAATGTATGTGAGGAACAACAGTGAGTCCATTATGACTGTTATGTATTATTATATCAACTAATCACAAGATGTTTCTTTTGCAGCATGATCTGTCTTTATCCAATGATCAAAGCACTTCATTCTTCTTGAACTAATAAGTAACTGATTCATATCTAGTTTCTACTTTTGATCAACTGATTGATTCAATAAAATGCCTAGTGCTTTTGTATTTAATTGGGGAGTAGAACCCTACTTTAATATTTGTTTTAACTGCTGGTTCTCAAAACACTGAAAATACAGTCTTTATGCTTTCCTTTCTCATTCATGTGGCATTCTTCTATTTTTTAACCCTGTGAACCTCATATTCATGGCTTTGATCTCTCTTTGTGCTCTTAGAGTCTTTTCTTTTTATATCCTCTTCTTGGGTCCTCGATGATATTTTTCTGGACACTGTTTCATCCTCACTGATAATATGGTGAACATAGAGAAGTCTTCCTGCCACCCCCATAACCTATCAGAAGGAGAAATTTGTATTTAGTACACACATAATTATTTATTGTCTGTAAAGCCAATAAAATAACCCACAAACATGACAAATATCTATGAGTCACCAGAATAGTACCTTTGAGATGCTTACTTATATCACTTTTGGTGTTATCCCTCAATCTACCCATGTGATACTATACTATGGCAGATTAGCTGTATGTGTATGTATGTGCATGTGTGCACATGTGTGTATATGTATATTATATATATATTTTATATATATATAGATAGATCTGCATAGCCTATTATATATGTATGTGATATCTGATATATATATATACATACATGTATGACAGATATGTATTTATCTATTTATATGACAGAATCAAAGATTTTTATATTAGGAGGGACCTCAGTCACTCTAGTCCAATCCATTCCCAAAATTGGTTCCCTACCATAATTTTACCTGACAAGTATTCATCCAATTTGTTCTTGAATACTTCAGAATAGAAAGTATTCCACTCAGGATCTGGTCCATTCCTTTTAAGATAGCTTTAACTGTTAATAAGTAAAAGAAGGTTGTGGGACAAAGAGAAGTGAAGGACTTGACATGAACAAAAATCTGTAAAGGAGGGGATCAGATACAGGGTCTTGTGAAGAAGTCTAGAGCTGAATTTCAAAATGAGAAATATGGAATGATTACTTGAGGATAAACTAAAAGAGAATAATTTGAGTTTAAGGACAATTAACGTGAAGGAAATAAAAAGTTAAAGAATATGGACTTGAAAGGAACAAAGGAAGGAAAAGGGGGAGGAGGTAATAAACTGTATGGAAAGGCAAGGTAAATAGAACAAATTGGTATGAAAACAAATTAGTATGTTTGACTCCAAACACTCTCAATACTTTAAATACCTTGAGATACAATGAATGCTAAATAAGAAAACAATATTTAGATATAGAATTTTTATGAATGGCTATTACCCTTATTAAATTCCCAAATATTGTGGACTGAGAGTGAGGTCTTAATTTTAGGCCTCAAACATGAATCTGAAACAAACATCATTCAGACCTCTGACCTGCAAGTGACCCTGATGAACACAAAACTCCTTCCTGAGGAGCTCTAAACTCTGACAGCTCAATGCAGCTATGAGGGAATTGAAAATAGGACTCTGATCTCCCAAGAAGATTATGTAATGATCTCTGATGAAGATATCTTCTTTGGGACAATTTTCTCCAATGACTGGACAACTCAGTAGTGAAGGATCAGATTCAATACTATGAGAATACAAGCTATGTCAAAATGATGAAGATATTTTTTTCATGAATTCAGTGTTCTGGCTCCCAAGAGACTTACATTTTGACTGAAAAATCCAAGACTCAAGAAAACATGAATATGCCCCAAGAGGATCTGATTGACATTCTTGAAGTAGATGAGTCTGCATCAAACACAATAAGGGAAGGAAAAGAGGAAGGAAAAATGCCAAATCACCACAGATAAACCTTTGCCATATTCTTGAAACTTTATCTGCTGTTAATTCCCTTATTCTTTCATAGCTCAGGCTGAAAGAATAGTCTATTTGGGTACTGAAGGTCATACAAAGATCACTTAAATGTCCACTGGACTCAGGTCCCTGAGGCTCTCATCTGCATTAAATAGGCCTAGCTGAGATCCTCCACATTATGATTGTTGCTAAAAAATAGTTGACAAAAATAACCAAGCAAACAAGACACCTATTAGGAAACAGGGACCTTAGCCTTTTTTAAAGGAAAAGGGCCCATCCAACTCTCAATAGAAAAGAAAAAGCTAGGATCAACCACAGCTGTAAGGGTGATATGTATTGGAATGATAACAACACATTTATCTGGAGAGGTGGAGTGTCTGTGTGTACCTCCCCCATAAAAAATGCTCAATGTTAACATGGGAGTGAATACAGTCTATACATGTAGGTTATGCACATAATGGACCATAATTGGAGATTTTTTTAAAAAGGTATATGAATGATTTTCAAAAGGTTTACCTTAAAATTATGATGATTAGAGAATCTTGAATATTTTAGAGAGAATATTTTACTCAGCTTCACCCTAATGGATGTACTAACTCCTTATAGCTATGTATGAAATTGATAGAAATTGATTTTGGCATGTAAGTGTCAGAAGGACAAGGCCCATAAACTTTAATATGTACTACAGGATAGAAAAAAACAGCTGTATAAGGAATGAAAGTATGCAGCAATTAATTATGGTCCCACACTGTCACCTAAGAAATGAAACAAGAGAACATGATTTTATCCCATCAAAATTTAATTGTTCCAATTTTTTACATAGTTTTTCATATTCCAAGATGGTAATTTTTCAGATATATATCTGCTAAGTGAGATCAATCATAAATCCGTAGCATGTGATATATAGCTTGATTTTCTCTTCTAGCAGTTATTCAAAAGATTAAATCATAAATATAAAATTAGTGTCATCCTTTCAGAGTATTCATATTACTGAGACCTATTCACCATCTGGCCTCCTTTGTTGACATTAGCTGTTCATATTAATTGTTTGGTGACAGCCTTTGGGTCTTAGAAATAATAATAGAAATTTGATGCTGTGAATGCTCTACAAACGATTGCATGGGTCCATTCATTAAATAGTATTAGTGGGGGATTTTGGATCCCAAAATTAAAGTTATTAATGAATTCCATCAATTTCCTCCTAGAAACTTAAAGGGCAACATTATCTCTGCTACAGATATAATCACCAATTTTATGCATAACACAAAACTATTTTTTTTTCTACAAGCATCTTGGAGACTTACAATAATTACATTATGGCCATCATTGTGTCCTTCCTTTTGCCTGATACCAACTGACATGGCAAAATCTATGGGATTTTGTTCTGTCATAATTAAATAACCAGAGTGAATAGTGAAAATTAAATTATCATTTAAAACACCAGAATGAAAAGAAAAATATTTATTGATCATTTTGACATCTAGAGCCTATCACCTGAATTTACTTGTGCATTTAAAAATATATGTGTATATTTATATATATATATATATATATATACATATATATACACACACACATATATATATATATATACATAGATTCTTAAATGCATGTATATTGTTTCTCCAAAAGAATATAAGATCTACAAGGTAAAGGAGAGCTTTATTTTTTGCCTTTGTATCTGAAGATTCTAGTACAGTATCTGGAACATCACTAGTGCCTAATATATTCTTGCAGATTGATCACCATCATCATCACCCTCACCCTCACCAGTCACATTTATATGATGTTTGAAGACTCAAAAAGTCTGAAGCTCATGATAAAACTGTGAAAGAAGTAGTGCAAGTATTAACCCAGTTTTGAAGGAAAAGGAAGAGAAGATCAGATGTTTCTATACTCAATGTGAGTCATGAATCTGTGATAGGTGACTCAATTGATAGAATATCAGACTTGGAGTTAGGAAGAAATGATTTTAAATAGGGCCTTAGACAATTATTACCTGTCTGATCCTAGGGAAGTCACTTAACTCTACCTTTCTCAGTTTCCTCAACTGGAAAATAAGAATAATATTAGCACCTGTATCCCAGGGTTGTTATGGTGTTCAAATGAGATAATATTTGTAATGGACTTACCACAATGCCTAGTGCATAGTAGTATCCCAATAAATGCATGTTTCCTCCCTGCCTTCCTTCCTTCCCTCCTTCCCCCCATCCTTTTTTACTTCCTTCCTTCCTTATGCTTTCGCTTTGTCATTTTCTCTTCATTCTCTTTGGATAATATCTTGAATTCAGAATTTTCTTCCTTCTTTAATGTATTTGATGCTGATATATCTACATAGAATGCAGAGGAATTACACTGTCCTCAAACTTTGCCATATTTACCACAAGAAAGCTTTTTATCCATAAGGTTTAAAGGTGTGTACTTTAGGATGACTTTCATTTCCTTCCTACCCAACATAACTGGGCCAATAACTTAATCTTGAGCTCCATTTTCCATTTGGCACATTTTTACAGTGAATCCAACTTTCGCATAAGACAAGTCAATAATAAGGAAATATTCCGAGAAATATTTTGTATGACAAATTGTAGATCTGTATCAATGAAGGAAGTTTCCACACCAAGGATTCCCACTTTATTAGTGGGGACTACTGAGTACAGAAGATTCCCATATTTTGACAAATGGATCTTACTCATGGTTAGTATGTTTGTATGGATTTTATTTAAAGATACACACAACGTGGAGGCTTTCTAGCAGCAATTCATATGGTCCCTCTGCCCATGGAAATGTCCTAATGCTGAGTGTACTAGCTGAGAGTTGGAGCTGTTCCATAGATTGGGAGCTAAGGATTGTTTTGTTTGCGGGAATAAATAGCATCTATGTAATTAGGGCCCACAGTACAAGGATCATGTGTGGAAAGGACTTGATTTTACTTCGGCCTGGTCCAATTTGTGTTTTCACTTGACAATAGATTCAAGTATCAGGCAAGTTCCCATGTTCAATTGATAAATGTTGGACACTTGGCCAAGCTTCACTGTTTCCCATCATAGACCTACTTTCACAACATTTACTCTAATAAAATTAAAGCTGTCACTTTCTGCCTGGGAAAAGAAATGAAGAAAATTTACAAAGGGAAGCATATGATTTTTTTGGCTTCTACCAAACTAGAATGATTACAAATGGATCTAATAACAAATAATGAGTGTTGTCCAGTTTAGTTAAAATGTTCACATCAACTCATTACCAAAAAGTTGGCATCTGTCAAGGTCGTGCTGTAAAATATTTAACTACTGGCCCTCTGGGGGGAAAAAGTATGCAGAATATACTTCTCAATAACTTTCTTAAGACTAGACAATCAAAACAAAACATATTAAAAATAAATTAAAATAAAGAAAAAAAAAGACTAGACAATCAAAACAATAAATCAAGCCGTGATTTGGTGGTGTTCCTAGTGTGAGTTTTCACCCTGAAAATTTAACAGTTGGTTCTCTAGAGCTGGCTTGGTCTGTCTCCAGCATACAGCTATCCCCAGATGATGTAAAGGTTGCAAAATGTCTGCTAAGCTATAGAAGGTTGTGACCAACATTTTCAACATTAGGTTAAAAAAAAGTTCAAAATAGCAGAATTGAGAAGGTAAAGTTTAACAAAGTGGTGCAATTATAGGATGAGGTTCTAACTCATGTACAAAAGATTCAATGCCTTTAAATTGAAGCATAGTCCAATTCAAATAATAACTGTTTACTAAAACTTTAACATATGTCACCAGCTGAAATACATTTCTACCTGTATTAAACTCTCATAGAATCTTCCAATCTGATGCACAACAGTCTTTGACATTACAGAAATACTTCTGTACAAATGTCATTTCATAATTCATTATATATCTGTCATTTCTTCAGAGTAGGTGTTTGCTCCACCATAACTTGATAAATAAATCTTAGGGAATGGTCTAAGTGAGCAAACAAATAATTAGTATCTGAGGCAACATTCGAACTCAGGTGGTTGTTTTCTTTATTCCAAGTCCAACAATCTTTTTGTTCTTCAATGATTCCTCTACCATTCACACACACACACACACACACACACACACACACAAAAAAAAAAACATTAATAAGGTACAACCAAACTCTACGTTGGTATCAAGAAATCTTAACACTACAGTCAAATTGTTAGGCAGGTTGTAAATTTAAAACATTTTTTCTTGTGGAACTTTTGAAGTCCATATTTTTTTTCAAAATGCTGAACAAAGTAACAAAAGATGTAATTGAATGAATATTTGTATACAAATAAACTCCTGCAAAGTTTTATGAGAGCAGATAGAGTGTCTTACACATAGAAAGCACTCTATAACAATTTAAAATTGACCATTCATCCTATTGGAAGGCCAGGATTATATACTGGACAATAGTTTCAAAAGAGATGTGATATGTATTATTATGAAATATTTTCTTTCAAATGGCTTATCTTGTTTTAATGTGTGATACCCTTAACCCAGATGTATACCTCCATTTAAATAAATGAAAACTAGGTAGTAGACAGCTTTATCATATTGCAAAAATCTGTGCAATTACCTAAATTAAAAATTTAAGACAAGCAAATTGCTACATTAACCTTTCAGAATTGCATTTTAATTATTCTCTACACACCAGTTTGCATTTATGCAAGCTTTTCTTCAGAATTAATAAGTCATTTCTTTTAACTACTCAAATAGCCTTTGAAATTCTGATTTCTGTAACCACATTAACATATCAACTTATTTTGGGAATCAGAGATATCTCTATATTTCACCTTCATTAAAATAACTACATTTGTTCAGTTGTGTCTGACTCTTTATGACCCTATTTGAAGATTTCTTGTTAAAGATACTGGAGTGGTTTGCCATTTCCTTCTCCAGTACATTTTACAGATGAGGAAATTAAGGCAAGGTTAAGAGACAGGCCCAGGGTCACACAGAAATAAGTGTCTTAGGTCAGATTTGAACTCAGATCTTCCTGACTACAGGCCTGATGCTTTATCTACTGTAACAGTGGCTGCCTAATAAAATATATTAAAATATATGGTCCTCCTTCCCTTTCCCTTCTGGAGAGACAGAGAGAGAGAGAAAGAGAGAGAGAGAGAAAGAGAGAGAGAGAGAGAGAGAGAGAGAGAGAGAGAGAGAGAGAGAGAGAAAGAACGAGAGAGGGAGATACTCTAACAATGACTCCATGACTGTTGTGCTATTGTGCCGGAAAATGACAGTCTTTCTGTAGCCTTTAATATTTTGTCCATATCTTCATGCCGTAATGAAAATAAGAAAATTGATATGTTTAGGTCTACTGCAAAAGGTTACTTGTTACTTGAAGATTCAAGGAGGAAAAATAGTTTTGTAAAACAAAATATTTAATAAAGAAACAAGCTTAGAAGGGTTACCAGTTGTACCCAATTGAAGGTGTAACAAATTGTAATAATTCATTTTGTGATTACTGTTAGCTAGCGTTGAGCATAGCCATTGCTACTTTTTCAGTTTCCCCACCCTCTCTTACCCCCGCCCTTTTTTTTTCCTTTCTCATGCTTCCAGAGGTCCTTTGGGAAACTATCAACTCTTCTCTCACCTCTCCCAACGTATTCCTTCACTGTACGTGATACTTCTTCTTGGCACTCTTGGACAACTGAGGGAAGTTATCACTCTTTCTTCTCTAAGTGAATTCTTTCTTTTCCTTTCAGGAATTCTTGTTGCAATCATGTTCCTGAATCAAAACATTGCCATTTTTCTTTGCCTCAGAAGATGAATAAAAACTCCAAATTCAAACAACCTGTTCAGGTTAAGGACATTCCTTCTGCGGAGATTGAGTTCATCCTTCATCTACCATACATCTACAGGAGGTATGTATGTATACATGTAAGCATATAATTATATTATATGTGTATCGACAGATATACTATATATGGTATATATACATAGATGTATATCTCTGCATTTATATTTGAATAAGTGGTTAGTTGATTCTGCATTAGATCCCTGGTTGCTATACTTTCTTAGGTTCTCAAGATTCAAAAATATTTTTAATTATTGTTTTATGGAAAAAAAAACATAAGTTCAGCTACTTCAGGAAGCTGGCATTGAGGAAGAGTGGTATGATTTATGGAGAATTTAGAAGTTGTATCTATAGGAAAATAAGGGAGACACATGGTAGAGAACAAATAGATAAGAATCAAAGGAAAGAGAAATAGTAGTTTGCATAATAGGTGCCATTTATATAGTGCCTAAGATTTGTAAAACATTTTACACATTCATATATTTTGCATATTTGTGTATTACATATTTTACATATTTACATTACATACAAATTATTTACAAACATTTGTGAACTCTTATGTTAAATCAAAATGTTTTCTTTTCTTTTTTTTTGGAGGGGGGAAGGCAGGGCAATTGGACTTAAGTGACTTGCCTGAGGTCACACAGATAGTAAGTGTGTCAAGAGTCTGAGGCCACATTTGACCTCAGGTCCTCCTGACTCCAGGCCCAGTGCTCTACTCACTGTACCACCTAGCTACCCCATTAAATCACAATGTTATAGTGATTGTGCCATACTATTGATCATTGAACTGGAAGAAGAAAATTGATGATGATATATAAACCATAGTGGCATAAGAATATTATACAATGGTGATGTCACAACTATCTCAATATTTGCTAGAGGTTTTTCTCTGACAAGTAAAGAAATCTCTGATCAATTTTTGATTACCTAATTAATAATTTCATTTTTCAAAAGGTAGAGAATGGGACAAGGAGAACGGTTGTTCTACATTTGATTCTGCCCAATAAACAGGATCTCACTGCTAAGGTAGAAATAATGTGAACCTTGATAAGGGGTGACTATTGAATCTTCAAGTAACAAGAAGGAAGATGCTATCTGCCTCCAGAGAAAGAACTTATAAATATTTGTATAGAAAGATTATGTATGTGTGAGTGTACATGTTTTGTATGTGTGTTTTGAGCATGTGTCTGTGTGTCTGTGAGTGTGTGTGTGTGTATGTGTGTGTGTGTGTGTGTGTGTGTGTGTGTGCATGTAATGGTAGACATCTCTAGGGCAGGGGGGAGCTAAAGAAAAAAAAGGTTATATTAATACTTTATGATATACTTTAAAGGAATAGTAAGTTTTACATAATAGATTTGCATTTCTATGTGCAATCATCTTTTTTCTATTCTACTATGATATGTAAATGCCTATTTTATTTCTCAAGTTCAGAATAAAATAAATAAAATTTTAGAAAAAAATAAGAAAGGAATACAACCAAGAATTAGTCTAATATTTGTCTTAAAGGATTTCATAAGGTTCAGAAATAGACTGGATCGCATAAGTGGAAGTTAGCTCAAAAGAAATAGAACACTATGTATTTAAAATAAAATAAAATGTAAATGTCAAGCAATAAGTAAGAGAGAGAGAGAGATGTCTAAAGAGACAACAGTTTCTTATTATTACTGCCATAGTTTTCATTGATGTTGGTACCAATGATGGAGAACTGTTTCATTATAGAATAATAGATGACCAAAAAATTCAATTTAAATATTTAATCTGAACTGATTAATTATCTTTCCTCATAAAGCTCACTTTCTAATGGTAGACACAATAATCAAATGATTAAAATTACACGAGATACATGGTTTGTAAATGGAAGGGTAATGTCATAGAGAAAGTCTTCTGGTGGTAATAGGGAGTTTATGAGGAAAAGCTTCTTGTAAAAGATGGAACTTAAACTAAGACTTGTAGGAAACTGGAGAAGTCAAGAGGTGAAGGGGATGAGGCAATGCATTCAAGGGATGAGAAACAACTCATAAAAGGCAAGCATTTGAAAGACATGGTGTCCTGTGGAAGGAAGAGCCAATAGCTCATAGTATCTGAATATTAGAGAGCATGGAACATTATAAAGTGTATGAAGACTAGAAAAGTAGGAAAGAATGAAGCTTTGAAGGGCTTTAAATGCCAAATAGAGGATTACACATTGGAGGTAAAATGAGTCACTGAAGGTTTACTGAGTAGGTGAGTGACATAGTGAGACCTAGGCTTAAGGAATATGACTTTGACATTTAAGTGGAGAATGGTTTGAAGAGGGAAGAGCTTGAGGAAGGGATTCCAAATAGAATGTTATCAAAATAACGCAGAAACAAGTTGATGAAAGCCTACATTCTATGCAAATTGAGTGAAATAACAGTTTATAAGAGATGTGAAAATAAAAAAAAATGATGAAACTTGAGAAGAGGGTGGAAAAGTGGGGTGAGTATGAGTGAGGAGTTGAGGATGACACTGTGAGCCTATGTGACTGGAGGTTATTGATACCCTTGCCAGCAACAGGAAATCTGGGAAGAGGGAAAGGTTGCGTGAAAAGATAATAAGATGTATTTTGCAAATTTCAAGTTTGAATCAGAAAACCGGTTTGAGATATATAAAAGGAAGATAACTAAGTGAGACTGTGGCTTTGGGGAGAGCTTAGCATTGTATATTATTCTGGGAATAATCTGCTAGTTAATTATCAAAACAGTGGGAGTTGATGAGGTCACTTAATGGAGAAAAATGAGAAGGGATTACAGAACAAAGACTGGAAGATACCCATAATTTTTCCACATGATGTGGAACAAGATCCATAAGAGGACACTGAGGAGGAGGCATCTGGCCAGTAGGAGGAGAAGATGGAGAGAACAATGTCACAATACCAAAAGGAGAGGTTATCCAGGAGGAGAAGGTGTCACCACTGCAGATAGGTCAAAGAAGAAGACTGAAAAAGATAATTAAATATGAGCATTAAGAAGCCACAGAAAATTTTATTTGGCTTGAACAAAAAGGATAGAATCCAGATTTCAGATATTTTATGAGAAGAAAAAGTGAAGTTACTCAATACAGATGGCTTTCTCAGGGAATTTAGCCAAGAAGAGAAGGTAAAACATAGGATCATAACTAGCAAGGATGATCACATAATGTGCAAATTTTTTGAAGATATGACTTACATGGGCAAATTCATTTGCAGCAAGAAAGAAGGGCATAGAGAAGGTAAGACTGAATACACATGAGATACTTTGGATGAAGAGGGAACTTCTTGCCGTTGAGTTGTTTCAGTCATGTCCAACTCTCAGTGATACCATTTGCAGTTTTCTTGACAAAGATACTGGAGTGCTTTGCCATTTCCTTCTCTATCTCATTTTAAAGATGAAGAATGGAGGTAAACAGAGGTAGATGACTTGCCCATGGTCACAGAGCTAGACTCTGTGTGTGTGTGTGTGTGTGTGTGCGTGCGTGTGGCAGAGGCCAGGTTTAAACTCAGGTCCTCCTGACTCCAAGACCAGCACTCTATTCACTGTGCCACCTTGCTTCCCTGAAAGAGGGGCAGTGTGTCAGAAGAGATAGAAGACACCTTAAATTTAATTGATTTGTGAATAGCTACACAGTAAGTGTGCATTAGAAACAGGGCTACATCTTGGTTCATTCTTTTTTTCCAAATACCATCCACTATACCATTCTCTCTTTTATATTGTCCTATAGAAATAAAATTTTGTAAAACTTTTTAGATTATTAGATTAATAGTATATATATACTGTTTTTCTTTTCAATAAAAAATTAAAATATTAATTTCCTAAGTCTTAGGAATTATTAGATTAATAGTATGTATTCTGTTTTTCTTCTCAATACAAAATTAAAATATTAATTTCCTAAGTCTTAGGAATTATTAGATTAATAGTATATATTCTGTTTTTCTTCTCAATAAAAAATTAAAAGGTTGAAAAATATTAATTTCATAAGTCTTGACATATAGTTAAGGATTTCTGGACATATCATGTTTAATACATATACATGTTTTACTATTTTTGCCTCCTGTTTGACTTTATCCAGTTGTGTAATATATGTGAATGAATCTCTTCTGCCAGTCTCTGGGAACAAATCATAAATCCTGAAAGGGTCAGAGAGCTCATGCTCAAAAGCACTTTACCTTGTAATGATGAGATAAAGTGAGTCAAACATTTCATGCAATCAAGCTGTAGTTATTCACAGTGATAATGTGAGTTGTCTTCTCCACCTTCACACATCAAATCATTTCAATAAGCCCGTACGGTTTCTGCTAGAAAGAATTGTAACTAGAAATGATAGCATAACTGTATTCCCAAAGGTAGGGTTAACTAATGATGCATTTAGAGCATTTGAGAAAAACTATGATGATAAACCCAACGATGACATTAAATTATGTTATTATCAAAGACAACGGGTTATCTTTGGCCATCATCAGAGGATGTAGTAAGGAAATTTTTATTTGAAATACATTTAAATATAGGAAAGTTATTCTCCCTATTGATTGCTTTATCTGTAAATATTATAAATTAATTTATCTATAAATATCCAGTTTCAAACTTATCAAGGAATATTGAGCATTGTAATAAAATTGAAAGAGGTAGTCATGGGAATAATGAAATTCTTTCAAAATGTCATTTGTTAAAACTGATTTTAGTGCCTAAAGTGTTCATGTTCTTTGAGTTAGAGATGACAATTCTAGGCATAAGTTCCAAGGAGGTCAAAGGGAGAAGGACCATACACAAGAATAGATCATAATAGTACTTTTTAGAGTAACAAAGTCAATACTCAGTTTTTCAGAATACTAAGAAAATTGCAGTCCATCAGCTTAATAGAATTTTACGATGATATCAGAAACAATGGCTAGAACAATGTGGATGGAAAGACTAATAAATATAACCCACTCCCACGAAACTAAATAGCATAATAAATAATAATAATAATAATAATAATAATAAGCAGTATTTATATAGCATTTTAAGGTTTCCAAAGAACTTTACAAATAGTATCTCATTTTATTATCACAACAACTCTGGGAAGTAGGTGCCATTATCCCCATTTTGCAAATAAGGAAACTCAAGGAGACAAGTTAAATGACTTGCTCAGGGCCACGCCATTGAGAAGTATCTGAGGCATGATTTAAACTCAGATTTTCCTGACTCCCAGTGGTCTGTCCAGTGTGACAACTAGCTTCCCTACAAATTGTAACAAAAGTCCCACAGAAGAGACAAGAAAGACGTATCTCCATTTCCTCTTTGGAGAACTGGGGGACTAAGGATATAGACTACTGCATTTACTGTTACACTTGATGATGTTTTACAGAACTAATTTTGCTTTTCTCTTTGTTTATATGAATTTTGAGGTATGGCTTTCCATAGAGTAGAGAGAATAAGGCTTTGTTTGGAAATTAGATGTTTAAAAAAACTTTGCATACAGTTTTTCAAAAGGAAAAAAAAACATCTAAAAATAATCACTTAGTCACTCTACTTTAAAGAAGGCCTGCAAACAGCTTTTTAAAAATGCTTCTAACCATATAGCTTGGCAGAGGGAAAAAATTATCTATGTAATTTCTATGTGATACTAAATAAATATCTTCTGCAGTATTGCCAAGAGGACTTCATTCTAGCTCTGATTGTTATAAGCTTATTTTTTATTTGAAGGTCTCCTAGAGTGATCACTTTGAAAATTGACACATAAAATGATATAGAACTCATAAAAATACTGCTGGACTATTTTTAGTTTGTTTTCCTTAAACATAGCCTCAGAGGGAAAGAGTGCAGTAACTTGACTTATAGACCTGATATACAAATGATGTGACAAACTATTGACACAACTCCACTGAAAAGATAACCACATGCCCCATAAATGTATTTTCAAAGTGCCCTCCCCCCTCTCACTTCCCAACAGATGCAATATTTATTGGAGAAATTAGTAGAAATACTGAATCTTTCACCTTTAGGTCATTCTTTGAAATCCAGCCCAGATGGGTATTGAGTGAACACTGCTACCATCTGTTGACTTTTTGGTGGCCAATTCTAAATGAATTGATGTTCTCAGTTCAAATCACTCCCCACTAGACCAGGTCATGTTACATAAACTGTTATTAAATTGGAACTAATTGGGATCTGTGTTGGTGGTCTGAGTATTAGACAACATGACTGTTGTATCCCTTTGGTGCAATTCAACAAACTACCAAGTTTTGTGAGCTATTTTTAGAACAGCCTGTTAAAACAATGTCATTGAGGACATCTGCTCAGTAAACACACATTTTGCATTACTTATTGAGAATAATAGCAATAATGTTCATAATATTCCTTTCCCTTACCTTAAGCTAAAAATACGTGTCTCCATCAGCACTGAGGCAATGGGGAATTTCATGGGATTATTAAAATGTTTTGGATACTTTTAAATTAAGCTAAGTGTTATAATACATTTAATTATTTATTTTACTGCTATTTAATTACTATGTGTAGTGAATAGAAAGTTAATCTTTTTCAAAAGGTTGATCTTTTATTGTCATATTTTCCTATGTGATTTATTTACAGCCAAAATAATGACATTATTTCAAGCTCATTGTGTGATCAGAACTATTCACATCATCTCCCATCCATCACCTATGATGGCATTCACAGATGCCAAGTTAATGGGAAATATTCTTCCAGAAGTACCATCTGGATTCTTGACAGAGTCATTGGCAGCTACAGACTCAGTTCTTAGATTTGACATTACTCTTGAGTATCTAATCTGATTAGTCCTATAGAAAATAATTTGAAACAACAAGAGGACATGATGTCCTTTTATGAGTTTTCCATTTTTTGAGCATCAAATGATTTGATTATTTAAAAGTGATAAAAATGTAAATTGCTAAATAAAATATAACAATATTAATTATTGTTTTAAATACTTTATGCTTTGAAATGCAATGGGCCATGTGACAGTTCTTTGAAACTTTTTGGAGAAATGAATAAAACACAAAAGTGAGGACTATTGCTGAACTAAATAACTTCTCATCTGGTTTACTGTTGCTTCTTCCTTTTTAGGCATATAGCCATTGCTTATCTTTGTGACAGCACAAGCCTATTATACCCCTGAGCTACTACATTTTCCATCACAACCTTTGTTTCTCTCCCTCACACACACACACACACACACACACACACACACACACACACACTTACCACTCTTTCTCTTGTCCTTGATTCCATTGTAGCAAGAGATGCAAATTTAAATTTCTACCCCTCCCATATTGGCTACAGAGTTAGTACAAAACTACTCATTTTCTGAAGGTTTTTTTGTTGTTGTTGTTGTTCTTTTTCTCTGTTTATTTTTACTACTGATTATGTTAAGAAAACTTCAAGGTGGGGCAGCTAGATGGTGCAATGAGTAGAGCACTGGCCCTGGAGTCAGGAGCACCTAAGTTCAAATCTGGCCTCAGACACTTGAAACACTTACTAGCTATGTAGCCTTGGGCAAGTCACTTAACCCTAATTGCCCTGCCTTCCCACCTCCAAAAACCAAGAAAAAAAAAGAAAATAAAACATAAAAGTGTTTTAAACAACTAACAAAAGAAAAAGTGACAGAAGTTGTGAAAGTTAAACTTGTTTTGCCCTCAAAGGCATGGTAAACAAACACTGTATCTTTCTCAGTCCCTTTTGCTCCACTCGTAATGTTCAGATGGAAATCTGTCTTCCAGATCTTGTACCTACTGTCATTTGGTTTCAATTCCACCTCGGCTGAATCATAATCGTTTTGAAAGTTTCAGTGAGATAGATTCAGATTGCTATGGCTATGGGAGCCTACCTTTATTTGGACTTCTTTTTTTTCCAATTTTATTTTTTAACAGGTTTCTGCTAGTTCTCAAATAGTATTCCACATCTGGTCTCTCTGCAAATAACTAACCTGCTTATAAAGCAAGCCAGAAAGACATTTCTTTCTCCTTTCTGATCTTTTTCTTTTCATGTAGCTTTTGTAGGATTGAAATTCTTAATATCTTTTAAAAGTTCCAACTTCATTAGTGCTCAAGTTCGAAAAAGCAAACAACTTTCTATTTCTGAATTCCAAAAATTCTACCTTTAAATATCTTAAAGTATTGTGGAGGAAGAAACAGAGCTTTTCTGTTTGGCTCCAAAGTAACCAGTAACTAAAGCAGATGTTACAAAAAGGCAAGAATCTTGAAGCAGAGGCTGGAAGACCGCTTGCTGGGTAGGTTATGTTGAGGAATGATTTTATGTATGGATTAGACTAGATGGCCACTGAAGTACTGAATTCCAGCTCTCAAATTCTGTGATCTCATAATTCCTCTCTTGGGCTTCACAGTTTCTTTTAGTGATGTGGAAGTAGCTTTCTTTACTTTTGTTTTTTTGTTGTTCAAGTAGTTTGTTATTTCCTTATGTAGTTCATTTTACAGATAAGGAAACCAGCAAAGAAGGTCACACAGCTGTGTGACCCTAGGACCGGGGTGTAGTAGGAAGGCCGAATTTATGATCTCAAATATAATCATGTATATGTTTGAATGGTCCGAAATCGCAAGGTATGAGAGATTCTCTAAGGAGAAAACAACAAGAAATTTATTTAGGCCCCACCGCAGCAAAAACACCTCCCCATTCCAACATCTTGACAAAAAGACTCCAGGCCCAGAAAGCCCATTTCACAAGGGCAACCAGGAGGCCACAGAAAAACAAGATAGTATCTAGCCAAATCATGTTCACTGGCCTCACGTTCCTGCTCGCACTCGGGTAAGCTCTGCTTCCGCAGCTTCCTGCCTCCCCAGCTTCTGGCTTCCACACCTTCAGCCACCACTGAAGTTGTCTCCCGGCTCACCCCGCTCCCAAGCCCCGCCTCAACGACCAGAGACCATTGGCTCCCGAGCTGGCCCCTCCCAAGTCACCAATCCACACCCACACAGGCTTCACACCTGAACAGGCCAGGGCCTGGGGCTTAGCACCCAACAGCTGAAAGTACCTCCACCCAAAAGAAACAAAAGCCATGCCAATGAGACAATTTTGCTTAACAACACACGGGGTCACATAGCTAGTATGTTCCTGATGCCAAATTTGAACTCAGAAAGATGAGTCCTGACTCAAGCCCCAGTATTCTATCCACTGTACCACCTAGCTGCCCATTACTTTTATTAGGAACTTCTACAAACCCAACTCCTTGACATTCTGAGCTTAACTTTGTGGATACTCTTTGTTATGGATGTTTAGAATCTACCATAAAATCTCTAAAAATTGATTATAGATGGCATGGCTTTTTTTTAAAGCCTAACTTCTTCAATGATCTCATCCAAGACTTGTTGTCCCTGGAGGCCATCTATCCCATAGTCTTAAGCCTCTTATGATTCTCTCAGGAAGAAGCACTTCCTCCCCACTTACCCACCCCAGCACACACACCTGTCCACTCAACTTCTTTTACTACGGAAAGCTTGTGTCCCTGGGGGATCTCTCATACAGGGCATGTTTACATGAGCCTGCTATCTTTTAATTCTTTTTTCTATGAATTAATGAATTGCCATATTTATTTATTTCTATAATTAAGATTTTTTACTTTTAGTTTACAACACTCAGTTCCACATAATTTTGAGTTCCAGATTTTCTTTCCTCTCTCTCCCATCCCTTCCCAAGACAACATGGAATTCAATATATCTTCTACATATAACTTCACATTGAACTTATTTATATAATAGTCAAGTTGTAAAGAAGAATTATGACCAATGGAATGAATCATGAGAAAGAAGAAACAAAACCAAAGAAAAAACAAACAAAAACAAGAGAAAAAATACAAAGGGAAAAAGGGATAGCAAACAGTGTGTCTAAATCTGCATTCAGACTCCGCAGTTCTTTCTTCGGATGTAGATAGCTCTCTCTGTCATGAGTCCTTTGGGGTTGTCTTTGCACCTTGTGTTGCTAAGAAGAGTGAAGTCTATCAGGGTTAGTCATCACAGAATCCATATATCTATGGTTATGTATGGTGTTCTCCTGGTTCTGCTCTGCTCACTCAGCATTATATCATGTAGGTTTTTCCAGGTTATTGTAAAGTCCATATCTGCCCCATTTCTTATAGCACAATAGTATTCCATTACCTCCATATACCACAACTTGTTCAGCCATTCCCCAATTGATGGGCATCGCCTTGATTTCCAATTCTTTGCTACTACAAAAAGAGCCTCTATATATTTTTGTACATAGGGGTCCTTTTCCCACTTGTGTGATCTCTTTGGGATACAATCCCAGAAGTGGTATTGCTGGGTCAAAGGGTATGTACATTTTTATAGCCCTTTGGGCGTAGTTCTAAATTGCTCTCCAGAATAGTTGGAACAGTCCACAACTCCACCTACATTATAACAATGTTGCAATTTTCCCAAACCCTCTCCATCATTTATCATTTTCCTGTTTTGTCATTTTAGCCAATCCAACAGGAGAGATATGGTACCTAAGAGATGCTTTGATTTGCATTTCTCTAATCAGTAGTGATTCTGAGCATTTTTTCATATGCCTATAGATATCTTTAATTTCTTCCTCTGAAAACTGCCTGTTCATATCCTTTGATCATTTCTCAATTGGGGAATGACTTGTATTCCTGTAAATTTTGCTCAGTTCGCTATATATTTTAGAGATGAGGCCTTTATCAGAGACATTAGTTGTAAAAATTTTCTCCCAATTTTCTGCTTCCTTCCTAATCCTTGTTGCGTTGGCTTTTTTATACTAAAACATTTCAATTTAACATAATCAAAATTATCCATTTTGCATTTTATAATGTCCTCTATCTCTTGTTATGTCATGAATTCTTTGCTTTTCCATAAATCTGATAGGTAAACTATTCCTTGCTCTCCCAAATTGCTTGTAGTATCAACCTTTATTCCTAAATCATGAACCCATTTTGACTTTATTTTGGTATATGGCGTAAGATATTCATCTAGGCCCAGTTTCTGCCCTACCATTTTCCAATTTTCCCAGCACTTTTTGTGAAATAGTCAATTCTTTGCCTAGAAGCTGTATTCTTTGGGTTTATCAGGTTTATCAGTTTATCAGATTGCTATAGTCATTGACTACTATATCTTGTGTACCTATGCTACTCCCCTGATCCATTACTCTGTTTCTTAGCCTGTACCAGGTAGTTTTGATGACTGCTGCTTCCCTAGCATTTCTTTTCATTAATTCCCTAGATATTCTAGACCTCTTATTCTTCCAGATGAATTTTGTTATTATTTTATCAACCTTGGGAAAATAATTTTTTTGTAGTTTGATTGGTATGGTACTGAATAAATAAATCAATTTAGGTAAAATTGTCATTTTTATTATATTAACTCAGTCTAACCGTGAGAAACTGATATTTTTCCATTTATTTAGATCTGACTTTATTTTCGTGAAAACTGTTTCATAATTATGTTCATATAGACCTTGGGTTTGTCTTGGCAGATAGACTCCCATATATTTTATAGTGTCTACAGTAACTTTGAATGGAGTTTCTCTTTCTGTCTCTTGCTGTTGGGCTTTTTTAGTAACGTATAGGAATGCCGAGGATTTATGGGGGTATATTTTATATCCTGCAACTTTGCTAAAGTTTATTATTTCAAGTAGTTTTTTACTTGATTCTCTAGGATTCTCTAAGTAAATCATTGTATCATCTGCAAAAAGTGCTAATTTAGCTTCTTCTTTGCCTATTGTAATTCCTTCAATTTCTTTTTCTTCTCTTATTGCTACAGCTAACATTTCTAGTACCAAATTGAATAGTAGGGGTTATAATGGACATCCTTGTTTCAGCCCTGATCTTATTGGGAATGCATCTAACTTATCCCCATTACAAATAACGCTTGTTGATGGTTTTCGGTAGATGCTATTTATAATTTTAAGGAAGGCTCCATTTATTCCTACGCTGTCTGGTGTTTTTAATAGGAATGGGTGTTGTATTTTGTCTAAAGCTTTTTCCGCATCTATTGAGATAATCATGTGATTTCTGCTAGTTTGGTTGTTGATATGATCATTTACGCTGATAGTTTTCCTAATATTGAACCGGCCTTGCATTGCTGAAATAAATCCTACCTGGTCATAGTGTGTAATTCTTGTGATAAGTTGCTGCAATCTTTTTGCTAATATTTTCTTTAAAATTTTTCCATCAATATTCATTTGGGAAATCAGTCTATAATTTTCTTTCTCTGTTTTGACTCTACCTGGTTTGGGTCTCAGTACCATATTTGTGTCATTAAAAGAAATTGGTAGGACTCCTTCTTCACCTATTTTCCCAAAGAGTCTATAAATTATAGGAATTAATTGTTCTTTAAATTTTTGATAAAATTCACATGTAAAACCTTTTGGCCCTGGAGATTTTTTTTCCTAGGGAGTTCCTTGATGGCTTGTGCAATTTCATTTCCTGAGATGGGGTTATTTAGGAGTTTTACTTCTTCTTCTATTAACCTGGGCAATTTATATTTTTGTAGATATTGATCTATATCCCTAAGGTTGTCAAATTTATGGGCATACAATTGGGTGAAATAATTCCTAATTATTATCACTTCAACAATTCAGTTTAAAAAAATACTAACTCTGGAAAAAAAACAGCATTGACATTTTGGTAGCTATTTGACCTGAAGAAAGTCATTTAACTTCTTTTGGTTTCAGTTTTCTAATACTTAAGGTAAGAGAGTTGAACTGGATAACCTCAAAGATGCCTTCTAGCTTTAAATCTATTCTTCTATGATTTTATAAACTCAATACCTCCTTTGGTAAGTACCTGAGCACTTCGTTTATACATCTTAAGTAATCAATCACAGATACTTCTCTATTTATCACTTTCTTTAGCCTTACATGCATCCTTATAGAGGAGAAGTTATATAAAGATACCATTTCCACATAAGGCAGGGTCATGGAAACTCAATTCCCATTGACTATAACGTTATCTGAAATTTCCCATATGTTTGAGTTCATTCAGTCATCAACTCATTTATTCATAGTTTTTTAATCATCTGTGTTTTTCACCTAACATTCAGCACAGTGCATTGCACAAAGTAGGAATTTAAAGGAAGATTGTTGAATTAATGAAAAAATGCACATTTGAATTTCAATAAAAGGCAAAATTTGGTTTAAAAATTGTTGTAGCAAAAATGACACAATAAAGGATGAAAATTTTGTCATTGTGGGAATTTTGTTACTTATATCTATATATTTGTATATCTATCTATTATCTATCTACATTTGTATCTACATATTTGTATCTATTTATTTACATTAATTAAATCCTTGAGCTGTGAAGTATTAAAGCAGTAAGAAGGACATTTATTTATTTAGTTATACCGTGAAAACATTCAAGACATTCTAAATTGGTTTTAAAAAATGAAAAACAAAGTTGGCTAGTTAAAATGAATTCAAACTCATAAAAAACTATAAGAAAGACTGACCAATAATGTCTCTCTCTCTATAGACATTACTTAAATAATACATATTTTTTCTATAACTGAGAAAAAATAAAATAATAGTATGTATTTCCCCTAAGAAAGGAAATTAAACAGGTGTTAAATATTAAAGATATCATTATCAAAGCTTGGGATAATTTATATAAACTACATTTGTTACAGTGCACAGAAACTATTATTGAACAGTGGCATTTGTGAAGAAAGGATCAACTTTATGTCAGACCCCAGATTTTACTCCATTAAAGGAAGAGAGAATAGTGGACAATTAGTGGTTGTGAGACATAGAGAAAGGGAGAGGAAACTCATGATAAATTGCTTTGATTGTCTCAGTAAATTGATTATTTCTCAATTAATCATCTGAAATGTCCAAGTCCTATACTAACATCATTGACTTCCTATTAAAGTTGCAAAGTAACTAGGTGGTAGAGTGGATAGAGCACTGTCTGGAGTTAGGAAGAACTCAATTCAAAACTTCCCTCAGAAACTTAGTAGATGTATGTAACTGGGCAAGTCATTTAACTCTGTTTGCCTCAGTTTCCTCATCTCTAGAATGAGCTGGAGAATGAAATGGCAAACCACTCCAGTTTTCTTTGCCAAGAAAATCCCAAATGGGGTCCTAAAGAGTAGGAAATTACTGAAATGACTTAACAACAAGTAAAGTTGTTATTTTTAACACTTTTTTAACATAAGTTAGACTATTACTATTACTATTGCTGTTCACTCCTTAACTTTTATTTTGTTCCTTTTGTTTCCACTTGCCAGATTAACAGTAATTCTCTAGCTTTAACTGCCTAAACACCAGATATGTTACTTTTCCACCCCTCCCTCAAGTTTCTTCAGCATCTTTAAAGGGTTTTGGCTTTCTGATGTCTGCCCCCACTGCTTTTATTTCCTGAATTTTAAGTTCCCAGCATTGTAGTTCCATTCGACTACTTAACAATCCAATTAGCTTTTACCAAAAAATATTTCAAAGGTATTGAAAAATACTTAGAAACATACAAATATCCCCTTCAACACCTGCGCCATAATTTCCCTCATACACTCTGTGGGGAAGGGAGAGGGATTAAGTTCACAGTTTAGTTCAAATCCTATATAGCATCAGTCCAATCTTGTTCCAAATCCAAAGTCTGACTGAGCTTATGTTCTATTACTTTGGCTTCTCAGAGCTTCCCTGATGAGCTGGCAGCCTCATCAGTCAGTTAATCAGTCAATTATTTTGGTTCCAAGGTTTCCATGGATCAAACTCCAGAGTCTGGGGATTCTACAACCTGTCTAAAACCAAGAGGGACAAGTAAAATAGATCAATACCTCAAGCTCATTTATTGGGGGCAGCAGAGTCCTAAGGGGAAGGGAAAAGTAACCTTCTCCACTGAGAGGAGACAGACAGAGAGAGAGAGAGAGAGAGAGAGAGAGAGAGAGAGAGAGAGAGAGAGACAGAGACAGACAGAGAGAGACAGAGAGAGAGACAGAGACAGAGAGACAGAGAGGCAGAGAGAGACAGAGACAGAAAAAACAGAGAGAGAGACACAGAGAGAGAGACAGAGAGAGAGAATATGGACTCTTCTGTTTGAGTAGTACACTGGCACCTTCAAAATATAAAAAGAATAAAAGTAAATACTCTAGTACATTCGTTGATTCTCTGAAACATCAATGGAAAGTCAGACATGAAAATATTATATAATGGTAAAACTTGGAGTGTTTAGTAACTGTACTAATAGGTGTACCCAAACAGATAAATCACAGTTCCATTATAGTGTTCATGCTATCACATCCTTCTGATAGTCTTATATCAAGCTTTTAGAATAATAATTTCATGATCAGATTAATAAAGTAAAACTCAAATAAATATGCTCATTGGGTCAGTGAAAGAATAGGTTTAGATGCCCAATCCGGTCAGGTTTATATGTTGTGACTAAATTAATGAAACAAGCATTTATTAATTACCTACTATGTGCTAGGCATTGAGCTAATATACTGGGCATACAAAGGTACTGTTCCAAGCACATGCATATACGCAGAGGTCAAAACTTTTGAGTTGTTTATAATAGCAACATGTCAAATTTGATTTCTTTATCATATCTTCAGTAAGCCAAGTAATAAGCCTATGTGTATTATGCCAAATTTTAAGTGTCACTAGAGAATCTATTACCTCATAAGCATATCTTATTGCTCCTCACAATCACAGTATCATGAAATCGGTCAATCACAATTTTGGAAGTTATCTGAACAAAGTCTCCATCTATCCCATGTGTATGTGTTGATTCATTCTTCCTCTTCACCCTTTTATCCCTTACTTTAGATTTGGGTACTTCAATATGCATGTCAAAGTCACTTGAACTTCCTGGTCTTCCAGTTTATCAAAATTTTCAGTTCCCTTACCTAATAATTTAATTTTCCCTCAGCTACAAACAGATGTAGTAATAATTGAGTTTTGTAGCCATATTAGATAAATTATTGGTGTTGGATGAACTCAGGGACATCACATTGTAAATCTGGCCTCAGACTCTTGGTAGCTGTGTTACCTTGGGCAAGTCAAGTAACCTCCCTCAGAGATAGTTCCTTCTTCTGCAAATAATGAATAACAATTCTCCCTGCTCCTAGTCATGGAGCTTTGTGAGTATCAAATAAGATAAAATATGAAGTGATTTACAAATATTAATATACTACATAAATGCCAGTCATGGTGGTGGTGGTGGTACTAAGTAGTAGTTGTAGTAGTAAGTAGTAGTAGTAGTAGTAGTAGTAGTAGTAGTAGTAGTAGTAGTAGTAGTAGTAGTAGTAGTAATAGAGGTAGAAGTAGTAATAGTGGTAGTGGTGCTGGTGCTGGTGCTGGTGGTGCTAATGGTAACAGCATCAGGAACACCTGCAGGTGGCAGCAGCATCTCAGCATCTCCCAAACAGCATTTCCATCATAGTTGTAGACTGAAATTCCTCCTACTGATTTTACTCTCCCAGTCTTCCAGATTTTCTTCTACTTCACCCTTAAAACTATTCTTTATCCTTACTTTGTCCTCTGACTCCTCCATCCCTCTATGTTGTCCTAGTCTATCACCATTGTTCTGGCCTCACTTTCCTTTTATAGTCTTGACCCTAGAGTAGGCCAGTATAACTCTCAATTTTCTTACACCTTTGAATCCTTCTGTGAGCTCTTTGATTAAAGGAACTAGCATTTTTGGGGGTGTCTTTCTTTGTATTTCCAGTAGTTAGCACAATGTACCTAGTAGGCTCTTGATAAGTTAGACTATTACTATTACTATTGCTATTCACAATTTGCCAGTCTTCAACACTGGATCACACTTGCTTTCTACTTCTCATCCATCTAGTCCTCTCCTTGGGCCACTAAACGCCATTGTAAGAAATCATACAACCCTGCAACTGTTTGTTTTTAACAAATTCATAGATCTCATCTAGAAAGCCAGCTATATTGCATAATGGACAGACACCTGGCTTCAGAGTCAGGAAGACCTGCGTTTACATTCTGTCCAGAGCATATACTGGCTGTATGATCCTAAGCAAGTCATTTTTCCTTCTAAGGTCAACAGGCAATTATCTAAGATTATAATAAATTCCAAAACAGGTGCTTACCTGTGGTGGTAGAGTATTTCCTTATTGGGAAATTGTTATATAAATAAAATTATTTGCTCTCCAAGCAAAAAGATTCTTGACTGTACCCTCATTATTACAACCCCTTTAGTCTTGTCTGATTGCTGATAAGACTCACTGAAGCAACTTTTTTCAAAAAATTCTTCTCTCTACACAAGCTCCCTGCAGGAACAAATTATATCATATTTCTAAAGTGCTTGAAAAGTGTTTTGTTTTTGTGTGTGATATGGATGACATGGAAATACATTTTGCAAGATTTCACATGCATAATTAGTTAATATCATTTTGCTTGCCTTCTCGGTGGGTTGGGAAGTGGTGGGTGAGGAGAAAATTTGGAACTCAGAATTTAAAAAGACAAGAATGTTATAAACAAATAAATACATTTTTAAAATATAAATAAAAAAACGGGATCCCATGTGGAAGATTAGTCTCATTATCTATGGTGGCAGAAGATAGTTGGGCTCTCCCTGAGATAGCCCGTGTGTTCATCTGTAGAAAGCCAACAGGACTGCCCTTAAGGTTAGTGGAAGGCCCTGGTTAGTTATGAACCTTTGCTCACCTCACTCTTTCTCTACCCCCTTGTTTTTTAGGATTTAAAAAAACTGTATCCTATTTTACTATCTCTGTACTAGTACTCTGTAAGCCTGATTCTCTTTTTGTAAATTTGTCTACCTTCACTGCTGGTGGGCATGTTATTACTTGAGAACAGGGACTATGTGGAAGGATACAACACTGAGATGTTTTGTATTTCACAGAATATATTGGAGATAAAGAGCAGAGGGGATCAGGAAAGGCTTTTTGTAGAAGAGGGATTTTAGGTGGTACTTGAAGGAAGCCAGGAAATCCAAGAGATGAAGGTAAGGAGGGAATGAATTCCAGACGTTGAGGACAACCAGTGAAAATATCCAAAGTTCAGAGTTGAATTATTTTCTTTTAAGTAAAAGCAAAGAGGATAGCATCACTGGAACTCAGATTACATGGAAGGTACTAAGGAGTAAGAAGATTTGAAAAGTACAGTAGGCGCAGATTATGGTGGTCTTTTGAAGCCAAACAGAGGATTTTATATTAAATCAAGTAGTAACAGGAAGCCACTGGATACTAATGAATAGGAGAGGGTGATGTATGGTTCAGACCTATAGTTAAGGAAGATGCATTTGCCAGTTCAGTGGAATACTAACTAAAGTAGAGAGACATTTTGGGCAGGTTTTCCTTTTATATTTCTTGTGATTTATTTTTCATTAATTTTATGGCATTTTTCATACTGTGATTGTTTGTATGTCCCCTGCCCCATTAGAAGGGGAGCTCCTTGAGCACAGGGACTATTTGGTTTTGGCTTTTCTTTCCTCACCCAGTGCTTACCTCAGTGCCTGATGAAGTAATCACTAAAACTTTCCCACTCAGTTCATCTCTCTTCTAATTTGTTATTGACTTTGATCTTTGCTCTAACAAGTTCATTCTGACTGTACACAGGAAGCTAATTTGCAAATGATATCAGTAACCAGACATTTCCTCTCCATTAAGATAGAGTCAGTTTCATTCTTTGTTACTTAATTTGGTTTCTGACATGTCCATTGTTTCCCACTTTTCTTGTTAAACAAAGTATCATGATGCATAGGTCAAAGCTTCTGTGTAGTCATTAAACCTTTGAGCTCTCTTTTTATTTAATCTCTAGCCATATTTTATAGCTTATGGATATAAGCATGAAACCTCTGATGGCCTCATCTAAGATCTTAAATTCATAGATCATAGATTAATTACTGGAAGATATGTTATGGTAATCAATTACAACTTACTTCATTTTGCAGAGGAACTAGGCCACTGAAAAGTGAAGCAATTGGCCCAAGATCATATAGGTAGGAAGCAGAAAGGCCAGCAATTAAAACCAGGTAATTTGAGTTTAATACAAAATATTTTTCATTATACCACAAATATAATATGGAATATTTCAAAGCAATAGAATGGAATGTCATCTTTTAGAACTTCACATAATCTGTTTCTTCAAATCCCTCTCCTTTTGCTGTTTGTTGACACTCATATTTACATATTCCCTCATCTCTTAATTTTTCATTGCCTCATGAATCTCTTTATAGAACATAATGAATTTATTTCCAGTAGTATTTTTCTCTTTGTAAAGAGAACTGTTCAATATAATTCCTAATTTTTAAACCATATGCAAATGCATTTGTTATATTTTGGAATTTTCCTTTTTTTCTCCCAAATTTCATGACTTGGAACTGAAACAATTTCTAACAACAAAACATTGCCTAATCATTCTTTTTTTAACCTTAGCTTAAAAGATCCAGTCTCCCACCACATCCTGGGCCATCTCCATCCACCCTGATGAATATCTGGCCGCTAGACCTAGATGACTCTGGAGGAGAAAGTGAGACTGGTGACTTTGCACCACCCTCCCTCACTCAAATCAAAATCGATTGCAAGCTATGTCATCATCTCTCCGATGTCATGGTCCTCTTCTAGAACGAAGGACAAACCACAATTTTAAGCATGAAATAGACAGTCATTCTAATTGTAAATTTAACTTTCAATGGTACTTGTAAGGAATTAAGTTTCATACATAATTTTGACATTAATGGGAAAAGAAACAAAAAGCCTGAATCATTACCCTTTTGAGAGAGTGCCGACATGGTGAATAAGAGAAGCCAGAATTTACACTTTTGTGTAATTGGATATGTCAAGATCATACTCCGTTTGTTTGTTTTTCTTCTTAGCAACTTTCATAGAAGACAAGCATAGGCTGTATTACCAGAAGATGTAAAACTTCGTTTAAAACTCTAGGCCTCCTACAGAATTTATATGAATGTCATAAGGAAAAAAAAATTATTCCAATTCAACCTTCCTTGAGATACTACATGTGCCAAGAGTTGAATTTAACAAGTTGTTAGAGTGGATTCATCTCCATATACATTAGGATATCCTGAGGGTCAAAATTAATTGAATAAAGCAGAAACAAGTCATGGTATCTTAAGAGTTCAGATGCTATATTTTCTTTTGTGTTTTACCAAATTGTCCTTTGTCTCTTGTACATATCAGCACAGCATGATGAAGAAATGATGGTGAATTACATCTTTGTTAACATTCATGCCTACTTTTTGTTAATGTAAAGTGAAATTATCTGTACCACAATTTTTTCTGGATTTTTTATATATCTAAAATATAGCCTTTGTCATCATTTTAATTTTAGTCTTGATTTGTGTTTTCCTTAATTTAAAAAAATACAGTTGTGTGATTTTTGTCCAATAATGCAGCTAGAGGTAGTTCAAGGGACAGAGCACTAGCTTTTGAGTAAGGAAGATCTCAGTTTGTATCCAGTATCAGATACTTACTCTATACAAATATAGACTCTGTAGAGGGGACAATCAGGCAGTCTCTTTCTTTTCACCTAAGGTCTAAAGTAGGGTAAACCTTTCCAATTAAGATGATCTACCCTTGTTCATCAGGAAGAGATCTTTTAAAAATACTATTTTCCATGACAACCAAATACAGAAGCTAAAACAATTTTCTGTTAATAAGAAAAGTCATTAAATAGTAGTTCACATTTGCATGACCCTTTCTGGTTTACAAAGCATGTTCCTAGAAAGAGCATTGATGAAACATTTTTAAAAAAATATACATAGAATAATGAAGGATATTCATAGGTGCCAGACCACTGGCATTATTGTCATGTTAAATTTGATACATACTTTTTTGAAAAATCTGGATCTAGTATAATAGTTACTTAATCTCCACCTGTGCCAGTTCCTTATCTCTAAAATGCACCTACCTGCCAGAGATACTGTGACAATCATCTGAGATTTATATCATTTATAGTGATCTGCAAATTTTAAAATGATATACCAACTATTATGGAGATTTAGTGTCTTAGAAAATTGCCTGGGTACTTCACAGTTATATGACTTGGCCAAAATAATCATCACTTTTTTTAGGGGCAGAACTTGAATCCAGATCTTCTTGATTCAAGTGCTGGCCATCTATTCATTATGCATTATCTTTCAGATTATTTTTAGTTTTTCTTCAATATCTTATTTTGTTTATTAATTAATAGTTCCTTCTACTTTCCAATTCCTATCCTAAATTTCTTCTATGAGCACAAAGGATGAATAATTCTGTTAATCTTGGAAAGCTGGGTGTTGCAATTTTTAGCCCCCAAACTCAACTCTATGATCATTAATTCATCCTTCAATGTCGAATAGTCAAAGAGTTAAAAGTCTCACTTTTCTCTTGATATTAGGAAACCTTACTTTTCTCCTGAGCCTTCTCTAGTTTAATTCTTTTTCTTAGTCTCATAAAAAGCCCACTTTTTAACATTGCAGGCTTCAGAGAGCAGGACCAGTAGCTAACCCCTTCTGGGTTTTTCCTTCAGTTTAGCTTTTCATTTTATCAGTATTCAGAGCAAACTCCTCTTGGGTTTTTTGTGGAGATTAATATTTTCCTGAAATCCCTAGGGTTCAAGAGTTTGGAGATCTTTGATAAAAGTTTCTGTGAATTGATTTTCTTTGTAGTTTTGCCCAGGTAGCAAAAATCTCTATAATTCTGTCTAGGACTTTGCCTTGCTAAACAAGAATCCATCCTTGCTGCTATCATCACATGTTTCTAACATGAGAACTCAGCCCTGACAATATACCTACATGCACATTTATGCACACATATGAATATGCAGACATAGACATGTCTGCGTATGTCTATACATGCTATACACATGATAGTTTTTGTATGTACGTGCATGATTAAACACAAATATGTGTATGTATGTGTGTGCATACATGTATATATATCATATTTAGCTTTCACGATATTCTTAGGTCTGGCCTCCTTAAGCTAAAGGACTCTCTAAATTAAACTGAAACTTGACTTAGAGGAACATTTGAATGACCTATATGAAAAGACACTATGAAGTTAATACTAGAGAGAGCAAAGGTATGATGAGCAAAGGAACTAGTTTCCATCCTTTCTCTTAAATAAGAAAATAGGCAAAAACACCAGTTTTCACAATTACAATATTGTGGAAGAAAGACTATAGAGCAATTAATCTGAAAAAAACAATATTCTTATTTTATTTGGACTATAAACTAAGAATGAATCAACAGGTTAATCATTGATTAAAACATGTCTATTAAATATCTACTGTGTGCCTGGTGCTGTGCTAGGTACTGAGGCCATGGTGGTCATTGTTGTGGAAGTGTTTGATGGAGATAAGGTTAAAAAATTAAAGAGTAAATAATGTTTCAAGAATTATTCTGTGCTCAATGAGCTTACATTCTTTTGGAGGAGACAGTATGTATGAGTGTATGTAGACATATTTGTGTATAAATTTAGGTATATGTAATACACAAATACATATACAGTATGCATATATGTATAGATTAACAAAATATATTCATAATACAGAGAAAAGATTTGTAAGGAGTTTAATATAAAGTGGGAAGAGTGGCAAGTGTCAGTAGAGGAGGGATAAAGAAAAGCTTAATGCATAATATTATATTTGAAATGTGTTTTGAAGAAAAGAAGGCATGTACAATAAAGGGCACAGATGAGGAAGGGGTACACTCTAGGTGGGCAAGGGGAATGGCCAGTGTAATATGCTTAGAGGTGGGAGATGTAGTGTTTTATGTGAAGAATAGAAACTGTCAGTTCGACTGGATTATAGAGTAAGGGAAGAGGATTAATGTATCATCACTGCAGAAATTAGTGGAGATCAAGTTGTGAAGGACTTTAATAGCCTAAGAGGTGTTGATATATATTCTAGAGTTAATGAAAGATCACTGGAGTTTATTAAGTAAGGGAGTGGCATGATCAAATCTGTTCATAAGGAAATCCCTTTGGAAAATGTGTGGAGGCTAGCTTAGAGTGAGGAGACACATGCAGGAGGGAGATCAATTAGACCATTGCAACAGTCTAGTTGAAAGCTGATGAAAGGCAGAATTATTGACATAGTTGGGTGAGAAGAGAGAAAGGTTAAGATGGGAAAGATGTTGTAGAAGCATAAATAACACAATTGGACTTGTAGGGAGAATGCAGATTCATACAAGGATGAGGTGGTTGTGAACTTAGGAGTTCTATAAGAATTCTAGGGCACTTACAAAGAAATTGAGTAGAAGAGAGTTTTTGAGAAAGAAGAAAGTTCATTTTTAGACATGTATAATTTGAAATAAAAAAATCAGTCACAAAACATAATGTGATTATAATACCTTGAAAGTCAGAGTGGCATTAGAGGATGCTGCTGGCTCAGTGAATAGAACACTGGATCTGGAGTAGAAAAAGAATGCAAATCTGACCTCAGATATTTACTATCCCTGTGACCCTGGGCAAGTCACTAACCTTTGTTTGCCTCAGTTTCCTCATCTGTAAAATGGCAGTAATAATAGCACCTACCTTGCAGTGTTATTGTGAAGATCAAATGAGATAATGATTATAAAGGGTTAGCACAGTGCCTGACACACAGAAACCACTAAATTAATGCTAGCTATTATTATTATAGAGTGCTGGCCATACTTCAGGAAATTTTGACTTCAAATTTGGCTTCAGACATTTACTAACTTAGGTCTAGATGGGCAAGTCACACACACGTACATACACATGCACACACGCACACACACACACAAATAGCCCTCTCTATTTCCCTCAGTTTTCTTAACTGTAAAACCATATCAATTACCTTGCAGAATGTTGTGAGGATTAAAATGCATGATATTCATAACAATGCTTAGCAAAGTTCCTGGCATATAGTCAGTGCAATATAAATGTTTATTCTCTTTCCTTTCCCCCTCTCTAGATGGCCTCTCAGTTCTCTTACACAGCTCTGAGAATCTGTGGTCCCAAAATGTAGTGATAACCTATTGATGTAAAAATCCAGAAAGAATAAATTTAAGTCATGAAAAACCAGGTATCTATTTGTTTTACAAATAGTACATGTTTTAGGGTTTATTAAAGTTTCTTTGAAAGCAGAGACTTTATCTACTATCCTCCTGACTTGTTCCATTCTCAACATATAGCATTTTATATTGGCATTTTCCCTTTAGATAAAACAAAATTGAATTAACAGCAAAATAGCTAGAAATATTCTCACCAGAGTTTTTCTTCATTAAATGAATGGATCTTTAATTTCATCTATGTGGGTCCTCCAACCATGATTCAGACTGCAACCTTGTCATCTAATGCAATTATCCTTCATGTTCTCCCATAAATCCTTCACAGAGATTCTGTCCAACATAATTGAAGCCTTCTTGTAGTTCTCAATATCATGTAGGGCCTACTGGATTATATGTGGATTTCAGAAAGATGGGGTAGTACTGGTTCTTACTACTTATGCAGACATTATTCCCTAATGTCCACAGGACCTTCTCATCTATTTTTACACTGTACCTTTCAGAATCCCTTGTGATGGGTATGTGATTGGCCAGTGTACCTTTAGGACCCCTGAGCCTTGCCATTCTTTCTATAGCTGAACACCTCCCTGAATTTTATGTTTTCTCCCCCAATTAAAACATGAGCTCAGTGACAACAGAGACTGTCTTGCTTCTTATTTGTGTCTCTTGCACCTGAAAGAGTGGTTGGCACATAGTAAGCATTGAATACATGACTTTTCATACATTTATTTTCCCTCACAGTGTGTCATGAATTTAATAAATGCTTACTGTGTGCCAGCACTGTCCACTTGTTAGCACACACTTTGGGGCCTTGATTAATTCATTTCCTTTCCAAATTATTCCATTATCTGATTAAGATAATTATTTTTAATTTTTTTCCCAGTGAGCGAGAATGAATCCAGTTTTATTTTGTGCTTTCTGAATTTCCATGTATAAAAAACTCTTCTATCAATGAACATGGGCAGGAAAAAACTCTGCATTATGCTTTATCACACAAATAATTGTATACTTATTATACAGGGTTGGCAGGAAATGTCTCTTTGGCTTGTTTACTTGTTTATTTTAGCTACAGTAAATTATCTTTTCAATATCATTGTAAATAAATGTGGAAGTGAAGAAACACTGACAAACTACTGGAAATGTGTTCTGGATACAACACTGGATGCAGCACAATTGCACAAAGTTCTCCTGGAACTTTAAACAGAACAAAACAAAAGCACAACTGTAAAGCTGTCAAATGTGTTCATACTTCCAAAATGAATCGCAAAATATTCCCAGCAGATATTTAATAGAGGTCTTTTCAGTTGGGAAAGGTTTAACATTGAAATTCTAATTCATAATGCACTGACCTTCACCACAGTAAAGCTTCCACTTCACTCTTCACATAAGACATTATAATTGTTATTGTTACCTGGAATATGAAAGATTGCTTTCAAAATAGTAGGTTCTTTCATAATTCGCCTACTTATATCATGGGGAACTACTTCTTCCAAGGGTGGGGAGAGGGAATATACACCCATATATCCATATATGTATAAGCATATAAGTAGCTAATTATACTCATGTGTATGATTGTATATATGTGTATCCCACAGCATTTCCCAAGAGGTCTACAATGACAGAGTTGCCCAGGAATGAGAAAAAGTCAATGAATTTTAAGGGAAGAAAATGGGCCTGGATATTGAGAAAGCCAAAGAAATTCTGGGGGAAATATTTATATTCTTTTAGCTCCATACATAAACAAGCATGAAAAAAGTCTGACCCAAGAACACTAAACTCACAAATAAACAAAATTGAGTCCCCTCAAAAGAAACAAAAGATAAAATCTGCTGTCTGGCTTTGTAAAGAGCCTTCTTTGTATGTTCAGCAAAAACTGTATAAGAAAATCATGTTTCATGTAGAACTGGTCTAATGAATGAAAAATTAATGATTAATTTCTATATGTGGCAACATTTAAAGGTTAGTTCAGGATTAAAGTAGAATTATAAAGGTCTTATCAGTTCTAGTTGGTCAACTGGACAAGAATACCACCTATGCTGAGAATCTAACATGGCACAATTATGTTTAATAACTCTTAATTGTCTCTCATTAATATGCAATGCATGTACGTATATACATATATAACACAGTTATCATGGATTCTTATATTCATTCACAAATGAATTAAATGCAATTATACTTTGGTGAAATAATGTTTTTCTGATCAGATAAATTTTATTGTGCCAGGAGTTGTTTCATTCAATTTTCTGAATTTTATATTTATTTAACCATTATTTTTCTCTTCTTCTCTCTTTCTACTTCACCTCCCACTGACTTGGGGGAGAAAAGAGAGAGAAAAAGAGAGGTGGGAGAGAGAGATAAAGAGGGAGAGAGGCAGGGAGAGAGGCAGGGAGAGAGACAGAGAGATGGTGGGGGGTGGAGAAATGAAATTCATGCAATAAGTGTTCATAGCTCTACTTCTACTCTAAAAGTTACTTCTCCTTCCAAGCTATAGAAATTTACATGTGCCATTTTCGTGAAAATTAAAACACATTTTGTTATAATTATGTCTGTACATATTTTATCTCCTCCATTATGGAATTTGAAATTTTCCAGCATCTTCAATAGCAACATATTAATCATCAATAGATCAGTAATCTTGTCAACATTGATACATCAGTGAAGATTACAAAAAAAAATCACAATTTCTCATTCAATGAAATTCTTGTTCATTTTATCCTATAAAAATAATCTCCTTAAGGATAAGTGTCATGTCTTATTTATCTTTATGTGCCTTGTTCTGTTCCAACAGTCACCTTATATCATTGTAGAGTTCCTCCCATATGTTCCATATTGCACAGAGGTTTAGGCCAACAAACCTTAATTCTCTTCTCTGTGATCCTTAATTTCTGAACTTTACCACCATATCCCATACTAGCACTTCTATTCCATGCCCTTTCCTTCTCATCCAGCTTTTCTGTGATTCTTATTCATTAGAATTCAATCCTCTAGAGGAAAGGACTTTCTTTTTGCTGGAATTTTTATCCCAACTCCTAGCACAGTGCCTGACACATAGTAAACACCTAACATATACATTTTGTTTTGTGTAAGGGTGCCAATCACCAAGCTTTATGCATTTTATGCATTCATGATGTATTTACTGAGTGAAAAAATGAACAATAACTAATCATACCCAAAACGATGGACAAATTATCAGCTATTACAGATTAGTATCTTGTTCAAGATCTGATATAAAATCTACATGATAAAAATACTACTGTGAAACTGTAAGTATCTAATGAGATAAATATTATGCCTTTTTCATGGTCCTTCCTAGTCCTTCCTCTCAAAAGTTTCTACAAAATATAATTTGTGGCAAATCTTTCTTATTCTTGGAACTCTACTCAGTGACATGAAAGTAAAAATGCTGCCTAACACATCCAGGCAACCTTTAGCCTGCTTTTCTATGTTTTTGTTTTTGCTAACTATGCACCTTTATAGAATTCTTTTAACTGCCCTACTAATGATAAAGTTCTTAGAAGATGAACTTAATCACATTCCCAAATAGAAAGATAAAGTTAAAATTTATCGAATCTCTTATAATTTCTCTTTCTTGTTTGCCTTCCTGTGCTTCTCAAGTCTTGTATTTGAAAATCAAATTTTTTAGGAAGCTCTGGTCTTTTCATCAGAAATGTCCTTTATTTCATTAAAAATCCATTTTTGTCTCGAAGGATTATATTCAGTTTTAGTGTGTAGATTATTCTTGGTTGTAATCGCAGCTCTTTTGCCTTCTGGAATATCATATTCCAAGCAATCTGCTCCTTTAATGTGGAAGCTGTTAAATCTTGTGTAATACTGACTATAGTTCCACAGAATTTGAATGGATTCTTTCTGTCTGTTTGATATATTTTCTCTTTGACATGGGAGCTCTGGAATTTGGGTATAATATTTCAAAGAATTCTCATTTTGGAATCTATTTCACCTGATTATTGGTGAACTCTTTCCATTTCTATTTTACCCTTTGGTTGGAGGATATTAGAGTAATCTTCCTTGATAATTTCTTAAAATATGGTGTCTAGGCTTTCTTCAATCATGAATTTCCAGTAATCCAATAATTCTTAAATTATGTCACCTTATTTTCTTTTTTAGCTGTTAGATATTTATCTGTGAGATATTTCATATTCTCTTCTATTATTTTATTTTCTTTACTTTGTTTTATTTTTTCTTGATGCCTCATGGAATCCTCAGCTTCTACTTGCCCAATTCTAATTTTAAGGAATTATTTTTTTCAGTGAGCTTTTGTACCACTTTTCCATTTGGCTGATTCTGCTTTTTAAGGAATTCATTTCATCAGTGAATTTTTGTAACTCTTTTACACTTTGGTCAATTTTAAGGTTTTTTCATCAGTATTTTATTGTACTTCTTTTTCAAAGCTGTTACTTGTTTTTTTTCATAATTTTCTTCCTTTCACTTCATTTTTACCTATTTTTTCCTCTACCATTCTTATTTGATTTTGAAATTTTTTTCTAGCTTTTCCAGGAATTTCTGTTTGGCTTATGTTTAATTCACTTTTTTTCCCTTTGAGGCTCTACTTGTAGCTGTTATGACAACATTGTCTTCTTCTGAGTTTGTGTCATGACCTTCCTGGTCACTATAGTCACTTTTTATTGCCAGGTTCTATTGTTATTGGTGTTGTTCTGGTCCTTTGCTCATTTTTCCACTCTATTTCTTGACTTGGAACTTTATGTTAATATTGGACCCTATTTTCAATGTGGGTGGGGAGGAGTTCTGCCTTAGTTTTATGCTTTTTCACACTGCAGTTTTCAGTGCTATTTTCAGAGGTAGTTCCTGGAACTGTGAAGTTTTCAGTGCTTTCAAGGTGGTGTGATGTAAGGAGAGGTGTGGTCGTGGATTTCTTGGTCTATATACTCTGCTTCTTACTCAAGAAGTGCCCCTGATCCTTTGGAATTGAAATTGATATTGTTCCTCGTGATCCTCGATCCTGTGGAACCAGAAATCAGGTCTTCCACTTCCTTTTGCCCCAAAGTGCTCCTCTCTGTCCTTGAACTATGACCCAGAAATGGATATAGGCAATGGAGTTACCAAATAGGAACCAGTTCTGCAGCCAGTGCTAGCACAGGACTCTCCCCCACCTCTTTCTTACCAGGTATCAGTTCTCCTTAACATCTCTTGCTTGAGAGCGTCTGAAGTTCCTGCTGTTTCTGTGACCGTCATCTAGTCTCACCTCTAGTGTTTCATCCACATGAACCAGCCTTCACTTCCATGTCACAGATCTCTCTTTCTGACCTTCCATGTTATCGTGGGGTGGAATAATGTCCATTTTGACCATTTATTGGGTCTACCACTCTGTAATTTGATTTGATGCATTATTTAAAAGTTGTTTAGAGGGGAAGATTAGGAGAAGTCAGCTGAATTCTTTCTCTACCTTCTACCTAGCTCCACCCCCACAGTGATATTTTGATTTTTAATTTAGAGTGTACCCAATGGAACCTAAATGAGACTATATGTACTATTTGAAATTTTTGAAAATAATATATAAGTTATCAATGAAAAAAGTTATTTTTAATATAGATCTTGGGTAATTCAAATGCTCCTCATTTAAGCAAACAATATTCTCATCATTTCTGTGACTGCAAATGCAAAGGATAGTTCTATACTAAAAAATAGGCAATTGAAATCCAGATATTTATTTAGACCAGCAAATCAAAGAATGGTAAGACTGAAACTGCCAAATTTAGGAATTTTCCATCTGTGCTTAATGCACTAGAGAATATAATTCTACCCATGTGATGATGACAAAAGGTAAAGTACTTCACAAGTTAATACCCCCAACAAGTTTTGAATTAATGCTTTTTCTACTGAAAGTTTGTTTCCTCTATTTTACAAATGTTGAACTTTATGTACTCTGACAAGTGACACATTCTGATATTCACAGTAATTGACACTAGCAGATGTAAATTAAAATTTTGATCTAAGCATCACACAGTCATTGGTGCAGGCCATTGACATTACCACATCCAAATAGCCCAAGGTTATAAAACAGAAACAAGAACTATATATTTTTGAGGAAGCATATGGAAAGCCTGAGGCTTCTGTCAAGATATCCTTGTGAGGTACCATTTTCTGGACCATCTGTGTCCATATGTTCTGAGACTTTGTCCCTTATTCAGTAAGTCCAAAGAAAGTTCCATAATGTAAATGGCAAGGCCAAAGACCAGCACAATTTCAAACTCTGTTTTCCAATCTTACCTTAAAATATATAATGTAGCATGACTTAAGTGTTCTTAGTATTATTTTGTTAGTTTTTTTGGTCTGGATTTGTGATCTTTGGGGAGGGGCATAATATAATGAAATATGAAAGAGGAAACTCTCTACCACCACAGATTTACAACCAATTTGGAACTTAAAATCTTATATTACTGCTTGGCTGCTTGGAGTACTCAGTGACAGAGTAAACAAACCAGGTCACAAAGCTAGTATGTGTCAATTTTGAGACTTAAACTAAGGTCTTTTTAACTCTGAGGCTGGTTGTCTATGCACTATGCCATGGCAATCCTTATTCCATTATTAGAAGAGAATTTTTAGAAGTGCCCATGACAATTGTTTACTTACATAAGCCAACTCTATAGTGGATAAAAGTCAGAAAAATAATGAAGATAAAATGTGATAATGCATATAAATTGCTTTCTAAATCCAAAAGTGTGTTCTATAAATGTTAGTCATCATTATGAACGCAATATTCTGATAGCAGCTAAGCTCCCAAACTCTTTTTATTTCACTATGAAATTCAGATCTTATGATAAACAAATGTAAAAGGCAAGCATTGTCAAATAACATCACTTTTATTAGGCCTAAGTTAAGTTCATCGTCTTATGTGATCCTCTATTGTAGCCCAAATCTAAGAGATGGAGTTAAGTTGACTAACAATCCAGCCATTATCAGAACTGAGTGATTCACAATACTGTACAAGCATTAAATTTGCCCATTATAAAATCAGTAGCACCTCATTTACTCAGTAGGTAAATATCCTTCAACCTGAACTATCTGACATACCCCCAAAAAAGCAGAAAAAAATTTTAAGACCTCTGAGCATATGTACACACATACTTATTTAAGTGAGGACACACACACACACACACACACACACACACACACACACCCCAAGAGCTAACAAAGCTCACGAATTTTATTCCTAAGTAGGACTCTCCTTAAACTTTTATTCTGACATAGAACTGAAATGGATATCAGAGTCTTCTAAAGAAATGCTATCATCTTATAGATTATGAAATTGATATCCAAGGAATTCAGTGAGTTTATCAATGTCACAAAGTAGTAATTCTATGTCTTGATCCCCAAATAAATGAAAATAAAATAACTTTTATTTAAAAAATGCATTTTGTTACTTTGTTAGAGCAAACAGGAGATTATCAGTAACAGTGGTTAGAGAAAACAACTGAGAGATGCTCATAAAATATTAAAGGAAGAAAAGTTCCAGTAGAACCAATGAATAAAGCCATATGGGAAAATTGAGGAAAGAGTAATCTAGTTCTACAAATCTCAGTAGCCCTGAAGGCAACTTTGTAATGTAGCAGAGTATAGTAATATAATCTAAGAAATTACTACTATATGTTACCAAGAAAAACTCAAATTGTTCTCAATATAGTCTTTTTGTAGAGACCGAGGATTATGCCCCAATAGTCAAATGATATGACAGAATAATACACAAAATAATACACAGAATAGTACACAAAACTATTAAAAATCCCTATGAATAATTGTCTTAAATTATTAATAATTAGAGAATGAAAATCAAACAAGTCTAAAATTTTATCTCACAGCTAAGAAAATATTAAAGATAGGGGCAGCTAGATGGTGCAGTGAGTAGAGCACTGGCCTTGGAGTCAGGAGAACCTGACTTCAAATCCGGCCTCAGACACTTGACACATTTACTAGTTGTGTGACCTTGGGAAAGTCACTTAATCCCAATTGCCCTGTAAAAAAAAAAAAGAAATTGTTAAAGATGACAAAAGACAGAGGGTCATTTTTGGAGGTGTTATGGAAAAATCAGCACACTGATGCATTTTTGGAGTTGTAAATTGATCCAATGCCTTTTGAAAATAATTTGACATCTTGCAGGAAAAGCGAAGACACTATTTATGCCCTTTGATCTTGAGATCTCACATTGTAGGGCATTTACCCCAAGGAGATCAAAGGCAGAAAACAGTCTTTTATTTACCAAAACATTCATACCAACCCTCTATGTAGTAGTAGAGAATTGAAAGAGGGAGAAAGTGGATTGCTTCAATAAATTGTGACATTTGAATATAGCACAATGTTATTACAGCATAAAAATGAATATGAAGTATTCAGAGAAATCTAGGAAAATCCATATGATCTGATACCAAATCAAATAAGCAGAACCAAGAAAACACTTTGCAAATTACAATGAGGCAAGTTAAAATAATAATAAAATCAAGCAAACTACTACATCATTACAATGACCAATATTGACCAGAGGGGAACAGATCAGGAAATACAATACCCTCCTTTTTGGCAGAGGACAATGGGCATAGGATGTTCCAGACGTTGTCTGATATTATGATTGATTTACTTGTTTTTTTTTTCTTGTCACAATTGAGTGCTTACTTGGAAATGGGAGAGAGAATAAAGAGGAGTGAAAGAATACACACAAATTATTTTGATGTAAAAATGCGATGTTTAGAACAAGTTTTTCAAAGTTAGGGAAGAATAAAACTTATCTTTGTTGTTAAAACTATTTAAATCATAAAATGATTTCCAAAGGTATAACCTAAATTATTACTCATAAATATGCATGTATGTATATGTACATATATAATGTTCATATGTGTGACAGTTTATATTATATGTATATATAGCACACTCCATATGTACTTATATAAGTGCATATATATATTCAGGTACATATATATGAACATATAAACCAATTTGCACATAAATATATACAAATACATAAAAACCTCCATGTTGGAAGAGTGGGCATCTAGTATAACCCAGAAAATGAATTTCCTCTATAACCTACCCGTTGAGAGATGATTCATTGTGTAACTGTTAGAAGGTTTTTGCATGCAATAAAGATAACTTTTCCTCTTTATAACTTCCATCAGTCATTCCTAGGCCTGTCCCTTCAATTCAAGCAAAATAAGCTGAATACTCTGTTCTGTATTACGATCCTTCAAATATTTGAACAGCACTATTATGCTTTGTAGGTGTAACATTTGTTTTATGAAGGCTAGGAAGTTTCTTCAAGAGAGAATGGAGGATATTTTGATTCTTTGCTGTCCAAAAAGAAAAAAAAAAGACCCAGTATAGTTAGGTTGAGAAGTTTTACCAGTGATCTGTGCTTGGCTTGAACTCTTCCACATTTTTACAAATGATTGTGACAGAAGCATAGATGAGGTGATTATTAGATTTCAGAGGCCTTAAGAGTAGAACTAAAACAGTGCATAACAGGATTATAAATAAAAAGTCTAATCAGTCTAGAACATTTGGTTTTATCTGAAAAGATGAAAGAGAAAAGAAATAAGTGGAGCTATGATTTCTCTTGTCTCTGGGAACTTCCAATGAGAAATTTCCTCTACTCATATCTTATCTGATCTTATCCTGCCAGGTTATCTTCAGAATCTTCCTAAGGCAATTCAAATGGATGGAATTCAGTTTCCTGGCATGGTGCTGGTATACTGCCCAGGTTTCACAGGCATACAACAATGAGGCCAGTGCAATGGCTTTGTAGACTTTCAGTTTCATAGTCAGTCTAATATCTCTTTTCTCCCATGCTTTCTTTCAGAGCCTCCCAATCATTGAGCTAACTCTGGCAATGCATGTGTCAACCTCATTATCAATGTGTACATCCCGGGAATGCATACTGCCAAAGTAAGTGAACTTATCCACACCATTCAGAACTTCTCCATTTGCTGTAGCCAATGGTTCTATGTATGGATGATGTGTGGCTGGCTGATGGAGCACCTGTGGTTTCTCCATGTTAATTGTTAGAACACAATTAGCCTACACATCAGAAAATCCAGCTATATTTTGTTGCATCTCAGCTTCAGATGCTTCATTGAAGGCACAATCATTTGCAAATAGAAAATCATGCACCAACACTTGTCTTAGAAAGATTCTGAAGATCACCTGGCAGGATAAGTACTAGATACTGAGTTCCTTTCTTGAACTAAACTGCCAAGCATTCAAGCTCTGCTGCAGAAAGCACAACTTCTATGGGCTGGACACATTGAATGACAAATATATACTTACCAAAAATACTATTTTATGGAGAACTCCCAGAGGGCAAGGGCTCACATAGGGGTCAGAAGAAGTGATACAAGGACACTCTCAAGGTCTCTCTGAAGAACTTTGGAATTAATTGTGTGACATGGTAGACACTGGCACAGGATGCCTCAGCATGGCATGCCCTCATCAGAGAAGGTGCTATGTTCTATGACAAAAGCAGAATTGAAGTAGCTCAAAAAAAACCATGAATCTGAAAATTTAGAGAATCTATGCAAATGTTCTCATGGACTGTTCCTGACATGTGGTAAAACATTCTGAGCTTGCATTGGTCTGGTCAGGTACATTCAGACACATTGCAACTTAACTCATAGTGCTGTTGTTTTGGTCCTCTTAGAGAATGAAAGATAACAACCATTCTCTGCTAAAGCCAGTGGAGGAATTCCTCTGTAACTTATAGTCTTAGTAGTTTAAAGCACCATGTGAAACTTAATTAGCCTCATAGTGCCAGGATAAGACAGAGAAGGCGCCTGAATTCAGGAAATTCTAGTTTCAAGGCCAGCTCACTCTCCAGTATGATATCTACTTCCTGTCAATATACAAATTAATGACAATAATTATAAAATCTTACATTTTAGGACAAAAAACAAGAATAATTTTGAGTGAGTGTTATGCTGTCTATTGCAAATACCCAAATTAACTACAAAAGACATATGAAGAAAGATGTTATCTGCATACAGAGAAAGAACTGATAAATAGAAGTATATGTAGAATAATTTTACATATGTGTACATACATATATATATGCATGTATATATGTGCCTATATACATGTATGTGTATATACCTATTGTGCTTAATGGTAGCCATCTCTAGAATGAGAGAGGGGGAGAAAAATATTTACATTATGATTTTGTTGTATATTTGAAAGGAATAGCAAGTTGTGAATAGTAGATTTACAGTTTCATGTGAAATCATCTTTTTTATTGTACTATGTTATGGAAATGCTTTTTTATTTCATAAATTAAAAATAAATAAATAAATAGACAATTGGGGGAACATGGTTCCATGGCAGCTATCTGAAAATTGTTGAGGTTTTTATCACACAACGAACTCAGTATTGGGATATCTGCTAAGAAAGCTAACACAAACTGATGTTGCATTGAAAGAAACATAGTGTAACAGACTACAGGGGCATAATAAACATGTTATACTATGGCAAGGACCAAATATATACAGCATATTGTCTTTATATTGGGAAAGATACACACACCGACATAGCAAACAAACAATTCCTTATAGGAAACCATAATAAAACAATAATAATATTTATTATTACATGCAACATATAAATTTAAAATAAATTATAATAAAATAATTAATAAAAATAATAGTACTTTGGTATTTTGTCTCATGCATGATCTCATTCCTTGTTTTGTGAATTTATATGGTTGCAGTTATGTTATGCAAAAAATTCAGTTTAACAATGAATAGACATACCTGTAGATTGCTTATTGAAGATATTTTTATTATGGAAAGAACAAAAGTAATAGTAATTTCTGTGCTATGTATTTATATATTTATGAAATAAATAGAAAATGTGTTCCTTACTCCAATACAAACTTTCTTACCAATTTATATTTTTTAAACTTCATGCCAGTAGAAAAGATATGCATAGAAAATATTTTGTTGAAGTAATTATCAATCTAATGCTAAAATATGTAGAATAATTAAAATAATTAAGCCTGAGCTAGGAAAAAATCTCAACTGTCAATTATCATTTGCCAATTTATTTATGTAGCAGATTGGCTCTTATAGGACTATTTTCATATGCATCACACCAAAATTTTCCCATATATCCTCTTGTTTAAATGTTCATTTTTCATGTTTAATCTAGAAGTAATATATTGCACTACTGAGTTATTCACTGCTATGAGGCACTAGGGACACAATTGATAGAGCACTTGACCTGGAATCAGGAAGATTTCAGTTCAAATCCAGCTTCAAATGCTTCCTTTCTGTGTGATCCTTGGCAAGCCACTTAAACAACCTCCATTTCCTCATCTGTAATATAGGGATAATAATAGCACTTATCTCCCAGGGTTGCTGTGAGGATATAGTCAGACAGATATATGAAGTACTTTGCAAACACAAAGTACCATGTGAATCATCATCATCACCATCATATTCTATGTAACAACTGCTGTTAAACCAAAGGTGATATCCATGTTGGATGATTATATTATCATGGGTTCTCCTAAACCCTCATTTTTATGGTTTCCATAAATACGGTTTTCATATTTAAAGCTCACTACAGGGATAAATTTTGTCCGTTCTTACAGTTGGTGGTCAGTGGTTCAGTATGATTTAATATTCTAACCTAAAACATTTCCCTGCTGATTCTTGAAATTCCATCTCTTTAATAATGAAAACACTAAAAACTCTTGGAGTTTGTGGGCAAGTAGGAAGGTGATTCTGCAAAGTGAAAAAAAGGATGCAGAAAGGGAAGGCAACCACTGAAAGGACAGTCACAAATGTCTTGCTTCACAATTTTGCCGAGGGCTGACCTTTCTCATCAGTTGGACCCTTTTTGAATGATAGTCCCCCTGAAGACAACACCAAAACAAGAGAGGGACCACAAAAAAAACTAGTATGCTACAAAGGCATAATAGTCATAGACCCTTTTGCAGAGACCTTAGGTCTCAGTACATTAGAGATTTATTTTAAATAGTTCTTTTTGTTGTTGTCACCATTAGGAAGAAGAATTGTGAAATGACAAAGAATACTGCCTTCTAGCAGTGAGAGAACAATGATGTTTCCCTTTTGTCATCAAACAGTACATTTAATAGAAGCTTTCGCTAACTCTTTTGAAATGCTGTTTATGCTTGCTGATCCTGTGAAGTCACCTCTGGGAGGTAACAGCTGGTAAAGAGTCAAACAATGTAGATTAAAGCTCAGATTTGCCTTCCAGGAAATAGTCTTTGTTGCATTTTATTTGTGATGCCATCTTAATTGGTCTCTTGCAGATGTCCTGCACTCTCCTGCTGCATCATCACAAGCAAACTGAAGTGGAAGATTAAGAATATTATTCAGGGGGAATCTTATTTTTTCTTAGTCACCTGACTCTTTCCCTGAATGATCTGGATAATTTCTTCAAAATGAATTGGTTTTACTGTGGAGACACAGTATGTGTCTATACAACCCAAAATCCTCAATCAAAAAATAGTTGAACTGAGATTTTGGGCCACTTGAATGTTTGAACAGGACGAATTGTACTTTGGAGAGGCTCACTCAGAGCAAAAACCTATTAAAATAATAGGAAACTAACATCCTTAGAAACATGGTTGATTCAATTGATAAAAGGCTCACAAATTCTCCCAAGTGATCAGAATGAACAGCAAAGATCAATATAGAAAGCGTCATATAAACCTAGCAGAGTTTGTATGAATTCAATGGAATAAAAAATGAAGTTGAAATTAGAAAAGCTAGGTTGAAATGCCAGCCTTGACACAATGTTTGCATGGCTTTGGCTCAATTACTTAATCTTTCTTAGCCCAAGAGTCCTCATTTAAAAAATGGAGAAGTCTGAAAGAAATAATCTCTGGCAAAAAGCTATATTTGAGGCGGATTAAATTTTCAACTCATTGTGATTATCATATTTTCCTTCTTTTCCCCTTTGCTTCCTTCCTTCCCTGACCCTTACTTCTTACAATCCTCTCCCTGCCTAGCTCATTTTATTCCACAGTCTCTTTCTTCCTCCCTCCCCCTCTTGTCCCCCCTTCCTTCCTTCCTTCCTTCCCTCCTTCCTTCCTTCCTTCCTTCCTTCCTTCCTTCCTTCCTTCCTTCCTTCCTTCCCTCCTTCCTTCCTTCCTTCCCTCCTTCCTTCCTTCCTTCCCTCCTTCCTTCCTTCCTTCCTTCCTCCTTCCTTCTTTTCTTCCTTCCTTCTTTCCTTCTCTATTCTACACTTCATATTTAAACTATAATACTAAAAATAAATACAGCAAAGTAAAAAGTCATTTCCTCTTTAATACAGGGCAGATGAAATTTTAGTTATAAGATGAAAAACACCATGTATGCTTTTTTTCCTACAAGGGTGTCTCTGATTTTCTGTGTTATGAATAGTTAAATCTAGATAAATAACAATTTTCCCCCAGAATAATTGGCTTTATCCTTTGCCCACTAGCTATAAACTATACTTTTAATTTACTCTATTCCTTATTCACTTTTTTGATGTAAATGTTCAATAGGGGTTTAATTCCTTCTCCCAAGCTTCCCCTTTTATCAGGTTTCTAATTATCTAGCCTAATTGCTCTGAACCTGTATGAGCTTGTGAGATTTTTTCAAATGGTTTTCTTTAATTATGATTCTTTAGTGAAGAAAAGGCTGCTAAAACTTGTTACTAAAAACTCTCTAAAGAGAGCCACTAGATGGATATATTGAATAGGCAAAAAAGAGCCAGAACTCACAGTGAAATACTTGAAGAAAATAGTGTATAGAAAAGAGGTTATTATTGTGGATACAGTTGATATTACATCAAGAATGTAGCAGGCTGAGAGTGGATCTATCTATTTCATGGCAGAAAAGAATAGTCCAAAAGAATCAAGTTACAAATATGAAGACCATAACCTGCAACTTTTGGGTTTTCATTCATTGTACTTTTAATGTGCCCTGCTATTTCGTTTGATTGTTATTATTTTTGTATCTTTTTTCCATTCGTTCTATATTGCGGTGTTAGAATCCCTGAACATTTCAGCTGGACAGTTTCCATCCATCCTACGGATTTGGAATTTTGATTTAAGACCTTGCAGTTTAGGAAAGTCCCTTCACACATATATGTTAGCTTGCAGGCAAGGAGTATTGTCACTACCATTGCAGCAATCCTCTCATTTTGTAACATTGTAGCACTTGTACCAGGTATGTGGTTGAGAACTGTTATCCTGAACCTTGTCAGAAGTCCTAAAGATTGTAAGAGGGATATAGGTGCCAAGCAGAAGGATCCTAATTCTTAATGCCCACCCTAGAAATGTCTTTTAGATAGTTGGATCAAAACACTGAGGATACCTTTTGTCATTCAACCACAACCACCTACTTCTAAGATCCAGGTTTGGGACCTTGGAGCTAAAATGCATGCCAAGCTTCTGCTTTATCTTCTCTTCTTTGATAGTCCTCCTGTTTTCTTATGATCTGCTTAACTTCTTGGGATGTTCTGAGAGTAGAAACAAGTTGCTTGACTAGGAAATGCTAATTTCAATTAATGGTCTATCACTTCACCTCTTTAATTTTAGATTCCTAGTAAAAATTTGGTACCTTCTTAAAAGATTTTTTCTCACTCCCTTTAAATTCTAATGGATCAATACCTATTTTACAGACTAATTACATTCTAAGATTTTGTCATAGGAATTGTGTTGCAACAGGCTTGTTCTGATCTGAAGCATATCCACATCTGTGGAAGTAAAAGTTGACTACCAGAAAGAGAGCTAAGAACATTTAGGCATGAAAAAATCTGTGGGGAAGACCAGGACTGAGGGTCTCACAGTACTGAGACACCAAGTCTAGCTGCAGAACTGGGGAAAATAATTCAGAGATCTTGCGGGATCCTCTGTGTGATTCTGATTTCATGACTGAAACCAGAAATTCCACCTACCTAATAGGTAGGCAAGTCAAATCCTTTGAGATATTTGTAGATTTACGATGGCAAATAAGGGTCATAGGGGTCAAATAAGGGTTCCTGAATAGGAATAACGAAGGACAGAAAATTAATTATGATTCATTGTGATTTCATATTTCACACATCTTTCCAATTTATTTGGGGAAATATCAAAGTATAGCCACATGAACATTGGTATAGGATTCAGCGGCTCTGCAGTCTCATGTCAGTTCTGCTATTTAAGTAGAATGAACACTAGATGAGGATTTTAGAATAAAAGAAAAACTGCATGGAAGAATGTCTTTTTTTCTAGACTGGTGATATATACCAGATTCATCCCATCTCTGTTCAATCATTAAATGGCAGAGTTGGGACTAAGATCTACATTTTATGAATTCTTCTAGTAAGCAGGTGTTGGACTTAGGGCAACATGTGTTGGAGAACACTCTAATATCTGGTGACCTGAATTAATGCTGCAGCTTACCAAGGCTAGTTGTAGTCCTGCCAAGAATTATGTTGTTACTGATACTAATATCCTATTTTGCCACATTGTGATAATAGGACTGAGTACACACATACACACATATACATACATAATGCATGTATATATATGTATATATATATGCACACATGCACATACATATATGTATATTGTGTATCTAGATATACATGTATAGATATAGATATCTATCTATAGATAGAGAGAGAGACAGAGACAGAAAGTGAGAGAGAGAGAGAGAAAGAGACAGAGAGAGAGAGAGAGAGAGAGAGAGAGAGAGAGAGAGAGAGAGTCACAAAAAATAGCTTTGGAAAATTACCTGAGAGCTTCAAAAGAAAAAAGAGATATTTAATGAACATCATAAAACTATAGATTTAAAATTAGAGGGGCGTTTAGGAGCTATTAAGTTCAATCGTCTCATTTTACTGATGAGGAAACGGAGTCTGAGAGAAATTAAGTGATTTGCTCAGGATCCCACAGCTAAGAAGTATCTGAGGTAAGGATTTAAATTTAGCTCTTCTTGATTCTAAAGCAATCACTTTATTCATTGTATCATATGTTAATTTAAAAGACTCATAGTATAAATGGGAGAGGGAATACAGGAGGAAGGTTCTGTAGTGTCTTGGCAGTGCTATTTTTCAAAAGTCAAAAAGGTCATTATATCAAGGAGCTGAAGCTGCAGTGGATCTTTTTAGTCTTCTCAGCTTCAGTCCCCTCACCTGTAAAAAAGGAGTAGATTGCAGTAGGTGATTCCTAACATTTCTTCCAGCTCTAAGCTTTGATGATTGTATGAATCCATGCCATTAAACTGTGAGCTCCTAGAGAGACAGGACTCTTTTATCTTTCTTTGTATATCAAAACTTAGCAGAGTGCCTGTCAAATAGTATGACCTTAATAAATGTTTATTGATTTAATGGACTGCTCAATAAATGAACAAATGAATTATGAATGTTCTCACCTCCCATAACTTTCAGATTTTTCTCAGAGGTTAAATAGTTTTAAATATAAACAAATAAGAAATTCAACCATAAACTAAACTAAAAACCAAAACCCTCTTCCTCTTTGTAAGAATTCTTCTCTGCAATTTTCTGCCTGGCTGTCAAACACTGCTCTAAGGGTTCACCACAGAACTTCACACTTGTCTTGAAGTTGGGCATGTTTTCAATGAACTTACTAGTTATTGAGTTCATCTAAGTGAGTAGCTCTCTGTTGGAGGTCTGAAGATGAAGTTTTTATTATTGTTGCTGCCCCAAACCTTGCTAAACTGAAAACCAGCTGTGATGCCTGAAAATATCCAGCCTAGCCTCAACTCCTTGATATAGTGACTTTTTAGACCTTTCTAAAAAGGGACTAGCAAGATGCTACAGAGCTTTCTAACTGTCTTCCCTCTCCCATTTCTAATTGAGTCATATGAAATTTGATACAATCAATAGAGTGATAGTCTTAGAATCAGGAAGAGCTGGGTTTAAATCCTCCTTCAGACTTTTCTTACCTGTGGGACCCTAAACAAATCACTTAACCTCTCTCAGAAATCAGCTTCATCAGTAAAATGAGGGGGTTAAACTTGATGGCCTCTAAAGGCCCTTCTAGCATTGAATCTATTCATTTACAATCTTTATCAACTATCTTTCCTTTCTTTTGAATTCATCAGGTACTTTTTCAAAATTGTTTCCCATGACCAAATATTTACAAATAAATACATATTTATCTGTATGTACTCAGTCCTATTACCACAGTGTGGTAGAAAAGAACATGGGTATCAAGAACCACATAATTGTTGGCAGTACCACTAATAGGTTAGCTAGGCTAGGACATTATTAATTCAAAGCACCAGGTGTTAGAGTATTCCGGTTGCATGTGAACACAGTGCACAATGTATAATGAGTAGAAAGTAGAAATTATAGCTTACAAAATATAAAAAAGAACACTTCTAATTAGAAAAAATAGGTATAAGGACTAGACCAGTGAGCTCATTAGCATAAAAAATATCAGGTAAGGAATTTCCCTGTACCAAAGCAAGTTGCCACATTCTCTGAAAGTATACAATCTTAGGGAGTTACCTAAGATAACTAAGAGTTTCAGTGACTCAAAAAGAAGCACAGGGCTATAGGTGTTAGAGGAAGGACTACTTCACTTCAAGGACATTTCTCTGCCACTATATACCACTTTTCCTCTCAGTTAGCAAGAATCTTTATTTAAAATAGGAAGTTGACAGATGGCAAGCTTGCTCCACTGCCAATCCCTACCACAAAGCCCCCTAGCACTGGGTCTCTTGCTATCACAGGGTTTTTTCTTGTCCCGAGTGAATGATTCTAAACTTCAAAATCACTAATTACCATTCTGACAATTTAAATGCCTAGGCATATAAATTGTACTATATACATAAACCCTATGGATCCAATAAAAATAGAATTGATTGCTATGGAATTAATTATAACATTCAGTAAGGCATTTAATGATGTATTTTGAGAACCTACAAATCATGGTTAAAATAAACCAAAAATAATATACATTTTAAAGAAGAGACATGATGTGATGTAATCAATAAGACATTGGATTAAGAGTTGGGGGATCTATTTCAACTATTTGTCATTAGCCAAAACACTTCAGCTCTCTGGAACTCAGTTCCTCAGAAAAGGAAGAACTGTCTTTATATCTATAAAATGGAGATAATACTGTTCTTACTTCACAGAGCTGTTGTGAGGAATGAAGGAGAATATATCTATATCTCTATGCATATATCATTTTGTAAAACAGGATTACTATAAAAGTTGTCCTCTATTGCTAGAGTGGTGATGATGGTGGTGCTGGTGATTTTTCTCAGTTTTTTTCAATGGGGTAGACATAGAAATGGTCTTGGGACAAGCAGTTTGTTATTCTTTTTTTTTATTTAATGTTTCCTGAACTTTTTTTTTTTACCAGTATACAATATAACTGCTTTTTTATTGAAATAAAATATTGGGAGGTAAGCTCAGGTACACTGAAAGCATCTTCAGACCAACACCAGTGGCAGATAGGGAAAAAAAAATTAGATGTTAAGTTTAGCGGGGTTTTTTGTAAGTTTTCACGATATGTCCTATAGTTAATGCCATTTCTTTGCACAATCAATATAAATTAGTAGGCCCAAGCCCTTTATGGATGAATTTTACATAATCTCTATTGATAACAACATAATCAAAATTCATTTCTGTAAACAAGTCCACATAACCTGGCCATTTGTTTGATAATTCCTCACTGATGCAATGTCAAGTTTGTATTGCTCTAGCTTATGGGAAATCTTTTGATTTTGCTATTGGATCTTAACTATTGGAAGGATTTTCAAACAGTACATTTTTATTCATTTTAAGGCTGAGGAGGGTATTTATATTCAAGCCCTCCCATTGGAAAGTTCCACACTATAATGAAGTTTATTTGGAATTAGCCTTCCATTCTGAGTGGGAAAGCTCATTTTTATCTTTCTTCTTTTTATTGCTATTTATCTTAAATTTTCTTTTATTCTCTCATAATTGATGAAATTGTTTAGGTTCTTATAAACAAAAGATGACCTTGGAAATATAGTAAAATTTTTTTGTCGAAATTGTGTAACTTTGTTTTTGAGAACTGATGTAATCTCCAGTATCATCAGCTAGGGTAGATCCGCTAGCAAAATACTATTAATTTTGAGATTGGCTAGCAATATTTTGCATGATATTCAGCAATCCATTATGACATTATACGAAAGCAATTTTGAAACTCATTGGTGCAAGGTTCTGAGACAGACATTGAAGAGAAGCATAGTGGGGAAAATGATGGATCTGGGAAGACAGACTCAAATCTTACTTCATGCACTGGACAAGTCATTTACCTTCCCTGAGCATCAGGTTTTTCATCTTTAAAATGAGAGGGTTTGACCTGCTGACAAAGAAGGTCCAGTTCAGTTCTAACTCTGTTATCCTATGATGCAATAATATACTTGAGGTTCTCTAGATACCCACAAAATATGCCAGAGTTGTAGATGTGGAAAGATTTCTCAAAGGAGTCAAGTTCATTTGCTTGGGATTTTCTGGTTTCCAGCATATGACACAATGCCTTAGCACATCATAGGTTCTTAGTAAACGGAAATATAATAAGTAGGTGATTGTTGGCTTGATTTCTTGACTGAATGAATACAAGAGTGAAACAGAGGGAAATGGAATACATATTCTATTTAATTTGGCAGGCACACTTCCTCTTTCTTGGGTAACATTGCCACATCTTGAACTCAACATGTCCAAACCAGAACTCATCATCATTTTCTCCATGCCTTCCTTGCTTTAAAACTTCCCTATCGTTGTTAAGTACACTACCATTATCCTAGTCACCCTGGTTCATAAATTAATTGTTTTCCTAAACTCTTTATTCACACTCACTCCACATATCCTACTACCAGATCTTGTTCTTTTATCTTCACAACATCTCTTGTCTACATTCCCCTTTCCATTCACACAGCTGCCATCCAGGTACAAGGACTCATCAGTTCAGTCCTGGACTATTGAAATAACATTCTGGTTGGTCTCCCTGCCTGAAATATCTACTCAATCAAGTTCATTTGCCACCCAATTGCTGAAGTATTATTGCTAAAGCACAGGTCTTATATTACTTCCCCCTTTTCATTCCCTCCACCCCATTCAGTAAACTTCAATAGTTCCCTATTACCTCCAGAATCAAGTAAAAATCTTGTGTTTGGTATATAAAACTCATCACAACTTGGATTCTTCCCACTTTCGTTGATATTCTTTCACTTTACATACCTTTTCATATTCTATGGTTAAGTGATACTGATTTTCTTACTGTTTCTCAAACACAACACTCCATCTCCCATCTCTGAGCACTTTCACTGGCTTTCTTCCATTGCGGAACTCTCTGTCTCTGTCTCTCTTAATATTTCCACTTTCTAAATGCTCTAGCTTCCCATAAGTCTTAACTAAAGCCTGCCTTAGGAAAAACACCTTTTTCTGTCTTCTTTAACCATGGTGCCTTCTCTCTGAGATTATTCCAGATTTGTCTTGTACATGTCTTATTTGTTTACATTTGTTAGGATGCCCCCCATTAAATAGTGAGTTCCTTGAAAGCAGGGACTGTTTATTTTTATGTTTTTGTCCTTACTGTCATTTACAACTCTTAGGATGGTCCTGACACATAGTGGTGCTTGATAAAAGTTTTTTGACTGACTAGATGACTGAACGAAGTATACAAAGGATACCTATTGAGTGCTATGATATTCAGTTAAAAGTGTAGCTAATAGTGCTTATGATATATGTTGCAAATGGACAATAGATTAGAGGCAGAATTTAGAATAATAGGGTTATCGGATATGACGAATCATAAGGTTCTTTTTTAATGACCCCTTCTGGATCATTGCCTTGTGGTGGAGGGGCTTTTGTAGCTCAATGAAATTATGAACTATGTCATGCAGGGTTATACAAGACAGACAGGTTATAGTGGAAAGTTCAGACATAAGGTAATACAGTGAAGAAAGAAATCGATTACAGTATTTTGCCAAGAAAACCCCATGGACAGTATTAAAATGATAAAAAATATGACATCAGAAGATGAATTCCTCAGGTTGGAAGGTATCCAACACATTACTATGGAAGGGCTGAGCACAACTACAAATATTTCAAGAAAGAATGAAGTGGCTCAGACAAAGCTGAAAGGAAGCTTAGCTGTGGATATGTTTGGTGATGAAAGGGAAGTCTGATGCTACAAAGGTCAATATTATATAGGAACCTGGAATGTAAGATTTATGAGCCAAGGTAAGCTGGATGTGGTCAAACAGAGATGGAAAGTTGTAGTAGGAAGGCCGAATTTATGATCTCAAATATAATCATG
>CM053626.1:271170745-271217943 GCA_028646595.1 Phalanger gymnotis
TGCTCGCACTCCTAGGTCTACACACGGGTCAGCTCTGCTTCTGCAGCTTCCTGCTTCCAAAACTTCCTGCTTCCACAGCTTCCACTTCCGCTGTAGTTGTCTCTGGGCTCACCTTTCCTAGCAGTGGAGCTTCTGGCATTCTCAAGCCCTGCCTCAACGATCAGAGACCATTGGTTCCCGAGTTGGCCCCTCTTAAGTCGTTAATCTACACCCCACAGGTTTCACACCTGATAGGGCTTTGGGCCTGGGGCTTAGCACTTAACATCTGAAAGTACTTCCACTCAAAAGAAACAAAAGCCATGCTAATGAGACAATTTTGCTTAACAACACAAAAGTTTAAACATCGACATCTCAGATGTCAGTGAACTCAAATGGATGAAAATGAGTGAAGTTAATTCAGGTGATCATTACATATACTACTAGGGGCAAGAATCCTTTAGAAGAAAGTTGCCATCATAATCAATAAATGAGTGAGAAAAGCAGTATTGGGGTATAATCTAAAAAATGACTGAATGATATCTATTTGATTCTAAGACAAATCCTTCAAAATCACAGTAATACAAGTCTATCTTCCAACTACTGATGTCAAAGAGGACAAAGTGATCAGTTCTATGAAGAAATGGAATATCTTCTAGAAATAATACACACACTGACATGTCACATTCATCTTAAGAGATCAATTTGCTAAAGATCAGAAATAAAAAAAAATAACTGAATATTTGGCCTTGGAGTATAAAATAAATCAGGGCAGAGATCAACAGAGTCTTGTCAAGATAATTCACTGGTCACAGCAAAGACTCTTTTTAACAATGTGAAAGAGGACTCTACAGATGGATATAACCAGATGGGCAATATTGAATTCACACTGATTATATACTTTGCAATCAAATATGGAGAAACTCTATACAGTCAGTTAAAATAGGACCTAGAGCTGACTGGTTTGGTTTATGAGCTTCTTATTGCAAAATAAAGACCTAAATTGAAGAAAGTGGGGAAAACCATCACATGCAGATATAAGCTAAATGACAACCAGTGTGAATATGAAGTGGAGACGATGAATAGATTTAAGGAATTAAATCTGATAGATCATGAAGAACTATGGGAAAAGGTTGACAATATTGTACAGTTGGAATCCACAAAAAAAAAAACTTCCAAAAAAAGAAGAGTCAGAAATCAAAATGTCTGTCTGATGGAGCTTTACAAATAACTGAAGAAAATAGGAAAGCAAAAGGGAAAGGAGAAAGGGAAAAATATACCCAAGTCAATGCAGAATTCCAGAGAATAGTACGGAGAGATAAGGTTTTCTTATATGAGCAGTGCAAATATAGAAGAAAACCATAGAATGGGAAAGTGAAGAGATCTATTCAAGAACATTGGAAATGTCAATGTATGGTTTTGTGATGAGATGAGCTTGATAAAAGACAAAAATAGTAAGGAATACATAAAAATAGAAAATATTAAGAGGAGGTGGCAAGAATATTCATAAGAACTATATAAGAAAGATCTTAACATCACCAATAAACACAATGATGTGATTACTGATCTAGATAGAGTCAGACATCCTGGAAAATGAAGTCGAGTAGACCTTATGAAGCATTGCTAACATTAAGGTTAGTGGAGCTGATAGAATTACAGCTCAGTTATTTAAAATCCTAAAAGATGATGTTAAAGTGCTGTGGTCACTATGCCAGCAAATTAGGAAAACTCAACAGTGGCCACTTGTTTGGAAAGGATCAGTTTATATCCTAATCCTAAAGAGGAGCAATGCCAAAGAATATTCAAATTACTGTACAATTGCACTCATTTCACACACTGCTAAGGCTGTGCTTAAGATTCTTTAAAGTAGGCTTCAGTAGTATGCAAACTGAAAATTACCAGAAGTGCAGGATGCTTTTCAATGAGGCAGATGAGCTAGAGACTCCAGAAAAACAGGGAAAAAATCTACTTTTGCTTCATTAACTACAATTAAACTTTTGACTCTGTTAGTCACAACAAAATTTGGCAAGTCCTCAAAAAGATGGAAGTAACAGACCTTACTTGTCTCTTGATGAACCTGTATGCAGGTCAAGAAGCAGAAGTTAGAACCAAAAATGGAAGAACTGATGTGTTTAAGATTGGGAAAGGAATACAATAAGGCTGCATATTGTCACATTATTTATTTAACTTATATACAGAGTACATCATGTGAAATGCCAGTCTGGTTGAATCAAAAGTGGGAATTAAGATTGTGGGGGGAAATATCAATAATCTCAGATATGCAGACAATACCACTTTGATGGCAAAATGAAAAGGAATTAATAAGCCTCTTGATGAGGGTGAAAAAGGAGAGTATAATAGCCAGTTTGAAGCTTAACATTTAAAAAAACTGGTTCCATTACTTCCTGGCAAATAGCAAAAGAAAAAATGGAAATTGTCAGATTTTATATTCTTGGGCTCAAAGATCACTGCATATGGTGACTATAGCCATGAAATTAAAAGATGCTTGCTCTTTAGAAGTAAAACTATGGTAAAGTCTGGCAGCATACTGAAAAACAGAGACATTCCCTTGCTGACAAAGGTCTATAAAATCAAAGCTATATTTTCAGCATTAATGTGTGGCTATGACCCAGGAACTATATAAACACAATTATAAAACACTTTTTGGAAAATAAAGTCAGATCTAAATAATTGGAAAAATATCATTAGCTCATAGGAAGGCCAAGCTAATATAATAAAAATGACAATACTACCTAACTTTATTTACTTATTCAGTGCCATACCAATCAAACTACTAAAAATTATTTTATAGAGCCAGAAAAAATAATAATAAAATTCATCTGGAAAAACAAAAGATCCAGAATATAAAGGAAATTAATGAAAAGAAGTGCTAGGGAAGGTGGCCTAGCTGTACCAGATCTTAAATTATCTTAGAAAGCAGCAATCATTAAAATTACTTGGTACTGGCTAAGAAATAGAGTGGTGGATCAGTGGAAGAGTTTAGGTACACAAGAGACAGGAGTTAATGACTATAGTTATCAACTGTTTGTTAAACCCAAAGAATCCAGCTTCTGGGATAAGAACTCACTATTTGACAAAAAAATGCTGAGAAAACTGGAAACTAGTACGGCAGAAACTAAGCATAGATCAACATTTTGGACTGTATACCAAGATAAAGTAAAAATGGGCACATGATTTAGATCGTAAAGGCTGATATTATAAGCAAGTAGAGCAAGGAATAGTTGACCTGCCAGATTTATGGAGAAAGGAGGAATTTATGACCAAACAAGAGATAGAGAACATTCTGAAATACAAAATGGATGATTTTGATTACATTAAGCTGAAAAGTTTTTGCACAAACCAAGCCAATGCAAACAACATTAGAAAAGACACAGAAAGCTGGGAAACAATTCTTACAGTCAGTGTCTCTAACAAAGGCCTCCTTTCTAAAATATATAGAGAAATGAGTTGAATTTATAATAATACAAGTCATTCCCCCATTGATAAATGGTCAAAGGCTATGAACAGCCAGTTTTCAGATGAAGAAATTAAAGCTATCTATAGTCATATGAAAAAATGCTCTAAATCACTATTGGTTAGAGAAATGCAAATTAAAACAACTCTGATGCATCACCTCACACATTTCAGATTGGCTAACATTGAAATACATGAAAATGATAAGTGTTGGAAAAGATGTGGGAAAATTGGAATACTAATGCATTGTTGGTGTAGTTGTGAACTGATTGAACCATTCTGCAGGACAATTTGGAACTATGCCAAAAGGGCTATAAAAAGTGCTTACCCTTTGACCCAGCAATACTGTTTCTAGTTATATATCCCAAAGAAATAAAAAATGTGGAAAGAACCTACATGTACAAAATATTTATAGCTGCTGTCTTTGTGGTGACCAAGAATTGAAAATTGAGAGAATGCCCATCAATTGGGGAATGGCTGAATAAGCCATGACATATGAATGTAATGGAATATGATTGCTCTCCAAGAAGTGATGAGCAGGTAGATTTTAGAAAACCCCGGAAAGATTTATATGAATTGATGCTGAGCGAAGTGAGCAGAACCAGGAGAATATCATGATGACTAGCTTTGATAGACTTAGCTCTTTGCTGCAATCCAAGGATCTAAGAAAACTCCAAAAGACTCATGATAGCAAATGCTATCCACATCCATAGAAAGAACTTTGGAGTTTGAATGCAGATGGAAGCATATTATTTGGTCTCTTTTAGTTTTTGTTGTTTTATTTTGTTTCTTCTTTCTCATGGTGGTTCTAAATCTTTACATCATGACTAACGTGAAAATACATTTAATACAAATGTATATGTAGAGCCTATATCAAATTGCATGTCACCTTGAGGAAGGAGGAGGGGAAGGAGGTGGAGAAAATTTAATACTCAAAATCTAATGGAAGTGAATGCTGAAAGCTAAAAATATTTTTTTAATTTTATTTTAAATTTTAATTTTAATTAAAAAAAATAAACTGGAGAAGGAAATCACAAACCGTTCCAGTATCTTTGCCAAGAAAACCACAAAAGGGGACAAAAAGTTAGACATGACTGAAAAATTACTAAAAACAAAAACATAACAAAAAACCAAAAAAATAAATATTTTGATTCATAAAAATATATGGCTGTGGAAGTTTGAATATAAGGAAACCTGAGCACCATAGAATTGATCCTTTTGAATCGTGGTGCTAGACAAGATTTTGAGAGTTCCTTGGACATCAAGGAGATGAAATCAGTGTTTATGTAAATAATTTAATTTAGGCTATTCATTGGAAGGACCAATACTGAAGCTGAAGTTTAAATACTTTGGTCACATAATGAGATGGCAGGACTCATTGGAAAAGATCCTGATGTTAAGAAAGATTGAAGGCTAAAGGAGAAGGGGACAGCAGATGGTGAGATGTATAATGTCATGGAATCAATGAAAGTGAGATTGGACTGACTTTGGGAGATAGTGGAAGATGGAAAAGCCCGGTATGCTCGGGTCCATGAGATGACAAATAATCAAACATAAGTGGACAACAACAATAACTTCTAATGACCCCTTACTGTTCCCTGAAACAAAGTTCCATCATATTAGCCCAAATATCTCCTAGTGATGTTATATGTCTGTGAACTTTGGAATACTATAGTCTTTAAAGAGTTGGAGTTGAGCCTCACCCAAAAGGCCATTCAGAGCTACACAGAAAGAATGTGAACTCTGTAGCATATCATGCATAAGGAATGATGAAATAGAGATAGTATAAAGAGTACCCTCAAATAAATATATGATAAAAATTATAGTCTGCTAATGTGAGGGATTTATGATGACCATCCCTTGTGCTCTATTTGTATCACCATTATGCCAAAGTTACTCAAGGAAGTTTCCTACAGTATGAAAGAGGAGCTTTCTTTCAGGTACTTATGGGAAGACATGTTCAAGAGTCACATGAGATAGGTGGTTATGGGTGGGTTGCATTAGTCACATCAATGAGATCATAGATTCACTGGAGTACTATAATAATGCCCTATGGATAAATTAATAAAATAAATGCCTTTAACAATTATATACACTGTGTCCCTTCTTAAAGGCATTTTTTTTTGCTTTTGGTCTATGAAGGTTAAAATGAATGAATTCTATTTTCTCATAGGTATTAAAATAATAATAAAAAACTATATTCAAATACCCATGTCTCAGTATGAGAGGAACATTATTCTTCAGTGATTTTTACTACTTTTTAATTAATTTCTCAGCAGTATATTAATTAGTCAACTACAGTGGTGTAGAACTCTTTGATACTGGATAATGAGATTAATAATAGATTTCTATCAAGACTCCCAATGCTACAACACATATCAAGTGCTTCAAAACCGTATTACCTATAATCACATAAAAAAAATCTTTCAGAAATCTGTAGGTAACTGGTTGTCAACAAAATGTGCACATTACAAGGTTTACAAGGTGAAATTCTCTAAACACAATATTCCAAAATTTAGTCTCATATTTATTTTCAAGCATAGGTTTATGCAAGGCATATTGTACAATGATGTTTTATATGATTTCTCTTTGGAAGAAATTTGATTTTAGTCTGAACCTGATGGATGACCAGAGTAAAATATGTCACCTCCCAACTTGTACATGGTCTGAAGGAGTGGAGACACTGAATTCATGAAATCTAGCCAAATCGGGGAAATGTATATATTGCAGAAAGGAAGCACCAAGCACTCTTTTTGGGGTCCTTATAGTTTTCAGAAGAAAAGACAATCATCACAAGGGCTAGTTAAAACAGCAACAAAAAGCCCTCTACCAACAGAAGTTTGTAACTATCCGACAATTTATAATCTTAGAGAGTTGCCTTAGGTAACAAGTGTTTGTGAGAGGTGTGGCTTGATCCCCAGGATTTCCTGTATTTACATTAATATGAAGATATATATATATGTATATACATATGAATGGATATATACATGTATATATGTGCATATGTACATACACACATACTTATATGGTTGATAATTGAAGCATGTAAAAGTTTTTAATATGGCTATAATTCATATATATCACTTTACATCAATAATATATATATATACTATATATGTATATGTATACAGATACATGTGTTTGTGTGTGTGTGTGTGTGTGTTTCCACACTTTAGGTATTTAAGATATAATTTGTCAAGGGAGGTTGCTCCTACTAAAATATACTAAAACCCCTCTAGTTTAATAAGATGCTAAAGCCAATCTTCCAACGATCTGTCCCCTGGAAAGGAGCATCCTCAAACCTAGCTAGGTTAGTCCTGGGATGACAAACATGAAGTCTGTTGCCAGAGCCTTCAAATTCATAAAACCAATAAATTCCAAAGACAGCGAAATTTACCTGGCTCCAATAGTATTTGAAGATATCTTTCTGCCTTTTTTCTGGTTATACTTTAAAGTGATAACAAAGTTAAAGATTTGAATAATTCAAGTAAATATAGGCACAAGCACAATATAGGTTGTTTATTAACAATATATCACTGTGTGATTAAAGGAACTCATAGCTCTCTCATTGCTTTGTTAGTGAAATAGAGTCATAACTAGAGTAGAATGAATCGAACTTTGCTCCAGGGTACTGAAATTTTGGAAGTGAAGCCATTACTCATATTACTCATCATTACTCATCAGGTAAAAACAAGTAAGTATAGCAGCTAGATACCAAGAAAAATTAGTTAAAATTTGTTGCTGCAAGATGGTTCTCCCAAGCTAAGGGGAGCTTTAGGAGGATTCTCTCCCCTTTCATCCATGTCTATAACAAGAGTCATGAGATCAGTGCCTCAGGATCTCTCTCCCTATGGGGGTTATTTTTATATTAAATTTGTTACTCTGAGGTTTAGCTCCCTTCCTCCTACTAAAATTGTTTGTAAAAAGTTGATTTCATTGTGTATGTGTGTACTGTTTGCCATAGTGACAATTTTGGATGCTTGGCGTAGGTGAATAATTTGTGGTTATGTCTCTGCCTGACCGGTAAAATAATGGTGAATGTCTAAGCTCCAAAATCTATGACTAATGATCCTGAAAATTACATCATGCTCTTATGATAAGAGTAGAAAGTTATACCTCTATGTCTTACATAACTTGATATTCATTCTCACTTGCAGAAAGTAAATCATCTTCTATCAGAGATCTAGACATTTGCTATAGTTTATGAATTAAGGATGTACAATTCAATGAGGAAATAGGTAGAATGACCAAGTGTATCATTTTTCTTCCCATTTATACTACAAAGAGAAGACAGGCATATCAATGATCCTGTGACACCCTTTCTTAAAAGTTCTGGCATAGGCAAGTCAGGTTATGATGAAATCTGGTCAAGTTTGTCTCTCTTTGCTTACAAAACTGACAAGTTCCTTACTCTAGGCAGAATTCAATGGATTGAGGTGGGGGTGGGGGACCTTGCTAATGAGAGCCAGGATGCACAGCATGGCCAAAGATTCCCAATCATCTTTAGAATTAGCAGCCTCGGGTTCCTTTAGCTCTTCACATTGTTCATTTGGGACAGTTTAATAATTTGAAATGTGCCAGAGCCTGTATGTACAACATACACTCACATTCTTTTGACTGACTTCAGTTACGGCATTGCCACAACCATTACACACAATCCGGCCTCTCTTCGGAGGGTTGTATGGGTCACATTCATAAATAAAAGAATCAAGGTGCAGTGCCCTTCAGTAACTGAGTTTCCCCTAGGTTTCCAAGTGTGTTGGTATGGTAAGGTGTTGAGAGCATCTTTTACATGTCCTACTTGCTCAAAAGGTCAATCGGTCAATATGAAAGTAACCCCTGAATTCACAATATATATTCTGTTTAATTGCAATAAATGTCTGTTTCATTCAAAAGATCAATATGTGCTAAGGCTTATGATAAACACTATGAACAATAACAAAAACTTCTGAGTAAGCAAATAAACAGGGAATGAAGAAGGTCCCAGCTTTGGGGCAGAATTAATCTATGACGATGATTGATGGAGAAAAAGGAGAACTACTTAGCTCCTATTATATTGTCTTTCATTTCCCCTATTAATAAAAATAATGTCTGGAAAGGATAAATCAAAATTGCCTGCTAGAGTAGGTTACTGGAATCCAAAATATGTGAAATGAGAGTACTGAAATTCACTCAACGAGACCTTAGGATCATAGTGAACAGAGCTGAAAAGGAAACTCCGAGGTCATCTAGTCCTATCTGTCCATCTTTAAAAATATAGATGAGATGTTATAAAGGAGGTCCTTGGAAAAGGCCATAATATATGGGATGTGTATTCTAACCAACCTTGGTAGACTTACTTTGTATTATGCCATTTAATCCATCCACATTCCATACCATTTAGCCTCCATGCTGTTACCCAAATTCTATCTCCCACATCTACATCTTTGCCCAGGTTGTCTCAAAAGCCTAGGATACAGTCCCTTCTTAACTCCAACTCTTCAAATCATTCCTTTTCTTCAAGGTTCAACTTAAGAACCACCTCCTAAAACAAGCCTTTCCTGATGTCTGTAGCTGTTAGGTTTTTTTTTCCTTCTACAAAGTATTATAATTGTACTTATCTTTTTTTTTAAATGGTATGTGCTAAACATATAATGACATCTCCTTGAGGTCAAGGTATGTTCTTCATCTTCTTTAGACATCTGCAGTGTCTTCAGACACATACATACTCACTGCCCCAGTAACTAAGTAACTCAAAGGGAGAGTTCAACTGTTTTTCATTTGAATTAAATTGAACAAGATTCCTTCAGACTCTGTGATGCCCTAATGCAAACTCTAGGTCAATCCAATAGCTCTTCTGTTTTAATGCTTATTCTAAACTCTGACAAATTTCCTCCCTAGACAGAATACTGCCTCAATATCTGTCCATCTGCACTATGTTTTTGATAGATTCCATGATAAGTCTTCCCTTGTAACAAAAAAGTATAGCCAATAAAAATAAATAACCAAATTCACCTTATCTAAAAAAGCACGTCTCCTTCTCCACTGCTGTCTCATCCCTCTTCAGCCAAGAAACAAGAGGCATACTTCAACATCAATGTTTTGAAGTCATGAATAGTCTCAGCATTGTTCAGAGTTCTGACATCTTCCAAAGATGTGCTGCTTTATTTTAGGTGATTAGTGTGTGAATTATTTTTGTAGTCCTATTCATTTGAGATAAAAAATTCTCAATTGTTTTTGAGGACTAAAAGAGTGATCATTCTAGTAGATTATAAATTTCCCTTACAGGGACTATTATGGCATACATTTTGGGGAATATATGGGGCAGTGACTGAAGCCAAGGAGATATGTAATTGTTAAGAGATAAAATGAGGACTTAGTCTCCAAGCAATGGGGAAAGAAAGGGAATTTATTCATGTTACTTCACAGGTAGAATTAATAGGACTTAGTGATTAATTATATATATATATATAAATATATATATATATATATATATATATATATACATATACAGAGAAAGAGAGAGAAGCAGGCAAAGAGGAGTTGTAGCTAATTCCCCTCAATTATTCTCCTTTTACCACAGGAATAGATTGACTATATTCCAGGGGACTGTATGGAAGGTCAGATACTGAGCTGGGGATCATTAACAAATCATGAATAATGAGGGAATTGATCCAAGACTACTGGTGATTTTTGAAAGAAGAGGTTGAATTCATCAAGAAATAGTTCTAGAGCTTGGCTTTGGTTCTTAATATTTCAAAATCCTTAAATGGGAGAGCATATGAGCATTTTGAAGGTAATTCTTATGTAAAGCAGGACTAAAATAATTTAGTTGTTTGACTTAATAACTAGTCTGTTAAATTACGTAATCCTATAGATACTTATTCAAAGAATCATAAGCTATATTTAGATACACAGATGAATGTGACTCAGAAACCATCTAGTCCCATGTCCTCATTTTATTCATGAGGAAAGTGAGGTACAGATAACTCATTTACAAAAGGTAGTTAGTGTCACTTGTGGAATTTGAATCCAGGTCTTTTTACCCAGTTCTGATGGTAAATACCTACAATCTCTGCTACTAGGACAGCTGAGGCTGGTGGATTACTTGAGTTCAGAAGTTCTAAGTTACAGCCAAGAGGCTGCTCTAAGTCCAGCACCAATATGATGAGGACCCAGAAGGAAAAGGGGAGGGGGTGAGCAAATTAGTACAGGTTGGAAATAAAGCAAGTCAAGCCTTCTGTGCCGATAACTAATTAGATAAGTTCTCTGCATGGTTGCTATACTTTCAGCCCAAGTAAGATAGAGAAACTTAGTTTTAAGGGAAAAAGAAAGGAAGGAATAACAAATTAATAAGTATAAAAGTTAAGAACTACAATTGAATAAAAAAACTAAACAGGTAAGTCAGTAAATGGTAGTAGATACGATCGTCCTTTTAAAAAAAGTTATTTTAGCATACAACAAGATGGCTCAATAGGAATTAACAGTATGGCATAATAGCCAAATAAGTTAACTCAACCATAATCTGTATTAACAGAATCACAAAGTTCAGAAGGAGTTACATTGTTGCCTTGTTTTTTTGCCCTCTACCTTATTTTGTTTAACTTCCAAAACCTTTTTAAGAGAGGACATTGACAGTCAGGTTATATGCCCAGAGGAAGATGACAAAGATTCTGAGTGGACTTTAAGTCATGCTTTAAGATAGTCGTTTTAAGGAAGTAGGAATACTCAAATTTAAGAAGGTAAGGCTTTGGTGTGACATGATAGCTGCCTTAAAAGCTACTGTATTAAAACACTTCAGCTTTTCAGTGACACTGATAATCAGGTATATGTCCAGAGGAAGGTGACAAAGACTCTGAGTGAACTTTAAATCATGCTTTAAGACATCCATTTTAAAGTAGGGATGCTTAATATTAAGAAGACAAGTCTTTGGTGTGACATGGTAGCTGTCTTCAAAGCTATTGTGTGGGAAAGCTGGAGTTTTCCCTTTGTTTTGCTGAGATGCAAAGAGGAAAAAGGGTAAAAGGGATAGAAGTTACCGAGAAGTACATTTCATCTCAATGTAAGAAAAATTTTCCTAACCAAGATAATTGTTCAAAATTGGAATGGACTTCCTCAGGAAGTTCTGATTATAGAATCACAGATATAGAGCTAGAAGGAACCTTAAAAGCCATCTGATTCTATAGCTTCAGTTTACAGGTAAGGAAATGAGGTCCAAAGAAATAAGAGAAGTGGTAAGCCATAGAGATATGGTATGGCCTCTGATTTGAGAACTAGTATCCTTTCAACTGTACCACAACACTTCAGGTTTTCATGCTGAGGCTGAATGCCCACTGATTGGGATTAAATCAGAAGATATTCCTGTTCAGATATAATTTGTACTCAATTAACTCTGAGCTTCTTTCAAACTCTGAGGTTCTGTAATTCTCTGATTATTTACTCTGTGGTATTGCATCTTCTCTTTTTTTGACTTTTATTTTTTACATCTTCTCTTTTTCAGGGTAATTCATTATATTTAATCTGAGAGTGACTTAAACAGATGGCCCAATCAATGAGTAATTATTGACTTGCAATACTTTCAAAGGTTCATTTTCATGTGTGAATGTATTAATTTCCTAAGGACAGTTGTAATTTTTCTATTCACATATATTCAAATCCTCATTCTCACCATTAGCACATTTATGCCTTTCAAAGGTAGTGCCTAAAAGATGTCATCAAACTAAAAATGCAGTATGAATCAAGTATCAAGTTTGCCCTAAAAAAGACACTGAAAACTGCTCTTGGGTCTATTTTTAATATTTATTGTCGGCTTCATTTGTTTTCTCCCTATTTATTTTGACAGACAGCTAAGTGAAAGTAAACTTGTTAGAACTTCTTGTTATTATCACAACTAACTTAAAGGGAAATATGATAGCTTACTCAGTAAGACATCAATAAGCTATTCATTAACTATAGGCTTCTGTGGTTTCTTTACCAAATTTTAAGATATTCCATGTTTGGTAATTGGGGAGAGAAGACATCTATTTACTCTGTTCAATGTGAAGAAAATGTCTAATTGCTGTACCTCTGCTGCCATCTAGACTTTGAATGAACCAGATGCATTTAAGACTTTTAGAGATGTAAAGTTTTAGATATGCAAAATCTATTCCAGGAAAAAAGAAATGCTCATCAAAATTGCATCACACTTATTTTACCTTTTTTTTTTCCTTTGGAGATGATCATGCTCTCCTAACAAGTAAACAAAAGGCTATTTTGACCTCTAAGGAAAAAAATGGAATGCAAAGTCAGCCCATATCTTGTGATGGAGAGGAAAAGATAGACAATCAAAACAAGAAGTCATTTCAGTTTTTCCCAGTGACTTAACAGGCATTATTGAATTGTTAGTGCCATTGTTTAACATGATTAAATGATATTCAAATTTTCACATACCTTGGCACTTCAAAGTATGATTGCTGCAAATGTGTATCCAGAAAAAATTGATCCATGTCTATGCATTCTGCTGCCTAAGATAATCCTCAAATATTCACTAGATCAAGGGCTTGGGGTAAGTAATTGCTTCCTCTCCTTCTTCTGCCTCTTCCCATGTTAACTCTGTTTCTGACATTCAATAAATAATTCCTCAGATAGAATGCATGAGTCTAATATGTTATTTATGATTTAAGAAGGATCAGGTGTCACTCTGAAGTGTGTCTGAATAATTGTCATCTGTTTATTGGGCAATGTGAAAGACCCAAATACAACATGACATATGCATTCTTTATGTCTTTTTTGCAATTTGTTGCAAGATATCAAAGCTTAATTCTCCTGAATGTCAACCATATACTAAGCCTGTTCCTCCCTTTGGGAATCTTTCTCTTTACTGTGACATTGATGCTAGCTAGCTTCCTTTTCAATACCTTGTTTACTCACTGCTGTAGGTGTTTGATGTGTACAGGCAGACTTGGAGCCAAAAATACAATGATTCAAATCTAGTTTCTCTTATTCTCCTTGTATTTTAGTTATTTCTTCCGTAAAATGGTAGTATTAATTCTAGTCGACAGGGTTGCTATGTGGATCAAATTAATTCATGTCAGTAAGATATGCTTTACAAACTTTAAAGCCTCTGTTTAGTGGGGGCACTCCCTGCTTCCTGGGACAGTTTCATTCCAATTCCAATCAAGAACTTTAGGAAGTTTTTTTTCTTCTTTTTTATTCTCTTTAAAATCAACTTTAAATTTATCGAGTTTCAGCTGTACTTCTCCTGCTTCAGCCATCTAGAGCAGAAGAAAACAAATCTATCCTTTAATCTACATGATCTATTCCACATAACAGTCTTTTAAATAAATCAAGAACAGTGATTGTGTAACACTCTGCCTCTGAGCTGGCCATTCTCCAGACTATACATTGTTGGTTTCTTCAACAGACTGATATGACATGGATTCAATGCATTCATTAATCTGCTTTTCCTCTGCTACAGACTCTAGAGTCTAGGCTATAAATATCCCTCTTAAGTTATGACACACAAAAAAACAAATACAATCATCTAAGAATCTTACCTCTTTACTGTTAATCCTCCAATGTATTAGAACATTGGGTTTCCTTTCTTTTGTTTCCACTAAGTACTGTTGATGCATACTGATAATAATCTTGTAGGAGGATCCTTATACCTTTTTTAAAGAAAAAAAGATATATGTACTGATCATATTTCTCTCACTGTGTATTTGTAAAGTTGATTTTTGAATCCAATTGTGAGAGTTCTCATTTAAGAAAGAGGGAAGGAAGGCAGAGAGGAAAGTAAGAAGGGAGAGTGGGAGGAAAGGAAAGAGAAGGAAGTAAAAGAGATCTTAGAGAATATGCATACATTTTGCAATTGCTTTCAGTTTGCTAGGTGCTTAAGAAATTCATGGTGACTTGATTTGACTTGACTTTTATTGCTACAGCTCTGGAATTGAAAATTTGGGCAGCCTTCAAAAAGGCTTTATTTGGATGCAACCATCCATTCTGTTGAGCTGCTTGATCTTGGTGAATCTCCTTGTTTCTTTCATATGCAGTGTTATTTGAGAAATACTAGTCTAAAGGGAGAAGGCTTGGGGTTTCTTTATTCTAAATTATGTTTTCCTGAAAATACAAGCCTGGATTAGTTGTCTTCCTCTTTGTTCTTATGTTTTAAGTGAAACGAAAGCAGCATCACAGTATCTGAGTTTTGTATCAGTGGCCCAAAGAGTAGTAGAGGCAGTAGAAGACTCACAAAATCAATTAGAGGCAGACAGATGGTAGAGTGAATAGAGTACCTGGTCTGGAGTAATGCAGCTAGACCTAAGTTCAAATTTCACGTTGGAAAATTACTAGCTGTGTAACTCTGGGCAAATCACTTAACCTCTATTTGCCTCACTTTACTAAACTGTGAAATGTAGATAAAAACAGTACTTCTTTTGCAGGATGGTTGTGAAAAAAATGAGATATTTGTAAAATGTTTAGCATAGTGCCTGTCACTTGGGATGTAACATATGCTTGTAATGTTTATTTTTTTTTTCTTTTCTTCTCAATAGATGAGATGACACATGTAAGTGCTTTGCCAACCTTAAAGGGCAACATAACTTCTGGCAGTTGCTATTATTTATCAGTGATACCACATTTAAGCATGAACTTAAGCATGGAGGACATACTCTCCCTAGAGACTGAGGTGGGATAGAGAAAGTGTCTTCCTCCAGGTAATGGGGGACAGATGCTAATACTTTTGGTCTTGTTAAATGTTTGAAATAAATATCTCTTTGTAAAAGATATTTGATGATAAATGGTTACGTGGAACTGGGTCAAATGACACCTGACATGGGGTGAACACTGCTGAAAGGAGATTGAGCTCATCTCGTTAATTAAGAGACAATCACAAACCTTGAAGAGAATTCTGGGACTCTGAGGGGGAAATGTAGTCAGCCTTACTTTCGGAGAGTGAGGCAAAGTGTACTCACTACATATAGCTACAACTTATATGGAAAAAAGAAAATGTAACTTCACTGTCTTAAGAATACTTATTTATTGATAAATGAATAGTATCCTATAACCTTCAAAACCAAAGCTGAAGCTATAGTAAATTATCAATAATTCTGTTATACTGGCTGAGCTTAAGCAGCCCCTGTAATCACCTTTGAAAGCAAGGAGAAAATCTGTTTCACATATTTGTCTCCAGATACATTGATCATGTTCCAACACTGAGGCCATATCTACTCCATTGCATTTATGTCTGTACCATCACAAAACAATTTATTTCTGGTCTAATTTTTTATAATGTAGAAAAGCATTTTTATATGTGGAACACAAAGACATGTGGGAACCAAAGGCATAAAATAGAAAATCTTTGTTTTTCATTTAATAGCAAGTATAGTAAGATTCTCTTAATAATTAGACAAAATAAAAGCACAAAAATTGAATTCCTGAAGGCGCAAGATGATATAAAAGACAGAGTATTGAATTAGTTACAAGAGGACTTGTTTGTTTAATATATACAACATATGCACACAATATTGTGACCTTGGATGAGTCACTCCATCTCTCTGAGGCTATTTCTTAATTTTTAAGATGATACCTTCTATCTCTGAATCTTATGATTAAAGATTTTAGCATAGGGAATGATATAATCTGCTCCATAATTGACAAATTATATTTAAAGAGTGATTTACTAATTATGAATAACTTTTACTTCCTTATATCACATGGGCAGGCACTTATTATCCCCATTTTGAAAATAAGAAAATTGATTCCCAGAGTTTTCAAGAGACTGGTCCAAGTGACCACTAACAAATGACCAGGACTAGAACACAGGTCTTGTGACTTCTAATCTTCTGTTTACCTACAACACAACTATGACAAGATAGGGTATCAAAGAGTCATTGAAGGCATTTTTATTGTTTTTACTGTTGATAAAATTCATGGTTAGGCTATCCTTTTAGTAATTTAGATGTGTTCCTAGATTTAATTCACTACCTCTTGAAATAGTTCATTTCACTTTTGTACAGAATCCATTAGAATTTTTGCTTTATAAATTAAAAAATAGGTAAGAAGGCAGATAAATTGGATAAATTTTATTAGACTAGAATTAATTAAATAGATAAGATAGGTGGATGATTAAGCAAATAATTAGATTAATAGATCCTAAATAGATAAGATAGATGGATGATTAAGCAAATAATTAGATTAAAAGATAGATCCTTCAGAAATTAGTTCCTTGGTCTGTTTTATGTACTTTATGTTTTTTACTTTTTGACTATGTCTCACATATGTGCTAATTTTTAAAAATACATTATTTCCCTGTTCAAATACTTATTAGATCTTACTATTATTCCATCCTATGCCAATCTCTGTAGAACTTATGTGATGCTGTTTCTGTCAACCACTTTTTAAAACCTGTCCTCGATTTCGTTAAGAAACATTCAGATTGAGAATATAAAGACCATCAGATTTGGCCATAAAGAGATCAATGATAACTTTAATAGAAAACACTTTCACTCCAGTGAAAAGGTCATAAATCACATTCCAAAAGGATGAAGAGTGAAAGCATAGACTCACCTCTACCATCTGCCTTCTGACCTTGTCACTCAACTGAAACTGTTCTCTCTAAGGTTATCAATCATCTCTTAATTGCTAAATCTGATGGTCCTTTTTCTGTAATTCTCAACCTTTCAACCTCTCCTCACCATTTAGAACTGTTAATCACCCTCTGCTCCTGAAAATTATTTCTTTTCTGGGACTTCATGACAATATGATCTCTTGGAATCACAGGGCTTAAGAGTTCTTAATAATTCTTTATTAGAAGTAAGTTCTTAATAATTGTTTAATGATAGATTGGAAAGGATAGTTGTTTTTAAGTATTTGAAGGACTGAGACACAAAAGAATAAATTAGCTTATTTTGCTGTGTCCCAGAGAGAAAAACCAGAAGAAAGAGGTAAAAGTTGAGAAAGATCACACTGAGGCTTGCCACATATTTTAAAAGTCTCTAACCAAGTAAAAATTACAAATCCATTTATCTGATAATTTTATTGTTGAAAATGTACTCTACAGTATTATTTATAAAGAAAATTTTCTGTCCAAAGATTGCTATTATAGTATTATTTTTAATTGAAAATACAAAGACAAACAAAAACAAACTGGGAAGCAACCAATTGATAAAAAATGTTAAATAAATTGCCATAATGCAATAGGATAATAGTATTGACTCAGTAAGCAATCATTAAGTGAATACAATTTGGAAAGCATTGTTTTAGGCACTGAGAATGAACCTGAATAAAAACATTTTTACAGGGACACCATCGATTATTACCATTATAGAATCTTTCGAAAGTAGGCAGATGACTTGAGTTCAAAAGAAAGCTATGGACTTCAATGATTGGAGGTAGAAACAAGAAGCCTTATAGACATTAGCAACATCTTATGTAAACACAGAGAGGTGAGGTGACAGAAAGTCCTATGTTTGTATTTGTGCCTGTGAATGTGCATTTGTGTTTCTACTAAGAGGTAGATCAAGTAATGCTAAATGTCTGACAAGTTTTGAGTCAGACTGTAAAGAAGTTTAAATTCCAAAAAGGGGAGTAAGTATTTTATCTTAAAAGCCATAGAAAATCCCTTTGGATTCTTTAACAGAGAAGTGATTATGGGCAAAAATGTACTTGAGAAAGCAGTATGGAGGATGAATTTAAAACTGGAAGGAGAGAATTCAAAATATGAGGTTATTTCAGTAGGTCACAAAACATGAGAAGGATATAAATTATTGTAATTGTAAAGGGAGTAAAAATAAGGAAATGATTGTAAGAGGTGTTATTGTACTTGCAGGAAAAAAAGACTACAATTAATTGGCCATGGAATTTGTACTGTGATGTGATTACATTAAATAAGTATTAGGAATATAAAGAAATAATACAAAAACAAAAACAAAAACATAAAACTGGAATAATATAATTATGCCTAATTAAGACCATATAAGAGGTAGAAAAATATGTAGAAATGAATAGATGAAATATTCTGATGGAAAAATCAAAGGAATAACTTATTTTTGGACAATTTAGATGTTAGAATTACCTTACTTAAACGATCATATATGTCAAATAAGACTAAGGCATTTCCATTAAATACAGAGAATAGAGAGGTAAAATAATTGTGAACTTTTTTCCTAAATCATTTATACACTGATATTTAACATTTTAAAATTAACTGGAGTTAAAGTAAAGGTGGGCCCAATAAATAAAGCAAAACAAATGTTGGAAAATTTAGTATGGGTTAGAGAAGTGAAAAGGGCCAAGACCTTAAAGAATCCTTAAAAGTGTTATAAATGTATATTCTGATTCCATAAGGAGAAAGTCATTAGAAGTTGATGTCGGTATTGACTTACTCAAGTGTCTCAGGTCTCATCTCATAAAATCTTCATGAAAATGATCTCTCTGCATATAATGGTCACCCTTGATAAAAAAAAAAATGAGGAAGTGATAGACAAAGTTTTTAATAACAGATAATAACTTCACAATAACAAAAAAGCCCTAAAAGCAAGGCTCAGATATCTACATGTGTGTGTGTGTTCATATGTGTTTTCATTTGCAAATATATGCATACAGATATATGTGTGTTTAAATTTAGTTATTTTACCAAAATGCAGGCTTCATAGTTATCTTCCAATACAATTATTCTCAGACATGTTAAAGTAATACAGTGTTCTTTAAAATATATCACAGAGAACTGATTCAATGATCTCCCATTGATAACTATGAAACTAGTAAGTGTAGCTCCTCCATATCATGGAACATGTTCAATATAGAATTGAATGGAAAAACAAATCATTTTAGATAATGAGGACTTCAAGTAAGCTTGTGTGTCACTGACATGGTACAGATTGGATCAAGTCCCTGAATACAATGAATATTCATCAAAGTGATCCATGGTTACTTAAGAGATCAACTTATTAATCAGCATTGGGGAAAAGTGAATGAAGACTATTTCCCATACTCTTACATATTACTAAATGGGCAGCCCATAGAATAAGTCAATCAATCTATATATATATATACATATTTAGATAATAAACTTATAAATTGAGTACAAAATTAAGCAGGAAGGAAAAATACATTGTATTTTATTTGAGAAATTGTGTAGGACTTCCAATGATAATAAGTTGCTCCCTTATACCATAATAAATCTAACTCCTTTTTTAAAAAAATTCCAATGTGCTACACAGCTATGACACAAGAAACAACACCTTCTCCAAAGAATTAAAAGTATGAATGATTCAAAGAACAATGGGAAGAATTGTAATGGGGATCATGTAGGCTTCAGAAGATTACCAACAATAGAAGATTTTATAAAGGGAAGTATTTAGGAAATATTAAAATGGAAATGAAGATAGGTAGGTCATTCAGTGAGATAAAAAAAAATGGTAAATCTAAATGCTCCATAGGTTATTAAAAGGCCTAGAAGAATATCTTCTGCATATTTGGTTGATTCTCCATCAATCATCTGATGAATACTTACTTGTTAGGTGCTTACTATATACCAAACACATTTTGAGATTCCGGAAGATAATAAGACAAAAATAGAACAGCTTCTTCTAAAGAAAATTTTATTCTGTTAGATTACATTGGAAAAATATTTTTTTCTCTGAGGAATAATATGGGGTATACTGGCAAGAATTCATAGCAAAGGGCAGGATGTAATCTGACATCTGAACCATTTATTGAATAGCCAAATCCATGAAATGAATCATGGTTATGTGGAACAAAGTTATTGAGAGCTGCGTTAAACAATAAGTGAAGATAACTTAATTAAGACAAATAAGAAACAGTCAATTCTGTTATTTATTGCCAATGAACTCAACATTCATATGACTACATAACAATTAGCATGTTCACAAAGAAGGGCAAAATGATTTGTTTATGCAACCATGAGTATATATACAGACACGTTTGGATGTGACTTGTGTGAAAACAGATTTTATATATGTATATATATGTATATATACATACACATATATATGTACATACACGTACACACAAACTCATAATAGAAAGAGACTGAAAAAATTCAGGTGTAGATAGATTTACATCTATCTATGCCTAATTTTTACATATTTATATATACATCTAAAACTTAAAAATAGGGGGCAGCTAGGTGGTTCAGTGAGTAGAGCACTGGCCCTGGAGCCAGGAGGACCTGAGTTCAAATCCAGCCTCATACACTTGACACATGTACTAGCTCTGTGACCTTGCGCAAGTCACTTAACTCCAATTGCCCTGCCAAATACATATATATATTTTACACACACACACACACACATATATATATATATATATATATATGTAATCAGTATATAGATATCTGTGGGGAGAGAGACAGAGACAGAGAGAGAGGGAGAGGGAGAGACAGAGAGATACAGAGAGAGGCAGAAAGAGACAGAGATCTTAGACTAGTGGGCCTAAAACTTTTTTTTCTTCACAGAATTATCCTCCACAGGAAATCTGGGCACACTAAATATTTAAGTTGGCAAGATCTTGGAGAGGGTCAGCAAAACTCATGTATATGGAGTGTCTGTTCAATTTCATTGAGTCCTAAGTTCAAGGTCTGAAGTTTTGTGAGGTTATATGTAATAGAGAAGTTCTGTTTACTTACCAATGCTTGGCACAATTTGTAGCATACAACAGGTGGTTAATAAATGTTTATTGACTGACTGTCTTACCACACTATATATGCTGGATCAAAAATAAAAAAACACACCAAAGAAACATTAAACCAAATAACTTATCAATATTGTTTTAACTATGATTATGTACTTTTCAGAATGCTTTTTATTCCATTATTTATTATTTTATATTTTGTAGTTTTCAGCATTGATTTCCACAAGATTTTGAGTTACAAATTTTCTCCCCATTTCTACCCTCCTATCCACTCCAAGATGGCATGTATTCTGATTTCCCCATTCCCCAGTCAGCTCTCCCTTCTGTCACCCCACTCCCCCTACTCCCCATCCCTTTTCCCCTTATTTTCTCGTAGGGCAAGATGGATTTCTATATCCCATTGCCTGTATATCCTATTTGCCAGTTGCATGTAAAAACAACTTTTTTGAGCATCTTCCTTTTAAACTTTGAATTCCAAATTCTCTGCCCTCTTCCCTCCCCACTCACTCTCCCTAAGAAGAGAAGCAATTCAACATAGGCCACACATGTATCATTATGCAAAACACTCCCATAAATAATCATGTTGTGAAAGACTATTTCCTTCCATGCTATCCTGTCCCCCTTTATTCAATTTTCTCTCTTGACCCTGTCCCTTTTCAAAAGTGTTTGCTTTTGATTACTTCTTCCCCCATCTGCCCTCCCCTCTATCATCCCCCATTTCTTATCCCCTTCTCCCTACTTTCATGTGGGGTAAGATACCCAATTGAGTGTGTAGGTTATTCCCTCCCCAGGTCAAATCCAATGAGAGCAAAATTCACTCATTTCCCCTCACCTGCCCCTTCTTCCCTTCCAATGAACTGCTTTTTCTTGCCACTTTTATGTGAGAAAATTTCCCCTTTCTGTCTCTCCCTTTCTCCTTCTCTCTCAATATATTCCTCTGTCATCCGTTAATTTAATTTTATTTTTTTTAGATATCCCTTCATATTGAACTCACCCTGTGCCCTCTCTCTCTCTCTCTCTCTCTCTCTCTCTCTCTCTCTCTCTCTATATATATATATATATATATATATATATACACACACACACACACACACATATATACATATATATGTATATATATACGTATGTATATATGTATGTATGTATGTATATATGTATGTGTGTATGTATGTATATTCCCTTCAACTACCCTAATACTGAGAAAGGTCTCATGAATTACACACATCATCTTTCCATGTAGGAATGTAGCAAAACAGTTTCGCTTTAGTAAGTCTCTTATGATTTCTCTTTCTTATTTATCTTTTCATGCTTCTCTTGATTCTTGTGTATAAAGGTCAAATTTTCTATTCAGCTCTGGTCTTTTACTGAGAAAGCTCTAAAGTCTTCTATTTTATTGAAAATACATATTTTGCCTTGGAATATTATACTCAGTTTTGTTGTGTAGGAGATTCTTGGTTTTAATCCTAACTCCTTTGACTCCCGGAATATCATATTCAAAGTCCTACGATCCCTTATTGTGGAAGCAGCTAGATCTTGTATTATCCTGATTGTGTTTCCACAATACTCAAATTGTTTCTTTCTGGCTGCTTGCAGTATTTTCTCCTTGACTTGGGAACTCTGGAATTTGGCTACAATATTCCTAAGAGTTTTCATTTTAGGATCTTTTTCAAGAGGTGATCGGTGGATACTTTCAATTTCCAATTTACCTTCTGGCTCTAGAATATCAGGGCAATTTTCCTTGATAACTTCTTCAAAGATGATGTCTAGGTTCTTTTTTTCTTTTGATCATGACTTTCAAGTTGTCCAATAATTTTAAAATTTTCTCTCCTGGATCTATTTTCCATGTCAGTGGTTTTTCCAATCAGATATTTCACAATGTCTTCCATTTTTTCATTCCTTTGGTTCTGTTTTATAATATCTTGATTTCTCATGAAGTCACTAACTTCCACTTGCTCCCATCTAATTTTTAAGGTGGTATTTTCTTCAGTTGTCTTTTGGTCCTCCTTTTTCATTTAGCTAATTCTGGCTTTCAAAGTATTCTTGTCCTCATTGGCTTTTTGGAGCTCTTTTGCCATTTGAATTAGTCTATTTTTAAGGTGTTATTTTCTTCAGTATTTTTGGGGTCTCCTTTAGCAAGTCATTCTCTTGTTTTTTTTTTGTGATTTTCTCACGTCACTCCCATTTCCCTTCCCAATTTTTCCTCTACTTCTCTTACTTGCTTTTCCAAATCGTTTTTGAGCACTTCCATGGCCTAAGACCAATTCATATTTTTCTTGGAGGCTTTTGATGTAGGCTCTTTGACTTCGTTGATTTCTTCTGGCTGTATATTTTGATCTTCATTGTCACCAAAGAATGATTCCAAAGTCTGAGTCTGATTCCGAGTCTGTTTTAGCTGCCTGTTCATGTTCCCAGCCAACTAGTTGATCCTTGAGCTTTTGGTCAGCATATGCCTGCTTCTAGAGTAGAGAGTACTTTGTCCCAAGCTTAAGGGGCTGTGCTGGTGTTTTCAGAGCTTCTTCTATACAGCAAACTCTACCACATCAGCACTCCTCTTCCCCCAAGAACTGCCAGCCTGGACCATGACCCAGATCCAAGCAGGTTCTGCACTCCTTCTCTGATCCCCCACTTAATTCTTCACACAGGGTGGGCCTGGGGCCAGAAGCAATCACAGCTGGAGCTCTGGAAGCAGCCTGAGCTGCATCACTTCTGCGCCTCCAGGGCTAGGGCCAACTGTGAACTCCCTTCACTATAGCAGTTTTTCCACTAACCTTCTCTGTTGTCTTTAGTGTTTGTGAGTTGAGAAGTCTGGTAACTGCCACAGCTCAATGATTCAAGGCCCTCCCACCTGTACCACCTGGCTCCTAGTCTGGTTGGTCCTGGCATGGCCCATGCTGGGTTGTGCTATGCTCTGCTCCCAGCTCCGTGTGATAGACCTTTCTCAGCCACCATCCAGGTTTTCCTGGGCTGGAGCCCTGCTTCCTTCTGGTATTTCATGGGTTCTGAAGCTCTAGAATTTGTTCAGAGCCGTTTTTTACAGGTGTTTGGAGGGACCTGGGGGAGAGCTTAAGCAAGTCCCTGCTTTCCGGCTGCCATCTTGGCTGCACCCCGCTACTTTCCAGAATGTTGTAGCACTCCTAGTTCCATATTTAGCACTTAGGTACTTCAGTATAATCTTTAAGAAAAACTAGTGTAGATAAAACTTTAAAATCACTCTGATCCAGATTTAGACAGTTTGAGTTTTGTTTTGTTCTATCTTAAGAGAAATCTAAAATGGATTCCAAAGTGTTAATGCCAAGAGTTACACTGGCAAAATACTGAGCATTATGTTAGGTTATAAAAAAGACTGATCCGGAAAATATATGCCAGACTATTTGCACCATCTGCTTCCTAAGCATTAGGCCTGCTGAAGTGTCTGACATGCACAGCTGTAGATGTGTGGCAGCTAATCCAATCTCACCTCGTGCTACATGTCATTTGCTTGACACGATACTTGCAATGGTTATTCACTGATTCACAGAATATCAGAGATGAAAAGGAAGTGAGAAGCAATCTAGTCCAATCAGCAGAAAGAATTTATTAGGTTATTAAAAACCATTCATTCATTCATTGAATCAGATTAAATGATTTGTACCTTGATTTCTTCTTTCCCATGTCTGTCTACATTTGTATGTGTACAAAGTTAGCCTTTATTCACTACCAGTGGTGTAAAATAACATGGAGGCATCATGAAGCAATGCTCTATAGGGAAAAGAGAAGTCCTGTCTTCAAATTCTTCATCTGACAATTAAACAGTTTAGCTAAATTAGCTCCCATGGCCTCTATATCCCAAACTGTAAAGTTTTGGAGTTGGACTATGTGATCTATAAAGTTACTCTCCACTTAGCTTCTTAAGAAATATTCCTAAAGTACAGATTCGACCATTTCATCCCTCTTATTCAACAAATGCCAACCACTCCAAATTATCTTCACAATCAATCAAATATATAATCCTCCGTCCTTTAAAGTCCCTCATATCTTGGATCCTTTCTACATTTCCAGTCTTCTTACAATATATTCCTTCCTGATTACTCTTCAATGCTACACTTCAGCAACACTGGCCTTCTTGCTGGTCCAAGAATATAACACTGCCTTCACCTCCAGGCAATTTCATCAAGTACCTCCCCCAACTCTGTGCCTGGAATTTTCTCCCTCTTTAAATGTGCCTCCAGACTTCTTTCAAGTTGGCTTAAATACCACCTGTTGCAAGAAACTTTTATAGTTCATCTCCCCTACCCTCAACACCTACAATGCCTTCCCTCTCCCATTACCTCCCATATACAGCACCTAAAACATAGTATGTATTTCATACATGATTAAGGTTAATGATGATATTACCAAGTGATTCAAGTTAGCAAATATTTAATAAACCAATACTATGTACAAGTCACTATAATAGGGATATAGAGGGGAAAAAACAGTCCCTGACCTCAAGGTACTTACATTCTACAAGGGAAAAATACATTTGAATAGAGGAGTTAATACAAAATACTGTGAAGAAGGATTTAGTGCTAGCCAGGAACTGGAAACATCAGAATGGGCTTCTGATAGGAGATGATCACATAGTAGAGACTTGAATAAAGTTAAAAGGCAGAAGTGAGATGAGAGTGTATTCCAGATATAGGTAGTACCTGTGGGAAGACACAAGAATAGGGGCTAGGAAGATGTGTTCTGGGAGTAAATAAATTGGTTGACTGTATTATAGAATGTGAAGAATGGTAATATGTACTCAGTTAGCCTGAAAAGACAGCCTGGAACCATGTAATTATGGGCTTTAAATGCCAATCTGAGGAGGTTGCATTTTATCTTAAAAACAATACAGTGAATGAAGTGAATAAAGATTCTTTAGGGACTAAATGAAATGGTCAGATCAGTGCTTTAGAAAATAAATTCAGCAGTTAGGTGTAGGGTGCACTGGAGAAAGCAAAGACTAAAAAGTAGAATCCGAGTAGAAGGTTATTGCTTGAGTCTAGGCAGGAGATACTGAAGGCCTGAAAGTGGGTGTTTGTGGTATGAGTGAAGAGAAGGAGATTGGCATGAGAGAAGCCACAGATAGGGATTGACAAGACCTAGAAACTTGTAAATTATAGGTTAGAAGGAGAAAGAAGAGATGATGGTAAATTTGAGTTTCAAATTAGGATTACTGATAGAATTATGGTTTTTTGACAAAAAGGCAAGTTGAGAAGGGTGGTCCTTTTGTTAGGAAAGGCAATGAGTTCAGTTTTGGACAGGTGTGTTCGAGATGCTTAAAGATCATCTACTTGGAGATTCACAATGCAGAAATAGAGCCAAGGAGATTCATAAGGGCTACATTTGGATCACATAGGGGATCTGATAAGATCACCAAAAGAGAAAAGAGAAAGCTAATTAAAGACTGCATTTAAAAACGTGATCTTCCAATAGCTATAAAATGATATTATGGTATAGTTGACCAAAGTAATTAGGATATGTTTGATTGAAGCAGATTTACTTTAGGAGTCATGGATTTTGTTTAAGATAGCACAAAGTATACTTGATTTAAAGAAATTTATTAAACTTCTACTGTGTACAATTAACAAAAATAAAAGTCTATGACAGAAAGAACTTTAGGTACTGCTTGGCAGATAGAACATGTCCTTAAAGAATTAAACATGATGTCTGTACAAGATAATAAAAATGATTTCAAGAGGAAAACAACAATAACAACTGGGAAGATCCCTAGTTAAGTGATTCAAATATTTAGTCCTGAATTTTAAATATAATTAATCACAGACCATTGAAACTCTTACAATTTTAAAATTATACTCACTCCTCTACAACAATCTCTTCCCATTCTTCTCTGTCTCATCTTGTGATATAAAACAAATATTACTGTCTCTTTTTCAAAATCAGAAAGAAGGGCATAGTGAGAAAATCATGATTTTTACATGAGATAACTGGATTGAAATAGTTCCTCCCTATAGATCCAAACTAAATAATTTCAGGTTTTCATAGAAAGAAGTCTATGAATATAAGGTTGTCAGATGCAGTTCCTGGTACATGCTTTGTACACAATAGACACTTTAAAAACACAGGGTGCTGCTGCTGATGGTACCTTGTTAATACCAATTCTCTGATCTATGGATTAACAAATGTTTGCAACATTAATTAGATTGTTTGTGGGATGCTAACAGAACAAGGATAAAATACATATCTATTTCTAGAAGGAGACAATTCATTTACTGCTAAAATAATAGGCAGAGCCTGTTCCTTACAAGAGGGAGGAAAGAAGGAAAACTATGACGTTTTTGATTTGTGAAAACAAGCATAATGAATTGTTGGATTCAGGTGCACTGCACAGCAATTACCTACAGTGATGAATTGTGCCTTGAGATGTGTTCCAGGTGCTGCACCTGATGTATAACGAGGAAACTCACTGAATAAGTGGACACTTTGAGTTTTCGTTAGGGCTTAAGGGACCTGAGTTACTTAAAGTCCTTTTGAATTTGTTCTTACTGATCTTATTTTAAACCTAATGGAGAAAGATTAATCATGACATTCTTCTCCTTCCCAAAAAAGATGTCTTTAAAAAGTTGTCATTAAAATACAAAATATTCATTTGGGTTTTCTAATGGAGGAGGTTAAGTTTACGAAGTTTTCTTTTTTTAAAAGTTCTCCTTGAACAGAAATTCATTAAAAGAGGGTATTATGAATTCATTTTAAAGGTCCAGAAGTTACTTAGTTGTGATTAAAAAATCAAGAGTACTTTTATTGTGCTTTTTTAAAATAATTAAACTTTAGTTTGAGAAGCATGGTGAGCTATAAAGGCATTTAATGGTTGAAAGCAAAGATTCAAGCTATGACCTAAGGTACTTGCTATATCAGCAACAATCAAATGATCCTTTGCAAAAAAAAATGTATCATAGGCTATTTTATGTATATAAATTTGATTAGTATAGTAAATGGGTCCAACAATGCAGCAAGATATAGGGGAAAGCATAGCACTTTGAAGCAAAGAGTTTTCACTTCCTCCTCTGCCATCTCCTAGTCTTTTGACCATAGACAAGTCAAGCAACCTATGTGAGCTTCAGTTTTTCATCTATCAAATGAATAGAATAATTCTATTCTAGGCTAATAACTACAACCCAGTTTTTGAAAATATTTCCAAATAATTGTAAAAGACCTGTTATTTGATTAATGTATGGAACTTGCTGCAGAAATATCTACCAATTTGGATCAGCATATCCTCTGCAACTTATAGTGTTATAGAGTTGCCTGGGGCACTGAAAGGGTAAATTATTTGCCCAAGATAATTTAGCCCATATGTGTCAGAAAGAGAGGTTGAAACCAGGATATCCTACCTCAGAAGTTAGCTCTCTATTTATTACACCATGGTATTTTGAAATTAGAAATTTCTCTAATGGGAATTTGTTTATCCTTGGTTTTATTTTCCTACTGCTTTTTATGTACATACAAAAAAAATTCTATTTTAACTACCTTTGTTCTAGTGGCTCTAGCTAGGACTGGACATTGTAAATGCTCAATAAAAAATAAACCACTGCATTTTGGAGAGCAAGAAAGCACTGACTGGAGTTTTGGAGTCATTTGGCACTTAAAAGACATTCTGAGTTAGAATTGAACTAGACCTTATGTTTGCTCAACAAGCTGATAGGTTAATAAAAATACAATGGATGCTAAATGATAGCTTGTTCACTGAGACACATTTGGACAGATTTTCGGAATTTAAAGATTGATTGGCTGAAAAAAGTGTTAGTTACATGTAACATGGGTGTTTATTTAATTTCTATCATGAAATCGTTTAATGCCTTCTCAAACTGATTGTCCTTTTGCCGTTAGGATAAAATTTAAAATAATAACTTATGATGGCCTTTAACAAAGTTTTCTTGGTATTTTCCAAAAAAAAAAGCATGTTTGCACCCATTTTGGGCATTAAATAGACAATTTATCAGAGAGACCAATTCTTATACATAGAGAAGGGAATCAAACCTGCTCTCCAATTCCAATGAATTCTGAGTTAATGCAACACCTGCCTTGTCTGTCTCCTGCTTGCCCATGTATTAATACACAGCTTTGTGCAGCTTCTAGAGTCTCTCAAGCAGAGAATAAATAGAGTTCCAATGAGTTGTAACCTCCTGCTCCAACTGATATTATGTTATTTTTTCCCAGTTACTGCTCATTTAGTATTTCTCTGGTTTGGAGAATATGACTCAAGGCACCAAGGATTAGGAAAAAGAAAAAAAAACCCTTTTTTAAAGGGTGAATTTTAAATACACTTTTACCAGCACTTCAAAAAAACCCAATATTTTAAAAAAATTTTAGAATAAAATTTCCACTTAGAGCATTAGAACAAGAAAAAGATAAATGCCTCTAAAGGTGTTCCTAGTTTATCTTGCAACAAGGATAGTTTTTCATGGAAGTCACCTTAAAGTTCAGGATGGGAAAAATCATTCTTTCTTGATGTTATAATAAGTATGTTTTCCACTGAATTTTGCCAAATGGGAGAAGTAACTTCTGGACCTTTAAAGTGAATTCATAGTACCCTCTTTTAATGGATTTCTGTTCAAGGAGAACTTTAAAAAAAAAAAGAAAACTTAGTAAACTTAACCTACCGCATTAGAGAACCCAAATATGAATATTTTGCATTTTAAAACATGGATAGATTATAAATAAAGTATCACTTGTTGTCACTGAGAACTCTTCCATTAGTTTTAAAAATAAGAATCCTTCTTGAAGGCATAAGCAAGATCAACTGAACTTTTCAATTCATATAATTTAATTCTATCAACATTGATTATTTACATACTATTTGCATTCTGTTATGGCAAATAAGGAAATACTTTATAACAATATTATTGATAATAATGATAGTGAATATATAGGACCACAAGATTTATGTATATAATCTTCTTTGATCCTCCACAAAGTTCAAATAGGTACTATATTATCTCTATTTTATAGAAGGGAAACCTGAGGATGCAGAAGGTGAAGTGACTTGCATACAGTCACACAACTACTATATGTTGGAAGCATGATTCAAATTTAAATTTTCTTCACTCCAAGTCAAGTATTCTATCTATCCACTGTACTACAAAGGTCGGTTTGTAAAATTGCTTTATCTAATGGGCAAGAGGTCCTTTGCAATCTTTTCCCCTAGAGATTACAAGAACTGCTACTCATATAAAAATGCAGATACTTTAATTTAGCAATTAAAGTTCTTTGCAATGAATTTCCTCCCAGCCTATACATAAAACCATATAAATTTTATAGCCACATACAACTCTAGACAGAATGTAGAATAATAGAATATTGTAATTAGAACCAGTAAAACCTTGTTTTTAATACTGTTTCAGATATTATGTGATCATACACAAATTAGAATCTTGTTGACCTTCAGTGTCTTTATCTGGAAAATAGGTATAGTAACAAGTCTTTCCCCACATCATTTCTGTGAAGCTCACATACATTTCTGCATGTAAGGTTAATCACAAGCAATGAGCACTATAATATGTCAATTTTCGTTACTTTTCCGTTGTTCCCCAAAGCTAAACACAATTTTCACTGTTCCACTCCACATTCAATTCCATGTCAATTTTATTTCATGATATTTCCCCCACAAACCTGAAACATTTTCCCTCTTCTTTAAGATCTTAATCCTTTTTCCTACCTATCCTTCCCAATTCAGCTCACAGCTCCTCTTCTACAAATGACTGATCTGACCATTCCAGGCAGGCAGAGTAATTTCTTTTTGCTTCATATTTCTATTGTAACAATTACATATTGTATTGGTTATTGCTCTCACACTTTCCACTTTTTGTTTAACATTTTCAAGGTATTATGACTTCTTTCTTCAAGAAGATCATACAATGCTAGAAAGATGTACACATCAAATTTCTCATTTTATTCTCAGTGACAACTTGCAGGAAATGTTCGATGATTTTTGCTGAATTATTATTATTTTTACTTATCCATAATAATTTTAGCAGAAGTAGTTTCTTAATGAAGGCTATAGCAATAAATAGCAAATATCTCCCAATAAAGAATCTGTTCTTTGATAGAGAATAGTTGTATAAGAGAACAGGCATCATGAGAACGATGAAAATTAAGTGTTAGACTCTACACCATATTCTCTAAAATTTTATTCATCCTTTGGACACAAAGCCCAGTGAAAATTCTGAAGTGAAAACAAAGTTTAAATGGCAAAAGTTTGTCATTTATTTGATTTTTCTTTTATATTTTATCTTTTCAAAAAATGGAAATTTATTTTCTTTCCCTCTCATTTCCCTCACAATTTTGCCTTATTGAAAAGATGTAATGATGATTCTGGAATCTTCAATTATAAACTCTTGTCATTTGTTCTAATCTGGGAAGGCTTTGACTAAACAACTAATGAATGACTATGAGTCTTTTTTTCTGGAAGGGCCTAAGCAGGAAAGGTCCTTCTTTAAAAGGTTAGCTTTCCCAGTTTAATGTGACCTACCAAGCATGTGCTCTATTGACTTAAAATCCAAGGACTCAGAATAGTCATCACATCACAATGAAGTATATTTTTGCAAAGAGTATGGACAGTGCTTTCATAAAGCTATAACTTTTAGTTTCTAATAAGTCTTTCAGTTTGGGTACTATTTGTTCCAAACAAGAATATTTGTCATTCTCTACCTGCTTCCTTTATTATTTACCACCCACACAGGTCTAATGTCAAGGAACAGCCATTCTGAAAGTTATACAAGTAGGTAGGTAGATAAATAAGGCAAACAGGCAAGTGTCAGCAAATCATAGAGAGAAAGTGACATTTATGATTTGATATGTTCAGTCAAAACTCCTATGTGCAAGTGCACATTGCCTGCTCTTTTCCTCCCCATCCCTGCAGAAAAAAAAATTACTAAATTTAGTTTTATTGTTTTCTAAATGCTATGACAGACATTTTATATTGAAAGAAAACTTTCATAATATCTATTATTTAATTACTGACCACAATTTCTTTTCTTATTATTGTGTATTTTATTGGACTGTGCATCTAATCATTCAGAAAAAAGAAGAATAAGATTAGATTAGGGTTTTTGGCTGGAGGATGCATTAGACTTTACACTAGAATGGAATGCATTCAGATTTTCAAATTATAAATGATATCAGTACTGTCTGTATGTATATATGTACGTATGGACATACAAGTATTCATAAACACTCACATCTCCCTGAATTGGAGTCTATGCTTTTAGTTCAAATATTGAGGATTACTTAGCAATTACCAGAATTTAATAAAATATCTGATTTATGATATGGTTATAGGCTCTACTATCTTCATTGCCATTTGCAAAATATCCTTCTTTCTGCTTCAAGTCCTGCATGACTTTGACATTTAAAAGTTTCTCAAAACAAGATCTGAGGTTCATTCTAACTATGTTTAGAGCATTTGGACTCTCAGCACTTGAGACCTGGACTGAAACAAAACAAAACCCCAACTAAAAAGCCCTCAGTTTTCCTTTCTTTATCATCAGTTTCATGAACATCATTTTTATAAATGGTGTTTGACTTCATCAATTAATGGATAGATTTATAGCATGTTAGAACTAGAGAGCTTAGAAATCATGCAATCTATCACTTTCATTTTAATTGGAGAGAAGTGAGAAATCAGAGAGAAGAAAAAGTTTACTTGAGGTTACCTTACTTATAAGTAGCAGATAATAATCTTAGTTTCTTGGCTCCTAGTACTGTTCTGTTTCTACTGGGTAATGCTGTCTCCACAAACCACCATCAAAAGACAATGAGATGAAAGTGAAATCCAGAGGTAAGAACAAAGAGCAGCATTAAATATTTGAGAGCCATTTGTACGATGATAAAATTACATATGGCAGCACCATGCTTCAGTCATCCCATAATCTCCACTCTTGATCTTCAGGATGTTCTGATGTAATGATTGTAAACTGGGGTTATCTTGTTCATTTCATAAATTTTGAATGCCTATTATTTGAGACGTGATTAGGGGATTCTGATGATTAGAGTCCCTTCATGAAATCTATCATGGAGTAGTAGAAATGTCTTTAAAAGATTTCTAGGTAAAGCTCAAGTTCCTCAGCATGGTCCATGAAGACCTGCATTTTTTCACTGACTCTCTGGATTGTTCAACTAATCTGGAATAATGCTGAGAGAACCTAGAAGGAATAGACTCTGTGGTGAGATTCAGAGGGCTCCAGGAAAAAAGCTGTCTTTTACCCTTAAGAGAGATTAAAGTTCAGTGTTTGTTTCTAGATTTTTTTTTGTTTTAGGATACATAAATAATTAGCTCCTTGAGATGTCTATTAGATATTAGTCTTCAATAAATATGGCTACTGTACAAGCAGGAATATTTGCAAGGCTATATCTCCATGGAACTTGCTTCTCAGGATAGTGGATGAGGCCACTGGTAGCATTGCTATCTCAAAGGCTCTTTGATTCAGGGTCCTGGGCTAGCTTCCATGTGGTATGCAGTGAGATGGCAGTCGAGGTGATGGGGTTGGTTTGACTTGCCTACCACATCATGCTTCCTACTCTTCCTCAAGTTGCCCTGCCACTTCAGTTAGGTTGGCTTGTCTGCTCTATTGGTGGAAGCTACTTGGCACTTGATGGAGATGACTGACTTGTACAAAAAAAAAGTGGCAGAGTAAAGTGAGCAGAACCAGGAAAATTTTGTATGCAATAATCACAATATTATAAAGACAAACCACATTGAAAGATAATAACTTTGATCAACATAATGACTAACCAAGGATACCGAAGAGTGGAGATAGAGCATACTACTTCTACTCATCCTCACCCAACAGAAATATGATTGACTAAGGTTGTGGAGTGAAAGCTACTGGGGCAGGGAATATATGGTCAACATTGGGATTTGTTTTGCTTGACTATGGATATTTGTTATGTTTATTTTTACTATTGGGACACAGCGAATGATGAAAAGAGATTTTTTTCTAATTTGAAAAAAAATAAAATTGTAAAGCAAAGTATTGCCTGAGTTATTCCCAGATTTGGTATATTAGTAAAGGAGATGTTGACCAAGAAATTAAAAAGTTCAGTTGTAAGTGGCATAAATTTGTTTTACATTTTTCAAGTTTCATTTATATGGATCCTGGAAATCCAGATTCTTATGGAAGCACAATTAATTTTAACTATCTGGCTCATGTATTTAATTCTTTCTGGAAGAATATTAATGACTTTTTTAAATCTGTGTGATCTAAAGTTTCTGTATACTGAAATACTTACTTGATTCAATTCAAAACCTACTTAATTATCCTGGTCTTTATTCTATATGAAATTAAGTAACTTCTTTAGCCTATCATACCTGCATACATAATTAATGATTGTTTCATAGACACATCCTCTGGCTATGATGGAAGGGACTTCATTTTTGACAGTTTTATTTTATTTTATTTTTAATTTGTGGAATGAAACAAGCATTTCTTTGACATAGCACCAAAATAAAAGTTGATTGTACATGCAGCTGCAAATCTGCTGTGTACAACTTGCTATTCCTTCGAAATATACAACAAAATTATCGTGTAAATTTATTTTATTTCTCCCTCCCCATCCTGCCAGTCCATCACTTACAAATAACCAGAGTACTCTTATCTAGGACCACTTCATTCATTTGTAGCCCTGGGGGCTACAATGAAACATACAGATATGCAATTGAGAGATACTATAGGGGTGGAATGATCTCAATACAGGAATTTTCAGGAAATATACTCACCTCTCTTCTGCCTATGCTCATGGCTATCCACTGCATGCATAAAATGCATGTATCAACAAGTATTTTTAAGAGATATTAATGGTTTCTATTCATCTAGGCAAATGCTTTACCAAAGGGGATTTGGAGGTAGGATATACAATTTCCCTATCTACACAATGGATATTTATTTTGTGAATTTAAGTGAAAAAATGTTCACTAAACTTCATCCTGCTCCTATTATTTGTTTGTTATAAATAAAGAGAAGAGGTGTTGCATGGTAGATATGACAATAAGCCTGAGAACCAAGTTGACCTGGGTTCAAGCCTAGCTATGTCATTCTCTGTGAGTCTCTTAAGCTCTTTACAAACAAAGCTCACTCTTTGAGACTAAAAATTGCAGAATGATTCCCAAATGAGCTCCCTAGACCAAGCAATCATACGTCTGGGTAAGTAAACAAATATGTCATTTTAAAAGATGCATAAAAATTTTACCATTTTGCATATTCTTTTCATATTCTAGTTACTTTGGATCAGCCAAGAAACCCTTGTTAAAACTGTCTATTCTTTAGTAATACAAATGAATATATAGAAAATTTAATTCAGCATTATAGTGGCTATTAACAAACTCCTTCATAATTTCTTTCCTTGATCTTGCTTTTACTTAAGTAATTATTTTATAATTACTAGTTGTTTCCAGTAATTAAATGTTTTAGTGATGAAGAAAGTACTTTGTAATGTATTGACTAATAGTTTTTCTTTAATAATCAATTAGCTGTAATTTGAGAGTAACAACTAAACTCAGGACATTTCTAATCTGCCATAATTGTGAGCAAAACAAACCTCAGAGAGCATGAAATTTTTAACCTAAAATCATGGAATATTGATAAAAACACATTGAAACATAGGCATTTGCAACTGCATTATATACATACTCACTAGGCTTATGCCCATGTTTCCACTAAAGTCCATGTTACAGTGTATGTCAAGGTTATTTGAACAAATTTTCCTGATATTCTGGAAAATGGAAATGTTTCCTGACTAAACATTGTTACATTGTTACATTGTTGAAATTCTATAATTTCTTCACTTTAATAATTACAGTTTAGATATCTATGTGATCTTGGATGTCAGTGTACATGTCTAGACTTCATTTTCCTCATCTATAATTTGAATAGTTTGGACTAGAAGGGCTTCAATCTACAATCTTATTATGTATGTACAAATGGAAGGAGCATTCACACTGATAAAAGAATCAATCCTTGTTAAATAGAAGTATAAATAATATAATTCACATTGGAAGGTGGGATACACAGAAACCAACTCATATTGGAATTGGCTATAGTCAGATTAGTACTTCTGGTTTGGAGAGGTTGTAATACAACTTCATTTTTGGACAAGCTTCAGTACCAAATACCTGTTTAGAAATAGATTGGCTTCCTTGGTTCTCCCTTACTTTCATTAAGTTATCAATCTACAAGCATGCTTTAAGCACCAACTCTATATAGTAGCATGCAATCATATTGAAGGAATGTTTTTGGTTTATATCCCACTATTGTGCACATAGACACATGATAGATATTTCTTTAATTGACTTGAAGTACAACCATACAGACATGTTTGCTTAAAATGGAAAATTTTAAAACAGTTTTTCAATGTATAAATGGGGTTTCACACATGTTCTTCCACGATGTAGGGAGAATCAAAGGATGATGATAATAGTAGACCAATGAGGATTGTCAATATAAACTCTCTATGATAAGGAATTATATCCCTATATTTTGCATTGTTGCACCAAGCTCAGAACCATTCTTGCTTAGATATTTAACAAATATTCTTTATTTCACTAAGAAAGAACAATACTCAGTCTAAAATTAAGATTCCATGTTTTATTATCTATAGCACAGTGGGTTATAGATAATGTTATCTTTTGTGGGATATATCATTTTCAGATATAACCTGTTAGGTACAGTTAGGATTTTGTGTTTTAAGCTTACATTTGGATATGATCATCACAATACATGCCATTTGAAAAGAAGAATCACTTATGTTTTGTGAAAAGCCAGCTATTCGATAAGGATTTATCAACTACTTACTATGTGCCAAGTACCAAGCTTAGTGCTGGGAATAGAAGCACAAGTTAAAAAGACAGAACTTATCCTCAATTTAATGGTGGCAGACAATACAGAAAGTAAGCTGGAAAGGGAGAGATATATAAAGGTACCTTTCACAGAGAGAAAGCCTGGAGTGTAAACTTAAAATCAGTCAGTAAACATTTAGTGCCTACTGTTGGACAAGGCTGTCCTATCCCCTCTCCTTCAAAGTAGATGCTAAGAAGAGCCTGTAATGGCAAGCAAAGTGGGACTTTTTGCTGTTTCTTTTTCTTTTGAAATGTTTCTCAGCACTAAGGCAATCAAGTATCTTTTATTGAGTCTTGCCTTTGTTTGAATCAAGAGTCTTTGATTGAATAAAGGGTCCTTGATTGGAAACAATATATATACTCTGAGGTCAGCATTTTGCTTTGGGGCTCACTCAGAGAGTGTTCATGTAATGTAGCCAGATGAGATTCTGGATAGCCATTAAGGAGCCCACCAGCTTTGAAAATCCAGATGCTGGTGCTTCTCTTTCTGGTAACTGTGTGTATTGCTATGGACAGATGGTTAGAAGCCTGTCTGTTGATTTGTGTTATTTTCTCTGTTTGTAATTTCTGTTGTAATTGCTCTGAAGTTCAAGGTGCTGACTTTTCCCCCTGAATTAAGTGAATGATATATGTATGTTTAATTAAAGCAAGATTGTTAACCCCTTAAAGTTGCTTTCCTTTAGAAAAGCAGATCAAAAACCTCTGTTAGCAGGCCTCCTGTGTTCTGGTGTTATTGGCCTTACATCTCCATAACAGCTGCAAGTAACATTGTTGTTACAAAATGGCATAGTCAGCAGGATCTGCAAATTAAAAGCAAAGTATCAGGTTCTGGGGGACTGGGAGAGTGGTTGGATGCTTCCAAGTTATTGGGTTGCTCTTTATACTTGTGGTGGTTATGGTTCTGAGGACCCCCAGAAGTAGCAGTGGCTTGAGGAAAAACAGGCAAGTAGCAGTGACAGGAGTGGTTTCCCAGGTGCCTAGAGCAGGATGCCTGGGAGATAACCTCTTCTTGCCCCTCCCTAGCCCACTAGCACTCCAGAGGAGACAGACTAGAGTAGTGGCTGTGGGAGGAAAACAATCAGAGGCTTGGGGGAGGTAGGGATGGCCAGAACTAGGGCTTGAGTGGATTAGCCCAGCTCCTGACTGTGCTGGAGGAATGAATGTCCTGAAATGGTATTGTATTCAGAAGCCAGACCACAGCATCAAGAGCTTGGAATGGAGCCCTGGATCAAGAGTAGAGAGCTGCCTGCATACTGACCCAGCAGGAGCAGAGTACTGCCTGCAAGCCAACCTTGATGAGGAGAGAGCAACAATGCTGCTTGCAGTGGTTGTGGATGTTTAAGGCCAATAATACCAACACACAGGAGGGCTGTTGGCACAGGATTTTTGATCTGCTTTTCTAAGGAAAGCAACTTTAAGAGGTTTACAATCTCACTTTAATTAAACACATATATATCATTCTCTTACATCAGGGGAAAAAGTCAGCACCCTGAACTTCAGAGTAAACACAAATAAACAGAGCAAAATACCTATAAAGAGAACCTTGAGTGCTCTCTTTATAGCATATGTTCTATAATAGTTTCTGTCTCACTCAAATAAAACCCCATATCAACACTTCAATGTGGCCTAGTATCCCAGGGATCACAAGATCTGATTTCCCCATCCCTGGGATTATGGGTACTGTTTCAAATCTTCTTTGCATTGCTACATCACTCAAGCAAATACTGTCATTTGCTGGTCTACTCATTTCCATTATCTCTAACTTTAACCCTATGTCTGAAAATGGCATACTCCATGGTATACATGAATCTGTAATTAAATATTAAATCTTAATTTAGGACTTGATCTTTCTTCTTTCACACTGAAACATTATTTTTTTAAAAATTGAAGCACGAATGTTGCTGATATGGATACTTTAGAAGAAAGTGTAAGAGTATAACACTTTACTAGAGAAGGTTTACAATAAGACAGTCAATGAACACTAATTAAACACTTAATATATACCTGATCTCTCATAGGCGTTGGGGATTTAAATACAAAAAAAAACAATTTCTTTTTACAAAAACCTTTTTATTACAATCGAGTACTAATCTTGAAATGGATGAGAAATTTCCCACTTTCATATGTACAAGTAGTGGGATGGATATGATGGAATCAGTGCTGTATTTGCAGTCAAAAATACCTGGCATTAAAAGTCACCCTCTACTCCTTCATTATTCCTTATAACATAATAATATTCCTACACTCATTAGCAATATGAAAATGGAAATATCAGTTGCCTTAACTGAATCTCAATTTCCTTATCTGTAGACCGGGAATAAATCATACTTTAGTATCCTATTCACAAGGGTGCTATAAGATTAAATGAGATGATTCATTTCATAAATGTTAAAGTGCTATTTAAATGTCCAGTGGTCATAGTTATTTTAGTCATACTCATAGCAGTTTCCTTTAGGACTATCCCTCCTTGAAATGGAATTTCCACTAGTCAGATATGAGTTTCAAATTAATGTCTTCACACTTTTAGTGCATTTTCCTCCCACATACTTCAAGATCCATAATTCTCTCTACATGTGTACCACACCTCAAAGTCACACAAAAAGATCGTAGTCTCTAACGAAAAACAAAATCACCTGCTAATAAACCTTCGGGTGATCAGCTTTCCAATGTAATATTTCATATATTAAAAAATATTAACTCATATTCATATTGAGCTCTTAATATAAGTTAACTGTCACCCCTCTTTTTACTCCTATAAATGGGCAGGTGTTTTTCTTGGGCTGAACTTTTAGTTTCTTCACATATTCACTGTATTTCTAAGATGTTTTTTCCAGTGCAGTCAACAAAGTTTGAGTTCCAACAGAATCAGTTCCCACATTTATAATTCTCATAGGCTTTTTTCCTGTGGTATGAATTCTTTAATGATGAGTAAGGCTTGAATTCTGATCGAGGTCTTCCCACATTCATTACATTTATAGGGTTTCTTTTCAGTGTGGTTTCTCAAACACTGAATAAGCCTTGATCTAAAACTAAAAGTCTTTCAGTACCCATTATAACTGCAGAATCTCTCTCCCTCAGTCTCCCATTTGCTCTCTTTCTCTTACTTTCTCTCTCTCTCTCTCTCTCTCTCTCTCTCTCTCTCTCTCTCTGTCTGTCTCTTTCCTTCCCTCCCTCTTTCATACATTTGTTGATGCCATAAAGATGCATAAGGTGTGAGCATGAATAAAGATTTTTTGAAATGTATTACATAATACAGGTCCAATTATGAGAGTTTCCTATATCCAATAGGATTCCAATCTCTGTCATGAGTTCTTCTATGTATCAAGTTCATATAGCACTGTGAAAATTCTACCAATAATTCATACGATATTAAATAAGGAAAAACATCTCACTGTAAATTCTACATAAATTGTTTCCCCTTGAGCTGAATTTAATAAATTCTCATTTCAAAAATTGAATTAATTAGTTTTTTAATGTTTCTTACATTTGGAATTTGTGATACTTATAAATTATACAGTACAAATTAAATGAAACTTGATAAGGTTGCATACTATTGCATAGTAGCAATACATTTTATTTTCTTAATAGAATAGAGATTATAATTAGCAAAATCACACTAGAAAAAGTGTCAAGGCCCTAAGGATATTTCATTTTTCATTATTCAAAAGGTTTTACAAGATAGCAGTGGTCACACATATTAACAATCTTGCTGCTTCCATTTCCTGCCCACCTACTTTACCCCCAACATAGTACTGGTGTATTAAGGCAAGCTTGTGACTTGGAAAAATTTAAATTTAATTCAACAAAGTTCTAGAATGCAATAAAAAAGAATAATGTTAGCATGATTTCAGTGAGTTGTGTCCTGGATTGGTGGTACTAGAATCTCAAAAATTTTCAATAATCAGCTCTGAAGCACATTAAATGACAAAAAATGATTAGTGAATTAAAAAGCATGTATCATCTTACTTCAAACTGTTGCAAAAATATATTCTCCATAAATTGCCACATGACACAATCTAAAAAGCCTAGACTAATGTGAGAATAGACGAAGAAAAAATACCAAAGAGACAGCATTGTCTCATTACTATGTCTTCTGAGGAAGGGATTCTGAAAGGACAAGATAAGATTGCTCTTATATCAAAAATATGATCCAGGATATTCTTTAATTTGTGGTTTTAGCCATATACATACATAAATACAAGTGCATCTAAACAAATGCGATTTCCATGATAAGCAAATTGTGTCTGGGCACACCACTGTGTGCTTGGTTTTAAGAGCAGGCTTTCCTACCTCACCCAGGATAGCATAGCAGTGACCACTTGTGGTTTAACCCCCACCACGAATTAGCATGTAAATTTTGATGTAGGTTAGTTCACTTAGCATACCTTTTAAAAAGATATGAGCAGTGATTTTGAACTGTTCTCCAAGTTTCTTCAATGCATCTCCAGATTTTTAATATTCTATCTATTTCCCATAACTATATCCAACAATGTGCAAAATGTATTGACTCATATGCCAACAAAGAAAATAGACAAGCAAAAAAATCCCTACAAGATTAATGTTTTGCACAAGATAGCACAAAATAATGACACTACCAGAAAGCAGCAAATCTTTGTTATTTCTTTTTAGAATTTGCATATAGAAAAAAAAAACATCATTGAAAATATGACTCATTCTGTTAAAGCAATTTGTTTCCTGGCAACTCATCTGGTAAATCTTCCAGTAGAGAAATAGATTGAAAAGTATGTCACATTGTTTTCCACAAAATGACATCAAATTTGGATTAATCAAAAATAGTGTTTTGGATGGATTAGTTCACAAATAACTTAGCAGCATGTGATGGTTATGAGGTTGAATAGTTTGTGAGCAGGTAAGAAAAACACAGATTACAAAGAATTCTATAAATGGAAAATGTTTTGTAGGTGGCCTATGTAGCTTGAGGATATTGATGCTGCTTCTAGAAATCATATCCTTTTATTTCCAAGCAACCATACTTCAACCCTTAACTACTTGGGATGGATTCCAAGATGGTTATTGATTCACATACACAAACTGACTGAGAGAGCCTCTAATGATTTATATTAAATGAACATGGGGACAGCTAGGTGGTGCAGTGAGTAGTACACTGGCCCTGGAGTCGGGGGGACCTGAGTTCAAATCCAGCCTCAGACACTTGACACACTTACTAGCTCTGTGACCCTGGGCAAGCCACTTAACTCTAATTGCCCTGCCTTTCTCCCTCAAAAGAATTTTTTTAAAAAATGAACATTAACTCAACAATCTTAAATTTATGTTTCTGTTTGAAGCTCTATTAAAGATGAAGAAAGAGTTGAATTGAGTATGAATTTGCATATGACACAAAACTGAACATCATAGCTAGTACCCTGGAGGAAAGAATCAGTTAAAAAACAGTAAAAGAATAAGATATTGGGATAATTCTAAAAAAGAAGTTTAATAAGAAAAAACATAAAACACAACAATTAGGTTTGAAATAACTTCATAGAACTGCAAAGGTATAAATAAAGATTTTTAAAAGATCTGGAGGTTTTAGTGGACTGTAATCTTTGTGCAATTGAATAGTTTTGTTTTCAAATGAATTTATGATGTTATAAATTTGAATATTCCTTCCAGTTAGATAGATAAAAGATCATTACTGCCTGTATGACTTATGTGAATCTTGTCTATTTCTGTTAATAATTTTGACATGGTAATATCCACCCAACATGCTGGAGTCATTCCCGGCTTTTCATTGACATTATAGCAATAAAAGTAGAATATTCAGCCTATTGGTTACTTATCATTTGCCCTTATCTACTAACATATTTCTTTAACTGAGAATTTCTCTGAAAGAATCCTCTCTACAATCCTTCTGAAGTATACTCTATGATAATTCACTCTAATTGCAGTGGCCTTATTGTACTCAACGATGAAAGAAATTTGTTATAATAACCTTTTGCTGATTTCTTTTATTTTTTTCTTTTACTCATTGTAGCTCTTTCATATGCATCCTAAATGTTTCTTGGATGACTTTGCTTAGCTAAGTCTCTCATTAAACTTTATTTAAGTTTCATTTATCCTGTATTCAAATAAAGATTCCAGAGAAGGGCAACCAAAGTAGTAAGGGACCTCAGGTTCATATTAAATGAAGATTAGTTGAAATAACTGAGTAGGGGTCTCCCTTGAAAAGAGAAGTGCAGGGGTCAGATGATATTGTCATGTACATATTGTGGAAAGGCTCTCACTTGAAAAAGGAAAAAAAAATATGTTCTGTTTGTGTCAAGAAACTAAAACTTGGAGTAATGTATAATAGATACAAAAAGGTAAATGTAGAATTGCTATTAAGAAAGACATCTTCCTAACAATTAAAACTTCTCATTAATGGAATGAGTAGTTTTGGATGATAAAAGGTTTTCCTCTCAATGGAGGTGTTTAAGAAAAAGGCGAATCGTCACTTGTTTCTATTATAGTACCTTCCCACCTCCACCCCCACAGGTTTGGCTTTGATTCAAAAACCTCTGAAATCCTTTATAAGTCTGAGATTTTGAGATTCCTCAGGTTTCTATCTTCTTCAGCCAGTTTACCCTGGAATAGTTAGCTAGAAGAAAAATCCTCTGCAGCTGGAATTCTTAAAGAAGTGTGTAGTCAGAAGCCTTCTAGATACATTTTCTCCAGCAATTTATTAACCTAATATTGCCAATCAAGTAAATAAATCATTCAAGGTAACTAAAATAAGTTTTCAATTAGAATATCCACTCTACATTTTTTCTTCATTAACAAGGCAATAACTAGTCACAAATGCTTTATTTGCCCAAATTTAATGATGAATTTGCTCTTATTTTCAACCAAAATGATAAGTCAAAATAGTCAAATATTTTGAATAGATTGATGTTGTCTTGGGTTGTGTTTCTAAAAAAGAGTAGGCATTAACACATGAATATGTCTACTGAGGATCATAGGCAGCCATTCTAAAGAGGCATTTCCTGTTGATCAAAGAGAATCATACACCTGTTTGTCACTAAAGCAAAGACACAAACATATTTAAAATTGCTATTTAAAAAAAAACTTCAAATGTGTCAGAAGGGTTTCAAATGTTAAATAAGTTTCAGAGATCATTTCAAATTTCATTTCCCAGATAGCTGTTCTGTGTGGGCCTAACCTGGAACTCTGAGTTCTATAATCTGCCCACTATTTAAATGCTAAATCTTTAAAATAGGGAAAAAAGTCATTGAAAGTGATAATCCAAGAATCATCCTGTGACCCATTCTGTATCAGGAAAATTGGCTCTCTGATCTTTTCTCACTCTCCTGTAACCTCAGCATCCCTAGTTCATTTAATTCTTTAAGCTTTAATGAAAAGAGAGAAATAAGCCAAGAAGAGAAAGTGGTTGAAAACCCCCTTATATCTTACAGAAAAATGTACTTTTCAGAGGATAAGACAAGTGTGAATATGACCTGTCAAAACATTTCTCAACTTTATCACTTCACAGAAGAATATCTTATCAATCTTGTCCCTTTGCATTAGGAATATTGGAATAGAGTAATCATAAGAGTGCATTGTCCAATGTACAATGTTTCTTTTATCTAACCTGTGTTTTTCCCTTCCTGGTATATTTAAGATTCCATTTCACTATTCACCATATAAGATTGATAATCTTGCAATGTAGCCACCATTGAAGGAGGTGGCAATATAAAAAATGTACAGAATCTGAAAACTTTGCTGTGGCGAATATCTACTTTACTGAAGAACAAATTGCACTTTTTTTTTAACAATTCCCCTTGATAAAGAATTTATTTATTTATAATATCATTGTCACCAGAGGAGAAAATCCATCGACATCAGAGATAAGAAGAAAGATATGGGTGTTCATGAAGGAAATATATGTTGTACAATCTTTAGTCTTTTGGAAACAAATCTGAAAAGAAAATTCAAAGTTTCCCATAGGTCATGCCAATTTATCTCCTTTGCATATAGGTCCTACATTACACATCTTAACCAGAGGACAAACATAATTAGATTTTCCTTCTAAATGGTTAAATTAAACAATATTTTTCCTGAGTGGAATCCATCTTGATATTGATATATCCTAATACACAGATATCAGGCAGAGATGCACCCTTTCAAATATCTCCAGTAAAGCCTGTGCGCTGAAGTCTAAAGAAGGACACAAAATACCATGATAGAAATTATAGTATCAAAAGTATGCTAGATTCTTGACTATTTTGTGTTGTGGCAATTCAAAAACTTATATTTAAAGAACTTCACCAAGGTCCTACACTAGTAATTCAATGTGGTATGGGAAAAACAATGATTTCTCAGAATCTGCTAGGGACACAAACCCTGGAAAGTCAATAATCTGGAAAGTTTTCACTATAAATATATCATCTGAGAAGAATCTGACATGCAACTCATGAGGTAAGAATTGAGGAAGTAATTACAAAGTAATTAGAAGGAGGATAAAAATAAAAACTCATAAAATCATATTATATTCCTTCAGAAGTATTGAAATATATTTAGAGAGTGTCCAGACTCAAGTTGCAGAATGAGACATACATATTTCAGACACAGATAATGAGAGAATTTGATTTCCTTTCTGTACATATTTCTTATAAGGATTTTGTTTTTATTTTTCTAAAGGGGTGGAAAAGGAAAGAAAAATTAATTTCTGTTGCTAAAAATAAAAAGTAATTAAAAATGTGAATATGTAGTGTACAGAGTTGTATTAAGGTGAAGTAAAAAACAGAGATCAGCACAGCTAACGTGGCAGATCAGAGGCAGCAAACTAGCTGAACTTTCCAAAAATTCCCCTACAAAGCACTTTAAAATAATTCATCAAATTGAGCTCTAGAGAGGCACACCCAACAAAAGACCAGGGTTAGCTATTCTTCTAGCCCAAGAAACCTTAGGAAGTCAGCCAGAGTTGTCTGTGACACAGGTTTAGGGTTGGTCTGGAGTATGCCTGTCAACATTAGTGGTGGTGGTTGGCACGGAAGATAGCAAAAGTCACAGAACCACCATCCTGAGCTCTCAGTCCAGAGATAGTAAGAGTGTCAAACAACTGGTCTGAAAGATATTACAGAAGTCCTTTTGCTGTCACTGGGCACAGGACCTGTCACTGCTTGCCAACTTCAACACCCATACACAGTTCTGGTTCTTTGTTCCAGAGCAGAGACAAAGAAGAGTGTTTGAGGTTAGTCACAAAGAAGCAGGGATACCAGTCACAGTTCCGAGACAGAAAAGAGTAAATCTTGTAGCTGCAGGGGAACAGGGGCCCTTTCTTAGTGAAGACCAGAGTACAAACTAGAAGAGAAGTGACCACACATCTTCCTGGATTACACCTACTTGAGAACACTGATAATTGACAGATGCCTAGAACTAGCTTTGAAAATAGCAGCATGGAAAATCCTGAAGCTTGGGATAGTGTTTTCTCACACCCATGAAAGCCCAATGCAACTTTAACCTAAAATTTAAAGTCAAGTTACAGTTTGTAAAAATGAACAAATAACAAAAAAAAAAGAATTTAACAATAAAAAACTACTATGAGAGAGAAGGAAGATCAAGATATAATCTCAGAAGAAAACAATAATATGTAAAAAGCTGCAAGCAAAGCTTCAAAGAAAAATGCACATGGCGCACAAACACAACATAAATTCCTGGAAAAGGCAAAGAAATTAATGAGTGGTGGAGGAAATATTGGAAAAAGAAATGAGAGTGATGAAAAAAATTATGAAAAAGAATAACTTGATAAAAGAGGTATAAAATACTGAAGAAAATTATTTAAAATAGAATTGGCAAAATGGTATAAAAAGGCATAAAATTCACTAAAGAGTTCTTTAAAAAGCAGACTGAGATGAAAAAACATGCAAAAGCTCACTGAAGAAAATAATTCCTTCAAAACTAAAATTTGGCAAGTAGAAGCCTTAAGAGACATTAAGAAATAATAAAATAATGTCTAAAGAATACATAAAATAAAATTTGAAATATCTAATAAAAAATCACCTGACCTGAAAAAAACTGAGGAGACACAATTTAAGAATTATTTGACTACCTGAATGCCATGATCAAAAAATAAAAAGAGCATAAACATCATTTTTCAAGAAATTATAAGGAAAGCAGCCACGCAAATATTATAGTCAAATTAAAGAGCTTCCATGTCCAGGAAAAATTATAGCAAACATTAAGAAAGAAGTGATTCAAATATCATGGAACCACAGTAAGGATCATACAAAATTTAGCAGCTTCCATATTAAGGGAATGGATCACTTGTAACAGAAAACGAGCTGGGATTATA